>OZ007499.1:85342833-85809144 GCA_963931805.1 Microdon myrmicae | reverse complement strand
GGGAATGCCTTTACCGCGTTTTAATTTTTTGCGTATGGAGAGGCTACCCGGATTATTCTAACCGCAGTTCGCTTTTAACCGTAGCGAACTAAAACACGATAGTGGAACAATAATCCAACGATGAGGGATTAATTTGATTTAACTAAACGTCCCAACGATGATGGGCAAGAATCAATTTAAAATGGCCCAACGATGAGAGCCAAGACCCAATCAATATAAATAGAAAGAAAGAAGAAGATAAAACCTGAAATGAGAACACTAAAACAGTGGAAAATATTTGGGTAAGTTATCTCTAATTTTTTCTTCCCCACGTTGATTTCGTGCTCTTTCCTGTAATTGGAAAATGAAATGGAAAAAGGAGGAACAGTATTTTTATTTATGTTATTTTTTTGTTATAACGGTGTTTTTATCTCTCCTAGCCGCTAGTTCCGCTAGTCGGCGTAGGGACGTTAGAGCCTCGGGGCTCTTCCACCACTGGATTTGTATCCCCGACGGATTCGAAACAAATTCCAGCTGGTGGTAACCGGCTGCGCCAATATTGTTATGTGTTTTTATAACAATTTATTTTGTATGATAATATATTTTATAGTAAAGGGTGGTAAAATGACTTACTTTGAGTAAATTTGTGCGACCGTGGAGCGGTCGCTGTTCTGTGGTTGTTTGCCGATGTCACGTAGTTCGTGAGTGCTGCGCCTGGATGCAGGGGGCGTTGATATGTTGTTCCCCTGTTGTTTCCTTTTCTGCGATTGACGTTCAATTTGGCGTTTTCCACGTAGACTCTACTTGATTCAATTGATTTTGATTTCTCTTTTGACTAATTGGAGACGTTGTTAATTTGCGGATAATAGATTGAACAATGCTGCTGAACATTGATTCCCTTTTTAGGACTATCAGAGTATTTATGATCCTTGTAGAACTTTGTCACATCATTGACTATATTGTCGTCTCTTTAGATACTTGAGTATGAGTTATATCTGTAGATTTAGGTTGAGGTATACTTATATGTTGTTGTGATTGTATTTCCTGCTGATTATCATACTGAGATATTGATGATTTTTCACCTGAACTTATTGTTACTGAGTTTGACGTTGAATTGAATTTTATATTTGTTTTCCGTTATTTTTATTATCTGACGCCAACGTCGTTTTTTATTTATTTCTCTGCCAAGTAGAATTTGCATAAAGTAGTTTATGCAAATTAGCTACTTGGCGCGTTATTCTCCTTTTACAGGTAAAGAGGGGAATCGAAGGGGGATTAGTGGATTCTGGGGGGACCTGGACTCAATGTCGGTCCGTAACAGATCGAAAGAAAAAAAAAAAGCCGTCTTCATTCAAATCTACATAAACGAAAATAAAGGACGAGTTGAATAGAAAAACAGCTCTCAGAACCACTTGAAATCCGCGACGGATTAAAAACGAGGGATGGCCTCCCACCATGTTTCTTCAACGTCGAGGTCGAGTATGACGTCAACACGGCAAGATGTAGACGGTGACTGACTGCAAATCAACGAAGAAAAGACCAAATGTACGGTTACGGCGAAAACAAGTGGATTACAAGGAACACACATAAACGTTATTTGAGAAGGTTAGAGGCTGTATTCCGACAACGCTAGTTGGGACAGTCAATAAACTGCTAAAATCGAAGCTACTATCACGTAATATAAAGCTCCGTAGTTATAGAACCATAATCGTGGCGATTGTTTCATACAGGTGCGAGACATGGGCGCTTACAGAAGAACAGACTCCGCTTATTCGAGAATAAAGTTTTAAGGAGTATTGTTGGCGCTAAATATGATGAAGATTAAGGACAATAGAGGAAACTCCAAAGTCGTGAATCGGAAGAGCTGGATCCCAAGCTTACAGTTGTGAGAATCAAAAGGTCGCGAGGGTTAAGCCGGGCATATAGCGAAAAAAATCCCCGCTTGGTAGAAAAGTTGACGTGGTGCGGGGACTTAAACTACAATGAATCACTATACTGACGGAAGCACATGCTTCCAGTAGGGTCACCCATGTCAGAGAGGCTAGCAAGGAGTAACACACTAAAATCTTCCACCCCTAATCCTGGGTGTTACGCGTCACCGTGCCCATTGGATGGTTTGCACCCATGGTTATACCCGCGCCTCTCTGGATACCGGCTCAAATCAGAGAAGCAAGCAGACCTTACCTCAAAGAGGGGCTCTGATATGGCGGACTATTTGAAAGCCCAAGACTCATGGGAACAAAAATGAATAATCAACATACAAAAAACAATCTCAAGAAAAACCCGGTAAGCGTAGGTGTGATGAGTCGACACTACCATCATCATCATCATCATCATCATCATCATCGGCACTACAACCGGGATCCGGTCTTGGCCTTATTTAGCAAGTCTCGAGGCTTGTTAAATTTTCCATAATAATTTATTTTTACGGGGAAGGTTATTAGCCTTGCGCCGAAACCCGACCACAAGGGAACAAATCATCAAGAAAACACCGACTCGCTAAAAGGAAGACATAGGGAAAAACGGAAAAAGTGTGATATACGCGTCGGAACGTGGAATGTTCGAACGTTATATAAACCAGGCGCCATACAGACGGTCGTAGAAAACGCAAAACAATATAAGATGGACATCGTCGCGGTTCGCAAAGTTCGACTACCACATCAAGTAATCGCAACCAACGGGTTTACACTGGGGATGTGGAGGTATCGATACACATAACGTCGGAACCAGTTTCATCATAAGCAAGAAAATTACGCCCCATGTTTAAAGGATATGAAATTTATTAATGACCGAATGTCGGTGCTAAAAATACAGGGCCCATGGGGCAATTATGTATTTATAAACGTACACGCGCCAGCAGAATCTACGGACGAAGAAACGAAGGACACATTCTACGAGACCCTAGAGGAATTATTTGATGGGATCTCATCATTCGATGTTAAAATCCTCCTCGGGAATCTTAACGCAAAAATTGGAAAGGAAGATATCTTCCAACCAATTATAGGTAAAGAAAGCCTACACGACGTTTCAAATGATAACGGAATTCGAATTATCACGTTCGCAGCGTCAAAAGATCTGAAATCTAGAAATAAATGAAGACAAAACAAAATATATGATTACAGCGCCAGCAGGGGAACCTCAGGGAACACATATAAACGCCAGAGGCAAGATATTTGAAAAAGTCAAAGAATTTAAAAATCTGGTTACAATACTGACGGCCAGTGACGAAATGTCGAAGGAAATTAACAAAAGACTGCATTCGGGCAACGCTAGTTGGCACGCAGGCAGTAAACTGCTGAAATCCAAACTGCTATCACGTAATATAAAACTCCGTGTCTATAGAACCATAATCATACCGATTGTTCTATACGGATGCGAAACATGGGCTCTCACAAAACGGGAAGAAAAAAAATTCCGCGTATTCGAGAATAAAGTTTTAAGGAGTATCTTTGAGGGTAAATATGACGGGGAGGCAGGACAATGGAGGAAACTCTACAATCACGAATTGGAGGAGCTATACCACAAACCTACAATAGTGAGAGTAATCAGGTCGCAAAGATTATGATGGACCCGACATGTGGTGCGAATGGGCAACGATAGGACAGTGCGTAGAATTCTTGACGGAAGACCAACGGGGAAGAGACCGACAGGACGGCCACGGCGGAGATGGGAGGACAATGTTAGGTTTGACCTTGAGGAGACCGGATCGGATGGCCGAGCGTGGAAGGAGAGCGCACAGGACAGGGAGCGAAGGCGGAGTCGAGTCGGCGAGGTCATGAACTTCCCTGTTCCTACAGGGCAATAAATAGAAATAGAATAGAGGTGAGGGCCGCTGTCAAGTTCTTGATTCGAAAAAAGTTTACGGAATTTTTGTGACGGAATAAAAAAACGTGTTACGCCTTGGGAGAAATATATTAGGTCTGTGGCGATTCCGCCAGATCCCACGGCTCGCCTTCCTAAAAAAAACCCCCATAACCATAACCCGGGTCTGCACCAGCTTTCGCTAATGCAATTCGCATTAGCATCTTAGATGCTTCACGCATCAAACAGACCCAATTATTATAACCCTAAAATCCCTATAAAGAAAACTTACCTTCATGCATCCCTTCGCATACAATTTTTCATAAGATTTCTTTGTTTGCTTATTTGGTATTCTGAACCAATTCGGTACCAGACAAATTCCATAAATATCGCGCCGTCTATTTTCCTAGCCGCGCCATATACCTTTTCATATACATTGCCTGGCAACCTTTTTTGTTTGTCTTACCAACAAACAACCCAAGCAGCTGCATATAATTAGCGCAATAGACGCTGAAACCAAATTCTCCAGCATTTCCTAATGCAAATATGAACCCGGTTTCTATTGCAGCCAGAGATGCCATAAACATCCAATTTGCTTTTAGCACCTTTTTCTCCTAACGTCGAAAATAGCGACGAGGCATCGTATAAACATGACCCTCATTAAAGAGCGAACCATTTGGTCGTCTTTTCTTTTGTCTTTGCCGCCTGCCTGTTTCGCTTTTCCACTGCACGTGTGAATAGCATTGATCTCAACGATCCCACACATACCACCATGACCTGTATTACAAGATCTGGTTTCCTATACCACCGAGAGACTTTACGTTTCCCTGGTGGTAGGTAAAAAACGATATCCTTATTGGTGAGGATATCGTTTGAGTCGTAATTCAATCTCCGTGGCGGTCGGGTCGCTCGCCATTCACCGTACCTCCGCCGGGTACGGTGCGAAACCAGTTTTATCCGAGTCGAGTGTTTTCCTTTGAAGAAGTTAGTGTGGTGTAGTACTTTGTGGTTTTTAAAAGATGCTGGGCGATTAGATAACAAAACAAGTAGTTATTCAGATTGAATCAAATGAAGCGATTCGATAAAATACATCCAATAAAAATAAAGTTCATTAACTGTTTGATTTTCAAAATTTAAAGGTAAATTAAATTCGAAACTAGACACATTTCATTGTTAAAGCGCGTTTCCTGTACCTGCTGCGATATTCGGTCAAACATAATTAGTGAATGATGGGGATGTGAAGTGAACCAGTGCAGTACGCCCGCACAACATACTTCTACCCCACATTGGTGACCCCGAGTCGGAGCAATCGCGCCTTCTGACCAATGGACAGTGACTTCATGGCGGTAATCGGTTTTTTTTTCTTTTTTTATTTAAACGGTGCAAAAGTGCAAAAAATTAAAAAAACAACATCACCGGGAGCAGCCGTTTAAACACCATCACACACCGGCGGCAGACACCACCTGGCTAGGAACAACAGCCAAGGACTCCAGATAAGTATCCTTCCTTCTTTTTTTTTTTTGTATTCACCAGCCTTTCAAGTGAAAGAGTTGTCGGGACTAAGCCAATCAGATGCCTTCGAATTAATACACAATTAACAGAAGACAATTAAAAGGATACCCACTACCCAACACCGCTTTGCCAACGACGTCCCAGCGATGCAGCGTAGCCACCTGTATCACCGATCAGCAGCACAGGACACATGCTCAACATCACCAACGTAAACAAGACACGCCACTAACGACACACAGACTAAACGCGTGTATAATACCCCTTGGTGACATTTTGACCAGTATGGAATTTTATGCCAACAGCTTCCTCGAAGAAGGCTACAACGTTAATATTACCGGATGGCTGGAAACAAAACCGAAAGGCGCATTACCAGCAACTGGAGCAAAATTTTACTTTGTCCGTCTTACCAAATGACTGGAACGGAAATTTGGAGCAACAAATGTAGACGATAATGAACCGGAAAGCATCGCTCCAACGTCCCAGCGACACCACCTGACTCAACACCTTATCCAACAACATCGGATCACAGGTTTGCCTTTTTTTTTTGTTCATTAGTTTCATTTTTATTGTAAGCTCCTTCTGAGCGAAATCAAAATTTAAAAATTTCAATAATACTTTTAAAAATTAAATAGTGGGTTATATCCAATACAAGGAAACATAGATATAATTATTAAGCTTGTTTTTTATGCAGAAATTAATTAGTGATTTGAAGTGCAAATTTTCACATACAGTTCTCGTTGGTTAAAACCTCTTTAATTTATTTATAAAAGATATCGGCATTCGTATAGATGGATATATGTCCGGAAATATATTCGTTTGTATGAGTGCGTTTCTTTTATTTTCTTTTGAAATGTACAAACCAACATGAACAATTGGAAATATCCAACAGCACGTATTCCACATAGATCTTCCTTATAATAAATATGCAAAGGAACTTCTATTATTATTATCATTTTTTTGTTCTTCTACTAAACATATACATCACTTATATAAAGATACATACATACAATCAATTCTTAGACAACTTAACCAAGTTAAAAGAAATCATAAACAATTGAGGGGAAGTATATATTAAAATACCACCTTGTTTAGTTTTAATATAAAAAGGGAATCTTACATATGTACCCACATATACATAATTATTCATCTAAATGAGTAACATAAGACCAAGAGTTATGTACTGATTAATTTTTGATTTCCCCTGAGAGTACCTTATATCCTAATTACGCAGCATTATGTTCTTCTCCGTCTTTAACATAATTTTTACTTTGTATTAGCATTAACAATGAAATAAAACAAAAAAACAATGTACCCCTACCACGAAAAAAATTATAATAATAATAATAATAATTATTATTGTAAACCCCTTCTGGGTACAGCGCAATATGTAATAATAATAATTATTGTAAACCCCTTCTGGGTACAGCGCAATATACAACCCTTTCCAGTACGCACACGACTTCCTTCAACTCGGTCGACATTATTTTTTTTTTTTTTTTCCTCAACACTACTCGACCTTTTTGGACTCCATTTCGACTACATCCAATCTATCCACCTCTTCCTAAGATATTGGCGCATAATGCCATCACACACACCCGACTTCACCATAGACTCCATACCCTGTTTCGACATTTTTCACCCCACCGACCCCATTGGCATTATTTTCAACCTTTTGGCTTCACTTGACTCCTCCTATTCGACGTCACCACACTTCTTCGACTCATTTTCAACGTCCTTCGGCTTTACACCACCTAACACCCATCTTCCACAAACCGGCTCCTTAACTAACAACGGCTACTACGAGTAGCAACACTCACGCTCACCAACCATAGCCTTCACGCAACCCCATGCAACCCTCCTCGACTTTCTACCCGATTTCAGCAAGCCAGCTTCCCTCGTAACACAGCTACTACGCGTAGCAGCACCCAACAGGAGACCTGGTTTTGCCTCTCTATTTAAACTTCAGGACCTTCGTCCTTAGATCTCCTAACGTCTCCCAAATGTCTCAGCTACACCGGTCCACAAATCAAACCGATACCACCGGACTGAGACATTATGCCTGGCAACCCCAATCTTTAGTCACCATGGTTCTTTGGCGATTTCAAACGCTATAGTTCCCCTTTAGCGGCAACTAAAGGCTATACACGCCCCTCTACGCCGCCTCAAATACCTAGGTGCATAAAACTTCGGAGCGCACATCTAATAACCCTAGGGCGCCCTGGGGTTGGACACAAACAACCACCCACCAGGAGCCCCCTAACCAAAATGCCCTATTTTTTTTTAACAAAAGCCAAGGCCGGCACCTCACAGCAAGTTTCCATTCGATCGAGGTCGTAGCTACCGCTACATTGGCACCAATGTACCGGTCCTCCCTCGATAGGTAAAACGTGCAATTGAGGGCCCGCCCTCCTTTACCAGTCCCAGCGGCAAACAATACACCATACAAAAGTATGGACAAAAGACACCGGCTCTGGACTTGGTCCCTTTCCAACCGCACACGGCAACCTGTCACTGCGGATGGGAATTACCCTGGGATAAGTTCCCCTCCATCTCGCATACGCCATTTTGTCACTGCGGATGTGAGCGGATTTCCGATGGGTTCCGACCTATTCGGACGATAAGCCTGTTGGTCCACGAGACCCATAACAGGCCGATGGACCACGCCGCACACATTTGCCCTTGATGGCATCAAGCGGTAACAACTGTGTCCATCTTATCGATAAAGGCCCAAACAATAACCAGGAACTGGTCACCACGACAGTCCCGTAACATTACCACAGCGCATTCCGAAGCAACCTCCCTATCATTACAGCACCCACCATCGAGCATTCCCTCGCCCCTACCTTTTTTTTCGTGACTACGTCACTGGGAGGGGAGTACTGTGGCGATTCCGCCAGATCCCACGGCTCGCCTTTCTAAAAAAAACCCCCATAACCATAACCCGGGTCTGCACCAGCTTTCGCTAATGCAATTCGCATTAGCATCTTAGATGCTTCACGCATCAAACAGACCCAATTATTATAACCCTAAAATCCCTATAAAGAAAACTTACCTTCATGCATCCCTTCGCATACAATTTTTCATAAGATTTCTTTGTTTGCTTATTTGGTATTCTGAACCAATTCGGTACCAGACAAATTCCATAAATATCGCGCCGTCTATTTTCCTAGCCGCGCCATATACCTTTTCATATACATTGCCTGGCAACCTTTTTTGTTTGTCTTACCAACAAACAACCCAAGCAGCTGCATATAATTAGCGCAATAGACGCTGAAACCAAATTCTCCAGCATTTCCTAATGCAAATATGAACCCGGTTTCTATTGCAGCCAGAGATGCCATAAACATCCAATTTGCTTTTAGCACCTTTTTCTCCTAACGTCGAAAATAGCGACGAGGCATCGTATAAACATGACCCTCATTAAAGAGCGAACCATTTGGTCGTCTTTTCTTTTGTCTTTGCCGCCTGCCTGTTTCGCTTTTCCACTGCACGTGTGAATAGCATTGATCTCAACGATCCCACACATACCACCATGACCTGTATTACAAGATCTGGTTTCCTATACCACCGAGAGACTTTACGTTTCCCTGGTGGTAGGTAAAAAACGATATCCTTATTGGTGAGGATATCGTTTGAGTCGTAATTCAATCTCCGTGGCGGTCGGGTCGCTCGCCATTCACCGTACCTCCGCCGGGTACGGTGCGAAACCAGTTTTATCCGAGTCGAGTGTTTTCCTTTGAAGAAGTTAGTGTGGTGTAGTACTTTGTGGTTTTTAAAAGATGCTGGGCGATTAGATAACAAAACAAGTAGTTATTCAGATTGAATCAAATGAAGCCATTCGATAAAATACATCCAATAAAAATAAAGTTCATTAACTGTTTGATTTTCAAAATTTAAAGGTAAATTAAATTCGAAACTAGACACATTTCATTGTTAAAGCGCGTTTCCTGTACCTGCTGCGATATTCGGTCAAACATAATTAGTGAATGATGGGGATGTGAAGTGAACCAGTGCAGTACGCCCGCACAACATACTTCCTCCCCACAGGTCCAACGGTGACCATGTTGAAAAATAAATAAATAATTTGGAAGCTTAAGAATTGCACTTTAATATACTTTATGGCATTTTTTTGTTCGCGCTCCATTTGACTCAGCTGATACAACGGCATGGATGCTTTCGTCAATATTTTCTCGTACTGCTGTGTTACGGACCGACCTCGAGTCCAGGTCCCCCCAAAATCCACTAATCCCCCTTCGTTAGTTTCCCCTCTTTACCTATAAAAGGAGAACAACTCGCCAAGTAGTTAATTTGCATAAACTACTTTATTCAAATTCTACTTGGCAGAGAAAATAATAAAAACCGGCGTTGGCGTCGAATAATAAAATAGAACGTCAACGGCCAAAAAAATCATTAAATCATTCAACGTAAATCTCCGAACCAGCACGGACGAAATTAAATACACGAAGAAAACTACAGCAACGAAGTGAGATTAATTTAATCTTTCAGATCAATTGAACGAGAGACTTAATAGGGGAGCAACATCTCAACGCCCCCTGCAACGAGCCAGCGGACCACAGCAACAACAACAGCACAGCGACCGCTCAACGGTCGCACAAACTTAATCACAGTAAGTCCCCTTCTTACGTTAACTTACATTAAAATAAACATACTTAAAGTTATATTCTAATATTCATAAATTGTTAACAACACGTAACATGAGGAAGGATTGAAAATGTGGAACATGTACTCAAAAAGTGCTCGAGATTCAAGACCATATCATACCAAAGACATTGGAACGACAGTTACCCTAGTAGGAGTAAGAAAATGTATGCTGAAGTTACAAGAAGCATCATCATCATCATCATCGGCACTACAACCGGGAACCGGTCTTGGCCTTATTTAGCAAGTCCTGAGGACTGTTAAATTTTCCATAATGATTTGTTTTTTCCGGGCAAGGCTCATTAGATTTGCGCCGGGGGCTCCCCGACGGGGAATCGAACCCCGGTCTCCCATCTGACAGGCGGGTATACTAACCACTATACTATCGAGGAGCCCTTACAAGAAGCATGGTCGATAACAATTGTATTCTACGTGGAATAATGCAGTAGATGCGACGAAATGAACTGTACTACTATTATACTATGGCGGTTCTATGAACCATACAAACCACTATAGGTCGAGATGTAGTCGTTCCACCAAGGAACATACTCCCCTATATCCAAACTACGGCGATCGAAGGACATGCCTCACCAACAGAAATTGTGTATCGATCCATTAACTGGATATACACAAACGGTTGGCACGGAACACTTCAAAGACAAAATCCGCCAAAATACTACTTACTGGTCTGTAGGAACCCGAAAGTTCATTAACTGTAGCCCTCGCACTCAAAGAGCTAAACGCACACAAATCCGCTATTCCGGATGACATTCCCCCAATCCTCTTGAAGAGATGTTCCTCTTCACTCGCTAAACCACTGGGAAATCTCTTCCATTTGTCTTATTCTACTGGCCGTTTCCCAAATAGATGGAAGACAGCGAACATTCAGCACATTCCCAAAAAGGGTGACAAATCACCCCTTTCTTCTTATCGATCCATAGCACTAACATCTATTTCTCCAAGATAATGGAATCACTTATCAACCATCAACTTTCGAAATATCTGGAATCAAATGACCTCCCCAATGACCGCTAATATGGCTTTCGTAGCAACAGGTCCACAGGAGATCTGATGGCGTACCTTACCGAAAAGTGGAGCCATTCCATCCACTACCTCGGTGAAAGCAAGGTAGTCGCATTCGATATTTCAAAAGGCTTCGACAGAGCTTGGCATCCAGCCCCTTTGTCAATATTGCATTCATATGGAGTGGACAATTCCCTGATCCAATGGATAAGAGACTATCTTTCTGGCCGTTCAATCCAAGTGGTTCTTGACGGTGTCAAATCTGTCTCCCATCAAATTAATGCAGGTGTTCCCTAAGGTTCGGTACTCGCACCCACTCTCTTCCTCATCTTTATAAATGATCTCTTGTCCACTACCCCCAACTCAATTCACTCGTTTGTTGATGATAGCACGTTGAGTTTCTCATACTCACACGAACACTCTCGTCCAAACTCTTCGAACGTCACTACCAACCAGCAACTTATGCTTGATACATTGAATTCAGACCTCAACAAGATATATCAGTGTGGATTATCTAACCGAGTAGAATTCAATGCCCTAAAAACTCAGTGCTGCCTGTTGTCGTCAAAGGCGAGCCCCAAAGTAAATATACTGTCTGCGAAACGCCACTTGCATCGACGAAGCCAAGGAACTATCAATCCTCCGCACTCGAATTAATTCGGCTCTTAACTGGAATGAACTGCGAAAACTGTAGCCAAATGTATGGGGTTCCTTAAGAGATGGAAAAGATACTTCACTCCATCCAACCTGGCCACTATTTACAAGGCGTATATTCGTCCAAAAATGGAGTTCAACTCCCAAATTTGGTCAGGCGCATCCAAAACTGCACTACACGTGCTCGACAGGATGCAAAAACGAGCAGTGAAACTTATTGGGGACTCAGCCATAAGTCGATCAAATCCGTCGTTAGAACACAGGTGCTACGTATCATGCCTATCTCTTTTCTATAGGCATTACCACAGTCGTTGCTCAACTGATCTTGCTGAATGTGTTCCGCCCCTTCAGACATATTCCCGCGATACCCGTCAATCTGTGAATGGTCAATGACCAACTTTACCGACAGTAGTCAATATTTTGCAATAGATTTTAATTTGTTTATCAGAAACAAATATATTGTGAATATTTTATGTATTTTATATAATTATTTTTTATAAATATAAAGAATTTTGACTATCTGCGGCTACAAAAGGCCTATTGAAATCGGCGCTGAGCAAGGTCAGGATCGGCAGGTGTGTAACAAATTCAGTTATACCTGCTAGAGGGATCTCGAGTATTCGGTTGACGAATAACTTGTACGGTCAACTTTATATTTATAACTTGCGAGTTTATGGTGAAACCATTCGAATCCGGCATTAGAGAAAGCGTGACTCAGTCAGCGTCCTTTGGGCATCTGAGCATCTTCAAAACGACGACTTTGTTGACACGTGCTCAATTCAACAGGTAATAATATTAAAATTAATATTGTTAATGTATTTAATAATATTAAATCATTTTGTTGTTGTATTTTTGTTTTTAGATTATGTAATGCACAACGAGATGCCTACTTGAAAAGCGTGTGTGGTGAATCTGACGACGAGAGCATAAACCTTTCTGATAGTGATGGCGATGATTGGATTTCTGACGAGCGAAATGAAAACGAGGTATCTGATAACGAAGAATATTGCGCGGACGAAAATGATACTATAGCGTTTGAAATAATAGTGAAGAAGATCGTGTGAATTATTTTTATTTATCGCTTGGTATACGGTTCTGGTGTATTTTTCTTATTCGATTTTTTTGTTCGGTGTTCTTCACTATTTTTGCTTGTGAATCGTGTGTATCTGTTAGAATCGCTACACCACTCCCGCCGCAGTAACTTCGTTACGATCAGATTCGTATGCGGACGACGGACGAACGAGAGAAACGAGGAAACATCGGAGGCTGTGCTCTATGCGGAACTCGTGACCGTGTGTGAAGTTCTGCTTTACTATGGGAAGTGTATGCTGCGTGTGTGTACAGATCACGTCGTAGTCACCAATTATAGCGTTTGAAATAATAGTGAAGAAGATCGTGTGATTCGAACTGACGCTATGACAGCTCGAATCACGAAAAAAAAATTTTACCTAAGCGTTACACACCAGGCTACTGACCGTGTTTAGAATTTGATTTCCAAACTCGAGTATATTCCACTGGTGTGAATTATTTTTATTTATCGCTTGGTATACGGTTCTGATGTATTTTTCTTATTCGATTTTTTTGTTCGGTGTTCTTCACTATTTTTGCTTGTGAATTGTGTGTATCTGTTAGAATCGCTACAATACAACTGAAGCAGCCATTGACGATTCTGAAAGCGAAGATGACAATGATACGAACGGAGATGTCGACGCAGTTTCAACTGCAGGTAAAAATAATTCTTTTCGTTTTATTTATTAATTTTTCATGCACAACGCGTTCTTATTATTTTTATTCTTTTTTCTAGATTCAACTGGACGTACGTTTGTCGCGAAAGATAAAACTGTATGGCAAAAAACACCTCCTAACACAACTCAAACTCTCCGTCACAATATTGTGAGACAAAGAGCTGGTCCCCATCGCTCGACCGAAACACTCTCAGCGGCTGAAATATTCAAAAGGATTCTTACTCACGAAATAGTGGATTTGATTACTCGTTACACTAATCAGAAGGCAGATCTACTTATCCGAGAGTGGAATGCAAACAATTCAAATCGACCGTCGAGAACGTGGAAAAATGTTAATCGTCAAGAGATGTATTCGTTTTTTGCAATTCAATTGCAGCAGGGGTCAATAATGGAAACAAAGACCATACTACAGAGATGTGGAAAACGTCATCATTCCCTTTCTACAGGGCCACAATGAGTATCAATCGTTTTTGGAATATCTTACGTTTTATCAGATTTGATGATGCGCGGACACGAGAGGAACGGTCCAGAGAGGACAAAGAAGCTCCAATTAGTGAGATCTGGGCGATGTTGAATGCAAATTTGTCCGCTCTGTACTGGCCCAGCACAGAACTTACCATCGACGAGCAGCTGTATCCGTACCGTGGGCGAACCAAATTTACGCAGTATATTCCATCAAAACCAGCCAAGTATGGTATCAAAGTGTGGTGGATTTGTGATGCTGAAAATGCATATCCTCTGAAAGGCATTATTTACACCGGGAAAAGTGGCAATGTTAGAGAAATAAATCAAGGTGAAAATGTTGTCAAAAAATTAGCAGCACCGTACAAAGGGAGTGGAAGAAATATTTGTATGGACAATTTTTTCACGACGTTACCGCTCGCGAAGCTTTTATTGTCGTGGGACTTGACTGTCGTAGGAACCTTACGAAAAAACAAACCCTATATTCCAAAGGAGATGGCTGCATCAAAGGATCGTGCAGAATTATCCACACTGTTCGGCTTTCACGACAAAACGACGATTTGTTCGTATGTGCCGAAGAAAAATAAAGCAGTTATACTGCTTTCGACGATGCACTCGAACATGGCAGTCGCTGACCACGCACAGAAAAAACCCGAGATTATTTCGCACTATAATCGGTACAAAGCTAGTGTTGATACAATGGACCAAATGGCCGGCAGATACACGACACACCGACGGACGAATAGGTGGCCCTTGACAATGTTCTTCAATGTCCTCGATGTAAGCGCACTCGCGGCGTTCGTCATTTATAAAGAGAACAACTCCATGCTGCCGAAAAAGGCGAACGTCCGTCGTATGTTTTTGCTCCAATTAAGCGAACAACTTGCCCTGCCAAGTATTCATGAACGCTCGGAAAATGTTCAAATCATGAGGCATTACTCAACAAAACTTGCAATCGAGTCCATCATCGGCAAGGTTCAGCCGCTCGTGCCGACGACCCAGACAGCATGTCCGCCCCTGGATAGTACAGGAAGAAAAAAGGTCACTGGTTGTTGCCACATTTGTTTATGGCAGGCTCTGAAAAAGCGGCGAAAAACAAGAAAGGCGTGTCGGCAATGAGAAATGCCGGTTTGCGACGAACACGCAACTACGTTGGTTGAATGTAATGCGTGTCACAGAAGTCCTTCTGAATAAATTTGTTTGTTAATTTAAATGCATTTTTATTGTTTTTCATTAATTATTAGTTATTTAAATAGTTAATTATCAATAATTAATTATTATTTAAATAGTTAATTATCAATAATTAATTATTATTTAAATAGTTAATTATCAATAATTAATTATTATTTAAATAGTTAATTAGCAATAATTAATTATTATTTAAATAGTTAATTATCAATAATTAATTATTATTTAAAAAGTTAATTATCAATAATTAATTATTATTTAAATAGTTAATTATCAATAATTAATTATTAATTAACTATTTAACATTCAATTTTGCACCATTCTTCATCATTCTCAATGCTTTTTAAATGGGGTACCCGGTCGTTTATTAAAATGTCAATTTGAAAGTAAAAAAAAATTTTTTTTTCATTGAAATTTCGTAATTATCATTCAGAAACGTTTGAATGGAGATGATCTAAGACATGGGACCGAAATTCGTCTACTAGGCCGAGCAATCGTGAAATTGCGACGAAATGGGTACCCGGTCATTGACATAAGGGATAAACATAGAGTCATTCTTTAGCCGAACCACACGAATGTGGAATGTTCTGCCTGATCATGTGTTTCCTGGCCGTTGTGATGTCCGGACATTCAAGACCAATATACATCGACACCATATCCACTTCCTCTCCATCCGCTCGCACTGTGCTCTGACATTTAAAGGTACTTTAAAATCCCCTTGTGTGCGCGCGTTAAAGATATGATGAAGTCAACGCAGAAAGATACGCGACAATTCGGAGAGAGACAATGAGGCTCTTCAAACACAAAAAACGCAAATGGGAGAAGACTCGGATCGAAAAAATCCTAGAAAATTCTAGGGCAAAGAACATCAGAGGTATGTATGTCGGCATAAATTCAATTAGAAATGGCTACCGAGGGAGAGTCAAAATAATTCGAGACGCAAAGGGCTGTCTGGCCACAGAAACAAACAATATCGTGACAAGATGGAAGCAGTACTTTGAAAACCTGCTCAATGTACGCACCTATCAACCACAGATAAATGCACCAAGCGTACATACAGCCGAGCCTCAAATCCCAGAGCCGTCTCTCAACGAAGTTGTAAACGCAATGAAGCGATTGAAAAACAACAAGGCTCCCGGAGTTGACTCCATACCGGCAGAGCTTGTGAAGCATGGAGGAGAGACAACCGCTCGAAAGATCCACCAGCTCATCCAAACAATATGGAATAAGGAAGTCACTCCGGAAGAATGGAAAACCTCAATAGTCATCCCCATTTTCAAAAAAGGCGACAGATCTGACTGCGAAAACTACAGAGGAATATCATTGCTCCCAACCGTATACAAAATATTAACAAATGTTATTCTGGCCAGAATCACACCGTACGCAGAAGAGATACTGGGAGACTACCAATGCGGGTTCCGTAGGAACCGGTCAACAAGCGACCAAATGTTCACAATAAGACAACTGCTGGAAAAGAAGTGGGAATACGGAGAGACGGTTCACCAACTGTTCGTTGACTTCAAAAAAGCCTACGACTCAGTCGCAAGGCAGAGACTCTACCATATTCTAGTTGAGCTGGGAGTCCCAAAAAAATATGCCGCCCTCACTCAAATTTGCATGGACGAAAACAAAGGGCGAGTCAGAATAGAAAACCACCTCTCAGAACCATTTGAAATCCGGGACGGACTAAAGCAGGGAGATGGTCTATCACCGTGTCTTTTTAACCTTGTGCTCGAGTATGTCATCAGAAAGGTACAAGACGACAAGATGGCCGGATCATCCCTTAACGGGGTCACACAAGTGCTCGCATATGCGGATGACATCGCCGTTCTGGGCGATAATCTAGAAACTGTTAGTAAAAACTGTGAAATCATCATGCAAGCGGCAGAAGAGGTGGGCCTAGAAATAAATAAAGACAAAACAAAATACATGATTACGGCGAGAGCAGGTGGACTTCAGAGAACACATATAAACGTCAGAGGTAAGATATTTGAAAAAGTTAAAGAATTTAAATATCTGGGAACGATACTGACGGGAATAACCAAATGTCGAAGGAAATTAACAAGAGACTACATTCCGGCAACGCTAGTTGGCACGCAGTCAGTAAACTGCTGAAATCCAGACTGCTATCACGTAACATAAAGCTCCGTGTCTATAGAACCATAATCATGCCGATTGTTCTATATGGATGCGAAACATGGGCTTTCACAAAACGGGAAGAAAACAAATTCCGCGTATTCGAGAATAAAGTTTTGAGAAGCATCTTTGGAGGTAAATATGACGAGGAGGCAGGACAATGGAGGAAACTCCACAACCACGAATTGGAACAGCTATATCGCAAACCTACAATAGCGAGAGTAATCAAGTCGCGAAGATTAAGATGGGCCGGACACGTGGCGCGAATGGGGAACGATAGGACCGTGCATAGAATTCTTGACGGTAGACCAACGGGAAAGAGACTGGTAGGAAGGCCGCGACGGAGATGGGAGGACAATGTTAGGTTTGACCTTGAGGAGATCGGATGGAATGGTCAAGCGTGGAAGGAGAGTGCCCAGGACAGGGAACGGTGGCGAAGCCGAGTCGGTGAGGTCATGAACTTCCGGGTTCCTACAGGCCAATAAATAATAATAATAATAATAATAATAATTGTGTGTGCGCGTTAGTGTATTATTAAAAAAAAAAAAAAAAAAAAAAAAAAAAAACTAGTCTACGCCGGCGTTCCTTGTCCCGAGACGAACAGAGTGGCCAATTAACTCCCGCTCCTCGTGTTTAAATATAAGATTCCGCGGGAAACAACGAGCATATGTACTGGGTGTGGGTGCATTTAGTCAGTAAATATTCAACAAACCAAAAACTGTCCAAAAGCAGATATGCACCAACACAGATCAGATTACAAAAAGATCAACAGTTGTGTGTGAAATGTCTTCGGAGGAGGAAGGCCGTTGCGGTACATTCTTTCACAGTGCTGAACACTCGGACCGGGAAATTAGTTCTTCGGACGAGAGCACTGCCGTAAAGTCAGTTCAACGACACATTATTTATAGTAGACACATTGCAGAGTCTCACTGAGATAATTTTTGTATTAAATCTAAGTGTAATATAAGCTTGGATAACTTCTACTCATCGCCAAAAGTATTAAAAATAATCTAGTTTATACAAAGTTCAACATTAAATCATAAGACAATATCCTCTTCAAACTTCGAAGTCTATTCATCGTACACTTGACCCAATTCCAGCGTTTGGATATCAAAGCCACAAAACAATGAGACAATCAATTCCCTATGAACTATTTACTTACAAGTCCTTCTAGTTCGCTTGGAAGTCTGGTGTGAAATTTGACTGATGTTCCTTCGCTATAGTCCCTCTGTATAAATACTTTTGTACAGTTTGTACAATTCGTAGACTGGAGTGCTGTGGTTGCTGGAGTAGCAGTTTGTGACATGTTGCAAAGTTGTATCCTGCAAATACACCAGAACAGATACCGCTAAACAATGTACTGTATATTTCAGGAATATTTGCTTACCGATCAATAGAGGGTTTCTTTAAACACACGAACCTATATTTCTAAATCCCTATTGTGTCTGCTTTGCAGTTGATGTCTGGGTAAGTTTAGAAAGAAAAATTTTCTTAACAACTGTCAACAGACTGATAACTGCTGAGACAACTGTCAAATAGTGACAATTGTCATATATTTTGACTCCATGCAGTTTATCCGAGAATGCAGAGGCCGCCATTGATGGGTGATTTTGAACTGAGAACACAACATAGGGTAAATACTCTTCATTACCAAACTCTATAGTCAAATCCTATTGACTTATATATGTGCTGAAAATAAATGTCGAGAAAAAGGACCGGTAACTTTAATTACGAGAATGAATTCCAAAACAATATATCATACACTTTGATATATGTGAAATTAATTGAATGAATTACATAGCGAGAGCTATGTACGTGTATTTAGTTTCATCATATCTACAAGTTGTTTTTAAAAAAATATATTAAGAAAGTCTTGGCAAACATCGTTATCTTAAATTTGAATTTCTATGAGATTTAAGTTAATATTAAATTTTATTACATCGTAATAAATAATAGTAGAAAAACGAAAAAGGATTTGTTGCAACGGAGTGGACACTACTTTGACAAGACTAGCAATTATAAAAAGGATTGAAATGCAAGTTTTTATAGATCGGCTCGCTTTATACGTCCAGAGACATAACAAAAAATATTGTTACGTTTTTACTTCGCACACGATCGTTAAACTATGCCCAGTTTGAAACTATACGTTCTTTTACGTGAGTTCGACCACTGGATCGCAAGAGTGCTTCAATGTTTTTAAGGACAACCTCTGTTTTCCTCCGTTAAATTCCTCAATCACGTGTTCTCTGTTATGGTTCCGCCTGCTTCTGACGTTTTTGCCAGTTTCGTGTATTCTCCAGTATTCCTCTAGATGGCCCCAGAATCGGTGTGTTGATGTCGTATTAGTTGGCTTAAGGCTGGGTGCGACGCCATGAGGTCACGCTAACAGTTGACAAGTGTGTCGGTTTAGAATTTGTAACACTACCCCGCACTTAAGTCTGATCGTCCCGATCAGATTCCAAATTCCATGATCCCAATGGGGATAGTCTCTTTATATGCACAACTTTTATCTTCCCTTGCCTCTTCCGTATGCGATACACCACATCGTTTAGTCGCTTTAAGACTTTTTATGGGCCTTCCCACGATGTCTGCAGTTTTGGGGACAGACCCTTCCTCCGTTGGGGGTTGTATAATAGTACTAAATCGCCTTCTCGGAATCCCTCGGAATTCATGGCTCGATCATACTGATCCTTCATTTTGTTGCTCATCAACCGCGTCCGTTGCCTCACGAGACGGTGTATTTCGTCCATCTCGGATTGGAGCACCTCCCAATAGCTGCCTCCGGCTTTAATAGTGGCACCGTTGCTAGCGAATTTCAGGTCCGATGGGAGCCTCAGGTCTGTACCAAAGATGATGTGTGCAGGTGGGTGTCCGGTAGTGTCGTGTACTGCTGATCGGTATGCCATTAAAAACATTTGGATGTGCTTGTCCCAATCACGCTGAGATTTGTCGACAACTTTTCGCAAATGTTCCTCGAGCGTACGGTTGAACCTCTCAACCATTCCATCCGACTGCGGGTGCAGAGCTGTCGTCCGTGTCTTTTTGATGCCCAGCAGTGAGCACATTTCTTGGAAGATAGCAGACTCGAAATTCCTCCCTTGATCCGAATGTAACTCGATCGGTACTCCAAATCGCGTGACCCAATTCTGCACGAAAGCGTCGGCTACAGTTTTAGCCTCCTGGTTTGGTATCGTATACACTTTGGGCCACTTACTGAAATAATCCATCACCACGAGTACATATTTGTTGCCGGAGTCACTAGTAGGGAAAGGGCCAGCTACATCCACTGCGACGCGCTCAATTGACGCGCCGGCGTTATACTGCTGTAACTTCCCTCTGCTTTTGACTTTTGGGCCCTTGGCTGCCATACATTGTGTGCAGTTTTTAATCCAGTTAGCAACTGAATTCCGGCCATTTACCCAGTAAAACCGTTGTTTTATTTTCTCCAGGGTTTTTGCAACGCCGAGGTGTCCTTCGCTTGGTTCATTATGGAATTCTTCCAACACGGCTACTATCCTTGATTTTGGTAGGACAATTAAATCGGAGGTGTATCTGCCATCATTGCTTTCCCATTGGCGATGTAACACTCCGTCTATTAATTTCAGCCTGTCCCATTGCGCCCAATACGCCTTGGCCACTGGACTTTCCGATGACATTCCTTCCTTTGCTGGTCTTTCATTCAATTCTTTTGCTTTCAGGATCTTGACCAAATCGGCATCGTCCAGTTGGCTTTTTCTCATAGCACTGGAGTCCCATTCCGCATCAGGTCCGAGACTCAACAAGCGGATGTCGACTATCCCTTCACATCGTTCAGCCCTTGAGGAATGTTTACACTCCACTGCACATGGGCGTCGAGAGAGTGCATCGGCGTTTCCATGCTGTCCTCCTTTTCGGTGTTGTATCTCGCAGTCATAGTTCTGCAGCCTTTCTATCCAACGATCATTACGATTGCCACCGTCATCTCTTTGATTGCGCTCACGGGGGCGATTATCGCGGCGTTCTTTATCCATATTCCGATTATTCTGAAAACGTCTACCACCACTACGATTCCAGTCCTCTCGGCGAGTTTCAGGTTCACCATTCTGGAAGTTTTCCTCGAACTTTCTCTTGGAATAGTTTCCATATTCTGAAATTATTCGTTCCGGGCGATCTCTACTTCCAAAGGTTCTATTATTTCCTCTGCGGAAATCGGTCCTGTATTCCCTATCCCTGTCGTTCCTGAATTCCTTTTCGCTTTTATTATCACGATTTAATGAATCTTGTTTATCTCCTCGACGTAATTGGGGTGGTATGTATCGCTCAGCTGAAGGAGTCGTTTTATTTGTGGGACTATTAGAGTTTTTGCCGCCATTCAAGTCCAGACCAGCAATCTCTTTTTTCTTGCGTGGTGCATCACAATCCCATGAAAAGTGCCCAGCTTTTCCGCAATTATAACATTTCCCGTCGGAGCCCTTGCGTCCGGTTGACATCATTTGAGTCGTCGTCTTTATGAGATCCCTCACACTTTTCTGCAGGGATTCGTTCGGTTCCACTTCCACGCGATGGACTCTATGCACTGGTTTGCTTAACAGACTTGCTGTTTCCTGTGTCAATGCAAACGACACTGTTTCTGCGAATGTCCTTTTCGGCGTAGAGTACGTTGCTCGTTTTGTATCTGCATCCTTCAAACCATTTACGAACGCCTGGGTTTTGAGTATTTCGATTACCTCCGCGGGTGCATCTGCGTTTGCCAAGTGCGCTAGCCGTTCTATCTCCATTGCATATTCTTGTAACGGCACGTTTGCTTTTTGGTGGCGATTCATCAACTCTATCTGGAACATCTGCTTCCTATGATCGCTGCCGTAACGCCGTTCGATCGCAGCCATTATTGCGTCATAATTGCTACGATCACTTGCAGGAATAGTTTGTAGCACATCGGCGGCGGAGCCTTTCACCGATACCACCAACGCTGCCACTTTGTCCGTCCTTGTCCAATGATTAGTTTGTGCTGTCGTCTCGAACTGTAGTTTAAAAACACTAAACGGAACAGTTCCATCAAAGGTCGGGGCCTTAAGTTTCATCGCATTGGCAGTCGTAACTGGTACGCTTGACTGTCTTTCACGCACATGAATATCCAACTCCCTAAGTTTCGATTCCAAGTGATGTAGTTCGCCTTCCATTTGGTCCTGCCTCGCCCGCAACTTAGCGGCATTTCCTTCGATGTGCACTAGTTGGTCCTTAACTTGTGAAGTGTGTTCTGCCAACTGGTTCTTCATGCACGAGGACAGCTCCGTCAGCTGCTTCTCTATGCGTTCCGTCAACTGATTCTCCATGCGTGAGGACTGTTCCGCCATTTGATTTTCCATACGTGAAGACTGCTCCGCCAATTGTTGTGCCATTGCTTGTAAAAGCACGTTCATGTCGAATGCTAGAGTTGGTTTGGGTTCCATCAACTGCTCCTTGACCTCGGATGAAGGTCCCGTAGCACCTTGGTAAAACTCATAGGTTTCAACTTCGTTGCCCTCATCCTCCAGAGCCTTCCGCAATCGTGCTTGCAGTTCCGCCTTTTGTCCTGTTCCGGGCAATCGTCGAGATTCCAATTCATCCCTCAATTGAGGTATTCTTAGGTCGGCAAACTTTACCATTGTCCACGATCACTTCGCGATCCCACTTTTGACACCAATTGTTACGTTTTTACTTCGCACACGACCGTTAAACTATGTCCAGTTTAAAACCATACGTGTTTTTACGCGAGTTCGACCACTGGATCGCAAGAGTGCTTCAATGTTTTTAAGGACAACCTCTGTTTTCCTCCGTTAAATTCCTCAATCACGTGTTCTCTGTTATGGTTCCGTCTGCTTCTGACGTTTCTGCCAGTTTCGTGTATTCTCCAGTATTCCTCTAGATGGCCCCAGAATCGGTGTGTTGATGTCGTATTAGTTGGCTAAAGGCTCGGTGCGACGCCATGCGGTCACGCTAACGGTTGACAAGTGTGTCGGTTTTGAATTTGTAACAATATTTATTGTACAATTTACAGTACCTGTGAAGAGCCAGTAAATTAATATAGGGTGGCACAAAATTAATCACCCTATCGGAAGATGTTATAATTTTGCAATTGGCGCCGTACGCCAATCTTATTTGACATTTGTGGACTAGACAGCTGCAGTCATCTCTTAACTTAACAGAAAAAATTGTAAATGTCCAAATAAAGATTTCCAACACACAAAATCATTTTTTTTTTATTTAGTAAAAAAGTAATTGGGATCCTCGATAGTATAGTGGTTAGTATACCCGCCTGTCAAGCGGGAGGCGAGGGTTCGTTTCTCCGTCGGGGAGCCTCTGGCCCAAGACTAATGACCTTGCCCGAAAAAAAAACAAATCATGGAAAATGTAACAAGCCTCAGGACTTGCTAAATAAGGCCAAGACCGATTCCCGGTTGTAGTGCCGATGATGATGATGAAAAAAGTAATTCAAAAACAAAATGGATGAAATCCATAATTTAGTCTTAAGTAAAGTCTGTAAATTACTACTATTTATTGGCCTGTAGGAACCCGAAAGTTCATGACCTCACGGACTCGACCTCGACATTGTTCCCTGTCCCGTGCGCTCTCCTTCCACGTTCGACCATCCGATCCCATCTCCTCGAGGTCCAACCTAACGTTGTCCTCCCATCTCCGTCGCGGCTGCCCTGTCGGTCTCTTTCCCGTTGGTCTACCGTCAAGAACTCTATGCACTGTTATATCGTTGCCCATTCGCGCCACGTGTCCGGCCCATCTTAATTTTCGCGACTTGTTTACTCTCACTATTGTGGGTTTGCGGTATAGCTCTTCCAATTCGTGGTTGTGGAGTTTCCTCCATTGTTCTGCCTCCTCGTCATATTTACCTTCAAAGATACCCGTTAAGACTTTATTCTCGAATACGCGGAATTTGTTCTCTTCCCGTTTTGTGAGAGCCCATGTTTCGCATCCGTATAGAACAATCGACATGATTATGGTTCTTTGGCGGTTTTTAGTTTAAGGCTGGTAATGTGCTCCGCCAAACACTAGCTGTAAAACGACCACTAAGCGAAAACAAATCCAATGAAAGTCACTGTGAGATTGCTTTTTGCTTTTTCTTTTATTAACTAGTTTCATTAGAATGTATTTACAATGGTGAACGCACTCAATTCTGGATTCTTTTGTAGCAATTAATTTACAAATGATAACAAACAAAAGTCTTCTTCAAATGATGGAAAATGACTATTTTGATTCAGGTTCACTCTATTTCAAATGTATTAATTTACAACGATAACAAACAAAGGTCTTCTTCAAATGATGGAAAATGAACGTTTTGATTCAGGTTCACACTGGTTCAGATGTACAATTTAATTCACAACGTTGACAAACGAAGGTCTTCTTCAGATGATGGAAGAAAGGAATATTTTGATTCAAGTTCACTCGATTTCAAATGTATTAATTTAATTCACAAACGTTGACAAACAAATTCGCTTTTTTTTTTTTTAAACAATATTTAAATTGACCAAACGCGTGCGCACTCCATAAAGATCCCGACTCGACGTTAAACGTGGAGGCCCGCCTTACCTTCACAGAATCTGATATTAGACTAATTATTGCCACCGAAGCCACAGAATACCAAATTCTATCCACCGCTTCGATAACCAATAAGGGATGATCTTTCATACATTGGTCCCAGCACAAAGGGCGCGAAACATACACGATGTTTGCCTCTGTTGCTCATGGTGTGTGTGTCCACAAGCTTGCGGACCGTGGATCAACCAAATCCATAAGGGGAACACCAATGAGCAATGATCTGCAGCTGGGCCAAACTTGTATAGCAGGGGTGCATGATCACTTTGCCCGTGTATGGGGCGACATATGCCATCAGTGGAAAAGACACTCGCACAGCGATGATTGTGTCGTCGTACCGATGCTGCTGGCCTACTCAGAATTCTTTTGTGCATATTTTAATGCCACCGAATTTGCTTCCGACGTCTGGGCGCGAGATAGGTGAGCAAGTTACGTTGGTTGGATAACTTGCTGTGACTTAAGATGAATACGATGATTCGCGCACGTGCGTAGCAGTGTAAGTATTGTAGCGAGCGTAGGGTTCGCTGGATTAATTATTTTGAATAAATAAGAGCCGTTAAATCGATTTTGAATTAATGTAACACTATACGGCTTTAATGGATGTGCTTTTGGTGGTGTTGTTCTTTACTAGTCGTGTGTATATCTGCTAGAAACGCCACATCCACTCCCTTCCCAGTAACTTTCGTTACGATCAACTTTGAGACGACTGAACGAAGAGCGAGCGAGAGAGCGATCGAGAGAATGTCAGAGCAGGCCAGTGGGCTGCTGCTCTGTGTAGAAGTCGTGTGATTGCAAGTAAAGTAAAGTTCTGTGTGTGGATGGGAGTGTGTGTGTTATGTCGTGCAGATATCACGTCGGGGTCACCAGTTATAGCGTTTGCGACGATAGTGAAGAGCAAGTGATTCGAACCGACGCTATCACGGTTAGAATCACTAAAAGATAGAACCAAAGCTCTTACCCATCAGGCCACTGCCGCTTATGTGAATTTGATTTCTAAATTCAAATACATTCGACTAATGTGGTAATGGTATATTATTGCTATGGTATACGGCTTTAATGGATGTGTTTTTGGTGGTGTTGTTCTTTCCTAGTCGTGTGTGTATCTGCTAGAAACGCCACAATACTTTAATAGTCCGTTAATAACAACCGTTACTTTTACCGTACACAACGATTACTTGACTTATCGCTTCCACACTTATTACTTCTTACTCGCTTCACTTTCCGTGTGCGACGTATTTATACGGTTTCCTTATTCTGATTCGGCGTTTCGTTTTCGTCCGTTCCATAGTCTTGAATGTTCCAATCCAGTTTTCCATTACTTTCTAAAATAATCTAGTACTTTGTTTCGGACTTTCTCGAAGATTCCAGTGCTGATTGTCATATGCGTCACACTACCCTTCGCCTAGATTAGTTCGTCCCGAACTAAGTTCACTGATCTCCTGGGTTAACAAAAGTCGCCAGTCGGTCACGATGTACCACTTTCATCTTGGCGTTCGGTTTTCGCTGAATCCTATAGACAACGTCGTTAATTCTTGTGAGAATCTTATACGGTCCTTCCCAATCTTGCTGCAATTTCGGAGACCTTCCTTTTTGCCGATGACGGTTATAAAGCCACACGTTATCGCCTGCATTAAATCCGGATGCGTTGGCTCGAACGTCGTACCTTGTTTTCATCCTGTCACTTGATACCTTGATTTGCTTTCGAACCAAATGATGAATCTCGTCGAGGCCATTTCTCCATTCGGCTACATAGTCTTCGGTCTTATCTATGGCGTCTGGAGATATTCCGAATCGCAGATCGGCTGGTAATCGTATCTCTCGTCCAAATATAATTCTTGCTGGAGAATGGTCTGTCGTATCGTGATTAGCCGATCTAGAGCTCAGGAGAAAGGTTTGTACATATTTGTCCCAATCTCGTTGGTGATCACTAACGACCTTCGATAAGTGCTCTTTCATTGTTCGGTTGAACCTTTCGACCATTCGGTCTGACTGCGGATGTAAGGGTGTAGTCCTGGTTTTCCTTACGCCCAGTGCCGCACAGATGCCTTGAAATATCTGTGATTCGAAATTTCGACCTTGATCGGAATGCAGCTCACAGGGAACTCCATATTTGCTGATCCAATTATTGATAAGCTGCTCAATGATGGTTGTTGCTTCTTGGTTTGGAATTGGAAGAACTTCCACCCACTTGCTGAAGTAATCCATGATGACCAACATGTATTTGTTGTTGTCGTTGGTTTTTGGAAATTGTCCTGCGATATCAATCGCGATTCGCTCGAAAGGGGCACCCACGTTGTACTGCTTCATAGCGCTCCTTGGTTTTGCTGTTGGTCCTTTGGTCGCAGTGCAAGTTGTGCACTTCCTACACCAAGACTCGACGTCATCTCTCATGTGAAGCCAGTAAAATCGAGATCGTAATTTTGAAAGTGTCTTATTAACTCCCAGATGTCCACCGGAGGCCCCGTCGTGCATTTCTGTTAGAACATCTTTCACTTTTGATGGTGGGACTAGAATCTGCATTCGATGGGATTTTCTGTCCGCGGCTTCCCATTGACGCTTTAGAATTCCATCTTCCACCAGCAAGGAATTCCATTGTGCTCAATATGCCTTAAATGTCCCACTCTTGTCGGAAATATTGTTCCAAGTTGGCCGCTCGTTCATTTCTTTGTGTTCCAGGATTAGCGACATATCTTCATCCTGAAGTTGAGCTGCGCGTATAGCATCATTCGTCCACCCATCTAGTACTTCTACTTGTACATTTCAGGTCGTACGCTTCTTCTTTATCTTCCGCTTTATGACAATGTTTAAAATCTGGCTTACATCGTCTTCTTGATAGAGCATCAGCGTTATTGTGCACCTTCCCTTGCTGAATTGAGCTTATCATTGATACGGGTGCACATTCTGCGGTTAACTCTCTTTTCTTACTGCGACCGGCTCTTCGGACGCATTTAGTACTCTGACAGGTACAATGTGTTTCTTCACCTCAGGTTGTTCCGTTAATAGTCTCCTCTTATGACAAGCGCATGAACAACAATTCTCACTCGATGTTTCATTCATTCGTCGACGTTTCCTACAGTCAACAGAGATGTGGCCGACTCCGCCGCATGTCCAGCACTTCATAACAGGTCTCGGGGTTCTCCGTTGTACATGCCCGATTCTTTGGCAGGAACGTTCCTGGCCGGACATTTCTCGGACTCTATATGTACTCCTGGTAGCCAGTTTAGCAGATTCATATGCTATTGCGAACGCCAGTATTTCATTTATCGTGTTCTTTCCCGCCAAACGAAGGGCCTGTTGCAAGTCCCGATCTTGGAGTGCGTTTATGAATGCATCCATTGCTACCTCGTTCTGAAATTCCTTAGTCATATTTGAATAAGACAAGTTTGCCAATCGCTCAATGTCTGCCTGCAACTGTTGAAGATCTTCTCCAGGTTTCTGCGTTCTGCTCCTCAGTTGCATGCGATAGACCTGCTGGATGTGGTTGTCTCCATACCTAGCTTCAAGGCCGTCTCTTACCGCTTGGAAATCTGTTTGCTTCTCTGCTGGTATGGTTTGTAGCAATTGTGCAGCCGCCCCGCGGAGTGACAAGATTAGTGATGTTGATTTTTGCTCATCCGACCACTTATTATAATTGGCCGCGGCGTCAAACTGACGTATAAATACGGAGAAGGGTCCCGTTCCATCGAAGGTTGGCGGTTGCATCCTTGTATCTTTGTAGTCATGTTGATTGTTAGGCGATGTCTTATTTCTCTCAACACACTCAAGTCTCTTTTCGATTCGTGTTATTTCATCGGTGACTTTCTTGAATTCAGCTTCGTTTTTTAGATCTAGATTTTCTACTTCGTTTCGAATTTCGTCCTTAAAGTGTTGGAAATTACATTTCATCCACTGCGTTTGGGCATCCAACTTTGCATTAACATCTGCAGCTTGCGCGTCCAATTTTGAATTTTGCATTAACATCTGTAGCTTGTGCGTCCAATTTTATCATCATCATCCTGAGCATCTCCGAACTGTCCAACTGTGGCGAACTCTTCTCCGTTACATTGGCACCATCTTGACTCGCTGTTTCTTCTCCATCCGGACAGTCTGGCCCAATCGCAAAAACATATGTGTTAACATCAATACCCTCTTCCTCCATTGCTGCTTCATATATTCCCACACTCGTAGACAACACCTCCGTTTGTTTGTTGAAAAGTTCTCCCCAGATGTTCTTCTTCTCTCAGAAACTTGGCTTAAATCAAACTCTCGAGTATACATTCCTAATTACACATTTGTGTCCAACCCGCGAACCACTGGCCCTCATGGTGGTACTGGAATTCTAGTACACAAGAAATTCCAATTTACTGAAATCAGGTTCACTAACATAACTAATGTCGAATACACGGCAGTTAAACTATTCTGCAGAAGTAATAAAGTACTGGTTTTGTCGTCTATATACATTCACCCTTCTCGTGAACCTAACTTCCCTAGTGCAGACATTTCTCAAATAATCCAGCAGTCTCTGCCTGCACCTTTCATCATAGGGGGAGACTGGAATGCTCGACATACATCATTTAATGACATCAAGTGCAACAAATATGGCTACCAACTCCTAGATCTCCTCCCACTTCACCCATATGTTTACGCAGACTGTCCATTGCAACCTACACGAATTTGTAGTACAACCAAATCAACAATCGATTTCTTCCTAAAATCCACAGATATCTATTCATCTAATCCCCCTACAGTGTTCTTTACATTCCCATCCGATCATGGGTCCGTTCACTCCACGGTTCAAATCCCTTCGCTCGAACCACTCTACACAGTGAATCCTATCCCAAATTTTTCCAAAACAAACTGGAAAAAAGTCAATAACGATATTACTGCCAGTTTTTCAAATTATTCTTTACCGGAATCTTCAAACCTATTCCCTACTGAAATTGACGAGGCAGCTGTAAAAATAGAGCAAATACTGGGAAATACTCTCTTCAGCCATACCCCTACGACCGTCCCTCATAACCAGTTAGGAAAACCATTACCCAACCTCCTCACAAAATTATTGCGCATAAAAAAACAACTCCGACGTAAATTGCATATTAGCTACTCACCGTTTATTAAACAACAGATACAGCTTTTGACCACCCTAATAAATGGACAACTTAAAAATTTCACCGATCAGACCTACACGTCTACTCTAAACAGTATCAAACCAAACCGTGACCTATTCAAAAATATAAATCGACTAACTGGTCGTAAATTCAAGGCTCGAATAGACTATCTCATCCAACCATCTAACAGTAACATCGCCCAATCGGACACTGATATAGCAAACTGTCTCGCTGAACACTTCTGTAAAACTCATAAACAAAACGATTCCCTCCCAGTCACTAATTTCCACGACACCGTGAATGAATTCATCTCAGGCACACTGGAGCCATCCTTCCCACCATTCATTACTGAATTCAACGAAACCAATAAAGCGTCACATCCCATGGGAACCGACACATTCCTAAGCTTTACAGAATTATCTGAATTGATTTCTTCGCGTAACAATAAAAAATCTACAGGCTTGGATAGAATCCCTAACCTTCTATTTAAAAGGCTTCACCCGGAAAACTTACTCCCCATTCTCGTTCTTCTCAACCACATAATAAACGCTTCACATTTCCCAAAATGTTGGAAAACAGCTGTGATAGTCACTATTAGTAAATCCGGTTCTTCCAACAACCCGGCTAACTTCCGTCCCATATCACAGCTAAATTCGCTTAGTAAGGTTTTGGAATGTAAGATATACAAAAATCTTCTCTCATTTGCTAGAGACAACTCCCTTATCCCGAATTCTCAATTTGGCTTTCGTCCACAACACTCAACTTGTCATGCTCTGCTAAAACTGACACATGATGTGACAATGAATCTCCAAAACCAATCCCCTACAATATCCGTCTCTCTCGACATAGCAAATGCATTCGATTGCGTTTGGATTGCAGGACTGCTCTATAAGCTACATTCAATGTTCGGATTAAATACCCACACCATAAAACTTCTCGCTTCCTACCTTTCTGATAGACAGTTCATGGTGAAAATAAATTCAACTCTTTCGACACCATACAGTATAACCGCGGGTGTTCCTCAAGGTTCCATTCTCGGACCATTATTATACCTCCTTTATACTTCAGACACCTCGCAGCCACTGTCACCTAATACAGTAATGCTGAATTATGCCGATGACACTTTAATTTATTCAAGCCACAAGTTTGTCAAGGAGGCAAGAAACTGTATTAACAGCTATCTCCCGAATCTCTCAGCATATTTTACTAAATGGAAAATCCGACTCAACCCAGCCAAAACTCAACTCATAGTGTTTAAAGGCAGAAATGCGAATTGTACTAACAACACCATACGCTGCCATAACAAAATCAGAATCAAGTTAAATAACAATACAATTAAACCCTCCAAAACCGTAAAGTACCTGGGAATAACCTTCATGAACAATCTGTCCTTCTCCACCCACACCAAAAACTCGATTCGCAAAGCCGCAATTCAACTTAATCTCTGCAGAAAAGTGATGTACAAGCTGAATGGTCTCTCTCCCAAAGTTAAATCACTTATCTACAAACAGATAATCAGACCCACTCTCACATATGCATGCCCGATATGGTACCATATCACACCCGCCCAAATGGAGAAGCTACGCATCTTCGAAAGGAAATGCTTCAGACTTATCACTGGCCTCAACCGACATCCCAACTCCCACAAATATTACAACAGTAGTTCGCTCTACTATGCCGCTAATATTGAACGTATAGATCGACGCTTCCTCGAGCTGTCCATCAAATTTATCGAAAATCTTCCCAATAATCCCAACCCGATAATAAATGCGCTCACATCGACTCCGTCAGATAACCGAACTGCCTACCCGAACTGTCTCCACATCAGAACGTTCTTCACCTCTGGCAGATTGGTTAATAACTCCAATGAGATTGTATACCACAATACAGAGCTTTCACCTCACCAATTTAAATATAGTAATATTCAACCCGTCTCAACGAACAAACGGAAAGTAGTTCCCCAACCCACATCCCTGACTGACAATATCCTCACTAACCCATTGATCACTATGCTACCCCCTTCCACACCACGCTAAGTTATTTCAATAATAATTAGGTAACTAGACTAAGTTAAGATAAGTTAAGTTAAGTTAAGTAAATTAGCATAGGTTAAGTAAATAACTATATCCTGGTTTTCTGACCTTTTCCAGGAAGCTCTACCCACTACAATCTTAATCCCTAATCAATATATAGCTCCAATCATATTGTTTGAAAAATGTACTAGTAAGTATATGTAAACAATTATAGCTAAGGTATCATAAGTTATCTGTATTGCTTATTGTAAAAATTATTTATGGTCAATAAATACAGAAATGTAAAAAAAAAAAAAAGCTGCTTCTAGACGCTGTCGAAGAATTTGCTTCTGTCCTCTGCTATCCAGATTCCGGTCCTCAAGTTCCTTCTTCAACTCAGGAACGCGAAGATCCTCCAAATGTCGATCTGACATAGTCACAACACACTTTCACAGACTTATTCACTTCACCAATAATTAATCCCACTTCTGACACCAATTGTAGCGAGCTTAGGGTTCGCTGGATTAATTATTTTGAATAAATAAGAGCCGTTAGATCGATTTTGAATTAATGTAACACTTTATTAGTCCGTTAATAACAACCGTTACTTTTACCGTACACTTAACGATTACTTGACTTATCGCTTCCACACTTATTACTTCTTACTTATTACTTCTTACCCGCTTCACTTTCTGTGTGCGACGTATTTATACCGTTTCCTTATTCTGATTCGGCGTTTCGTTTCCATCCGTTCCACAGTCTTGAATGTTCTATTCCAGTTTACCAGTACTTCCTAAAATAATCTAGTACTTTGTTTCGGACTTTCTCGAAGATACCAGTACTGATTGTCATATGCGTCACAGTATATTTGGGTAGCACCGAATGGTTTTTTTCATTTTTCATTTTTAAAACATTTTTTTATTTTCTTTTTATCTTCTTAGTTTCTAAATTACATGCTAGACAAAAAATGCTTAAATTGAAGCTTAATTATCTTATATTATAACTTACTGGTCCTACGCAGACGCTCTAAGCTAAACATTACATAACGACTGTATAATTTGCCTTTCGGCGACAGAATTTTGTTTGTGGGAGTACTTATAATAATTTAAATGACAAAGAAAAATTTTGAAAACTTTGTGTCGAAATTTTTTTTGTTTTTTTTTCTTAAAATTTAACCTACTTTTTTTTTTTTTTTTTTTTTTGATATAATTTTATTTAAGAAACTTAACTTAACTTAAATCTTATACTACCTTAATTCTAGAAAAGCTAAGTCTATGTAAGCTGGCTGATAATACTGTTATTCTTTATCCAGGTATCCAGGTCTGTATATGCCATTCAACCACCAGAACTGTTGACGCCCTCTAATACTATCGTCCCGGTCTCTGTGGGAGATAGCCCTACTGAAGCGCAGGAGCTCTTCTTCGGTGCGCGTTACTTCCCGGTCGTCCATCGAATGGTTTTCCGTGGTGGTATGATGCGTTTATAATTTCTTACTAGCAAATCTGATGACGCAACATACAACCGACGAATTGCTTTCTAGGCATAACATATAATGTCTCTTGTTGCTCGTGCTATTAATTAGCGAGAATATGGCTTACGTGGTTAGGAGACATTTTAAACAGATAACTGGAAGGTGCGTAAATGCTTTCCAGGATCTGTGGGGAGGAAGTATTATGCCGAACACGGACACTCGGTTCACTTCCTCCTCCATCCAATTGTCACTAATTGTTCCGTCAAACACCGAAAAGAAACTGCAGCACAGGAGAACAAAACGCAAGGGATTGTTGATGGTGATAGTTTTTATTGTTTTTCTATTATTTAATTTTAATGAAACTATCACGCACTGCAACACAACCGATTAAAAATAAGATGTTAAAACCTTAGCACGCACTTGACACCGAGGTTTATCGCTGATTATCGCTTCCCTGTGCGCACCAGGGTAGCGATGGGAGCCACGACCTGGTCCGGTCGAAGGATGGAATTTGACTCAGCGATCGTCATCTCATGCAGAGATGATTTCGCTAAGGAAAAGAATGAAGAGAGAGAAAAACTCTTCTCTTAAGGGTGTGAATATATCCTTGCCAAGGATATGTTTTATCTCCCACAAGTGTAACGTAGAGTCTCTCTTATGGGAACAAGAAAACCAGATCTCGTAATAAAGGTCATGGTGGTATGTGTGGGATCGTTCAGATAGATGCGTTTCACACGTGCAGTGGAACGACGAAACAGGCAGGCGGCAAAGACAATAGGGAAAAATGAGCAAATGCCCGTTGGTAATGCGGGTCATTGTTTACACGATGCCTCGTCGCTATTTTCGACGTTAGGAGAAAAAGGTGCTAAAAGCAAATTGAATGTTTATGGCATCTCTGGCTGCAATAGAAACCGGGTTCATATTTGCATTAGGAAATGCTGGAGAATTTGGTTTCAGCGTCTATTGCGCTAATTATATGCAGCTGCTTGGGTTGTTTGTTGGTAAGACAAACAAAAAAGGTTGCCAGGCAATGTATATGAAAAGGTATATGGCGCGGCTGGGAAAATAGACGGCGCGATATTTATGGTATTTGTCTGGTACCGAATTGGTTCAGAATACCAAATAAGCAAACAAAGAAATCTTATGAAAAATTGTATGCGAAGGGATGCATGAAGGTAAGTTTTCTTTTTAGGGATTTTAGGGTTATAATAATTGGGTCTGTTTGATGCGTGAAGCATCTAAGATGCTAATGCGAATTGCATTAGCGAAAGCTGGTGCAGACCCGGGTTATGGTTATGGGGGTTTTTTCAGGAAGGCGAGCCGTGGGATCTGGCGGAATCGCCACAGATCTATGCGCTTTAGGTGGAAGTTCGTATGCTTAATTGCCAGGTAAGTAATGGCGCTCAGCTGTACTTGCCAAAATATTTGTAGTATAGGTTTTTTGTAAGCTTGTGGGGTGTTTTCGCATCATAGGTGAGAAGATAAGCAGTGGCCTTCGAAGGAAAAGCCACAGTTCTATAGACACGGAGCTTTATATTACGTGATAGCAGTTTGGATTTCAGCAGTTTACTGACTGCATGCCAACTAGCATTGCCGGAGTGTAGTCTTTTGTTAATTTCCTTCGAAATTTCGTTACTGGCCGTCAGTATTGTTCCCAGGTATTTAAATTCTTTGACATTTTTAAATGTCTTGCCCCTGATGTTTATGTGTGTTTTCTGAGGTCCGCCTGCTCTCGCCGTAATCATGTATTTTGTTTTGTCTTCATTTATTTCTAGGCCCACCCCTTCTGCCGCGTGCATGATGATTTCACTGTTTTTACTTACAGTTTCTATATTATCGCCCAAAACGGCGATATCATCCGCATATGCGAGCACTTGTATGACCCCGTTCAGGGATGATCCGGCCATGTTTACGTCTTGTACCTTTCTGATGACATACTCGAGGACAAGGTTAAAGAGACATGGTGAGAGGCCATCGCCCTGTTTTAGTCCGTCCCTGATTTCAAATGGTTCTGAGAGGTGGTTTTCTATTCTAAAAGTCTGTAAATTAATAAATTAAATTTGAAACTAAACCTAAAAAGATCGGTTCTTCGAGAGAGATTTGAACAAAATGTAGAGATTTTAAAGTTTGTTTCTCTAAAACAAGCGGAATAAAACAAATGATCTTCGTTTTGAGGAATCCCTCTAGAAAAAAAAAGTTGGATAGTGGAAATATCGTTGTAAAACAAATGGACTTATTTTCAAATTGACAAAAAAATTTGTGCATTTCACACTGCATAGAATTGAAACCTTCTGTTACGGATTCGTACATGAATGTGTGGGGAGGAGGTAATGTGCCTAACACGGACACTAGGTTCACTTCCTCCTCCATCATAAATTGTTCGCGCGAACACTGCTCACATTGTAAGGGGGAAGAAAACGATGGTTGATCTTCGCGACCGAGCGGACACAACACAGAACCAAAAACACTCCGGCGATGCTATTTATGCTTAAACTTTTTTTATTATGAATGATCCTTACTTATACTTATTACTAGTGTTGGCTGATTTTAATAGATTCTTAGACATTCCACACACGAACTGCGGCACAAACGTTTTAACCCACCGTACCGGCGCCGGTACGGTGAATGACGAGCGACCCGACCGCTCTGAAGATTGAATTACGACTCAACGATATCTTGCTCGTTCAGAGCTCACTCGCTCATCGTGATCATGGTGGTATGTGTGAGTGAAGATCACATTGGTTTATTTTTCATACACAAGGTCATAGGAATAAACCTGAAACTCAAGGACGGGACATAATGGGCACCCCAGAGATGTGTGTTTGTTGAAACAAACGAATCGCGTCTCGTCGGATGCTAATGGCCTTGTATTTGTTTATGCATCTAGTTCGTAAGGGACAAGATTCGGCGAATCAAAGGACAAGGGAAATATGAGCTAATGCATAGTTCGGTAATGAGGGTCGACTAGATAAATAGCAGCCGCTCATTACATAGAAAATGTGATTCGGGTACCTAAACGATACGAATTGTCTATGGTATGCATTGCAGCTGTTACGATAGCTGCAATGCCACAGCACATGGTGCTAATAGGTTTAAGACGCGAGATGCGTATTTGCTTTGGTTTTCACATTGTGCGAGTCAGGGAATTTTATTGCTGGGAGAAAAGGACGCCAGCCAATGTATACATAAAGAAATTTATTGTACACATGAATAAAACTGGGAATAGGCGACGCAATGATAATTATTCCTAGCAGGAATGGTTACATGATAAGTGAACCGGGGTTTTTCTTTTCAGGATAATTTATGATGAGGAAAGTAAGAACTCTTACAGGGGATTTGTAAGCGAAGGAATGCTTGAAAAGGTAAGAATTCTTTTGCAGGTACTTTTGGGTTATAATAATTGGATCTGTTTGATGCGTGAAGCATATAAGATGCTAATGCGAATTGCATTAGCGAAAGCTGGTGCAGACTGGGTTGTGGTGATGGGGGTCTTTTTAGGAAGGCGAGCCATGGGATCTGGCGGAACCGCCACAAATGTGCTGGAGGAATCTACTACGTTTGCGTCAGTTTGCTATATGAAAACTGTCCCCCGCCAGCTGACTACGCGTCATTGAAAAAAGGGGCGCCACCTAAGCATCCCCCGGATTTGAACGAGCCCAATGGCTGCGTGGCTCTTATATATATTTTTAAAAAATTTTGTTAAAAATAATTACTTACGTGCGATTAAATACTTTGCGTTGTCAGTTCTGTATCGATATGCCAATTGAAAGGCGTGACAAGAAAATACAAATGAACACGTGTGTTGATGTCTTTCCTAATTGCGTGAATATATTTTACGTTTTCCTTTTTGCAAACTTTTGCACGTATTAAAATTTCTTGTGATAATTGAACTCGAATTCGAGGTACTCCCTCAGGTTTTCACCAAATTATTTTCATATGCCCGTGAAGATGTAGTCGATCATTGAACTCATTCATTTCTTTTTGACAGTCAATTTATTACATTATTGCAAGAAAAGTTCGCTTGCAGTTTATTTAATTACGAACACTTTATCTTCACTATCGTTTTAAATACGAGACGAGTTTTTTTTTATTTTTTTTGTATTTTTTTGTATTTATTTTTTTTTTTTTAATTAGACTGCTCTCGGGAGAGGCGAACCTATAGCGTTGAGTGGGCGCCCCGAGATGCCATCAAATAACTGTTGCAGTTCTTTTTGAACAGTTTCAGGTTGTAACGCTTCGGGAACACTCGCGTGAAAACCAGTTCCACAGCTTCCCCGCTCTGTAACGGAACGAGTTCTGATACAGGGGTGTTCGCGCCGTCTGGAGATGAACCACAAACGGGTGCGATCCGTCGGATTGTCTTGTGGAGTACATATAAACCGAATTGCGTGGAACAATGCCAAGAATCTCCGAAGAACAGCACCCGTGATAATATCTGTAAAACAGACAGAGGTCGGCTACGCGCCTTCGATGTGATAGCGACTGTAGTCCCGACATCAGCGCCGAGTCCCCGATCAGGCGGATCGCTCGTCTCTGTACGCTCTTAAGCAGGTCGAGGGTATGTTTAGGAGCCGAGCTCCAAACATGAGAGCAATATTCGAGCGCGGGTCTAATTTGGGATTTATATAGGAGAAGAAGTTGGGCCGGAGTAAAATATTTCTTGGCTCTAAAAAGATAACTCAGTTTTGCTGAGGCTGATCTGGCGATACCCGATACGTGTTTATGCCATGATACATTCCCACAGATCGTGACCGGTTAAATATTTGGAGTGCAACGGACTTCTAAATGATCGTCAATACGGATTCCATGGCAGGCGGTCCACAGGAGACCTTTTGACACTTATAACCGATATATGGACATCTGCAATTGAACGGCATGGTGAGTCAAGGACGGTCGCATTGGATATCTCCATGGCTTTTGACCGCGTCTGGCACGGGGCATTGCTGAGCAAACTTCGTTCATATACAACTTTGCGACTGGACGAGGAGCTTCCTCGAGAATCGATCGATCCGGGTTGTTGTGAGCCTTCTTCGCGGTATCAATCGCCTGGTTGCACGCGTTTCTGATTCTAACAAAATTCGTTCTGTTAACATCGGCGGGATTGGAGCGCCATTACTTAAAAGCTCTATTTGTTGCCGCTATAATCAGCTCGCATTTTTTGTCAAACCAAGGTTTATCAGACGAACTTCGTTTGATGGAATGTGGAATATACATCTCGATCCCCAGAAGAATATTCTCTGATACCGACTCCGCGCAAGCGTTAACATCGGAGTTTCCGAAGTACACCTCCGACCATGGAAAGGATGCGAGGAAATCTCGCATATCGTCCCAGTTAGCAGCCCAATACTTCCATACATGGCGAAGCTGCCTAGGCCGGTTATTCGCTTGAAATGCAAGTGCTTGCGCGACAGATACCAAGCAGTGATCTGAGTTCCCCAGTGGCACAGAAACCTCTACGGTATAAATACTCGGTCCGGATGTCAAAACAGATCCAGGGTGTTCGCATAATCGCCTCGGGCATCTGGCACTCGCGTTGCCTTCCCCACGAGTTGAGTCAAGTTGTGGCTTACAGCAAACATCTCCGCCAGCCTCCCAGCTTCGTCGGTTCTGTTAGAATGTAACAACCAGTCGGAATGTATCCAATGAACCTGCACTTCACAAAACGATAATCTCTTTTTCTAATTCCGCGACACGCACCACACTCATGAGGACTTGGGTAAAAATTGAACAAAACGCATGTTGTTAATTTTTAATTTTGATCTCAACCAATTACTAATCGCATTAACATGGAATTCGTAATGACTTGATTTTTATTTAAATGTAAACATTGTATAATTTAGAGTACACACGACACTGCAATCTTACAAACTTTGTTTCATTTCGCAATTTGCCTTCGCAACGAACATAATACGTAAGCAACCGAAACGCACAACGGACGCTCTTCTCTGATTGCTAAAAACGTACTAATTATTTTTCAACCCCTACCAACTCATAATCCTTTTTCGATTCCAATTTGTTCCAAATCCACCATTAATCGACTCTCTGTATCAGTTGTGGAAATTACCCGCGCCCATTTTCCATCCTAATGGTAGGGTCATGGATAACGGTAAACCAAAAACAAATTGGGGGAAGCGTTGTTGTTTTTACGCGTAAATGGTATTTTGGGCAAATCGTACAGATTAGGAATGTTGAACACATGCGATTTAATGTGGGAAATTGAGAAGTTTTTTGCACCGAACTGCAATGGAAGTTTTGGCCACAAAATATCAAGTATTTGGGATGGGATTTTGTATTTTAAGGGGTAATAGTTTTATAAAATGTGTCTATTTCATGGTGGGAATGTTATTTGCGGGCTAAAAATGTGGTGTGTGTGGATAAGGATATGAATTAGTAAGAGTTTTAAGGATTTACAGGGGAGTCTCTCTTTATTGTTCTGAAATAATTGTATGTATTACTTTCTTGTGTACAATTTATTGTTGTAATTATCGTTTCCTTTATTGTTGTTCTAAAATAATAAAGTAACCACTTTGTATGGAGACATTGCACAAATGACGAATGTAGTGTATCAGGAGTAGGATAATTGTGGGGTTTATTTATTGTAATATTGTTCATCATCATCACCGGCACTACAACCGTGATCCGGTCTTGGTCTTATTTAGCAAGTCTCTCCATCGGTCCCGATTTTGAGCCGATGTTGTCCAGTTTGGTACTCCCAGGCTCTGAGCGTCCTGGTCTACCCCATCCCGCCATCGCAAACAAGGTCCGCCGCGCTGTCCCCTTTCACACATTCTGCTACAAGGGCTTTTCCGGGTAGGCTCCTCTTCGCTCATTCCAGGTTGGTGTCCCCTAGCTTGATTTTTCAGTAGACTCCGATTGTTACCAAATTCAAAAATTATTTTATATTTTATATTACATATTTGGGGTTCGCAATTATATATATCGACCGGCTCCTCGATAGTATAGTGGTTAGTATACCCGCCTGTCACCCGGGAGACCGGGGTTCGATTCCCCGTCGGAGAGCCTCTGGCGCAAGACTAATGACCTTGCCCAGAAAAAATAAAAATCATTATGGAAAATCTAACAAGCCTTAGGACTTGCTAAATAAGGCCAAGACCGGTCCCCGGTTGTAGTGCCGATGATGATGATGATATTTGGGGTTCTGTCTCCAAATATCTTCGATTCCTTGTAGGCGCTGGCTGATCGTTTTCGGTTTTGTGGCCTTCCGTGGCGGCGGCAAATATTGAAGTGAGTTGACATTCCCGTCAATTATACTCGTACTCACATGTGGTGTGTGTCACACGAAATTGGCGAGAAGAATGTGTGAGGGTGACCGAGAATGCGCTATACTTAAGTAGTCGAGAGTCACTCTCGGTTTGAGTCTTTGCTTGCGGTGACTGCGTGGAGGATGCGGTATGTGCTGAGCTGCTACAATCACCCCCTTCCCCACCGTGTCCAGCTCTTGTCGCGCTGGGAGTGAAATTTCTTTATTTTCATTTAGCTGTGGGGTGAGGGTGCGTACTGCCACCGGACTGGGGTGGATGTATGTGGCGATTGTATGGGTGTGCTGTGGCGCGGCGACCTCCTGGGGTGTGGTCATGGGTTACGGTGGGGACTGTTGAGGCAGAGAAAAGTTGGTTAGTATGGGCCGACTCTGCCGTCTCTAGGTAGGCTGGTTTGAGTTGCTCGATTGAGACGGTTCTCTCCTGGCCGTTGATGTAATTGATGACCGTTCTAAATTCTGTGCGTCGGATGACGCGGTGTGGACCCACGTAGGGCGCATCGAGAGGTTCGCAGATGCTGTCGAGTCGCCTGAAGATGTGGGGGCAGGTCTGCGGATCCTTGTGTACGAACGGGTGCCCTGCGGTATGTCAGATTGCTGGGACAGGGCAGATGGCTTTAAAAAGCCAGCGCAGGCTCGCGACGAAGGTGGTCTTGTTCGCCTGTGCCGACTCTGAGGCGACGATCCGGATGGATGGGCCGTAGAGCATTTCTGCTGGGGAAGCTTCGAGGACTGTCGGCAGATTCAGCCAAGAGTGTGGGCAGTACCTTAGGACGGTTGTTGCACGATGCAACTAGTTATGATGAGGCTGCGTCATATAATAACATGTTTAAACAACTCTCTATCCTCTACATTCGAGGTGTTAGCTTGTGTCAAAACCAATTATCTCCGTTTCGACTACGGCGAGCTGTGACACTAGGAATAACGGAGCGAATTCAAGAGAACAGTACAACACTACTGCTCTTGATCGAAAACTCTACAAAAGCCCTGGAGAGAAGGAGAACGATATAACGTGAGTGGAGAATAAGGGAGATGATGACGAGCGATAACAAATAAAAACAACTGACAACAAAAGGCAAAGAGGTGACGGAATGAGTATTAAAAAGTGATTTCGGAAATTAATGCGGATGTGTGTGGCCTCTGTCGTTGTTTGTCGGATGCAATAAGCACAAATTAAATTGATAGCGGTTGTTCATCAAAACAAAAGTATCTAATCAGTGCTGAATCGGTTAGTCGCGGCAGACGTAGAAAAAATAGAAATAACCCAAGTTTTCTGGTGTCGTGCGTGCTCGCTTTCGCACCATCACCGCCGCAGATATACCAGGTGTATACATAAGTTTTCCGGTTTAACTAAGCGAAAAGTACGCAGCATATTAGTTTGACACATATGTCATTTTGTTCGTCTAAGATTTAACTACAAACACATATAAGTGTCGGCAAAAAACGAGCGTCTTTGTTTTATCGTTCAGTGATCATGTCAAGTTTGTGCATGAAAAAGAACATTTGCGGCACGCATTGCTTTTCTTATTTAATCAAAGTCATCGTTTGCTGGAAGAAACATGTGGTGAACACGCTCCATCAATTAGAACATTTGAGACCTGGTTTCGACAATTTAAAAGTGGTGATTTCAACGTGAAAGACAGTGGGCGATCTGATGGACCACAAAAATGTGAAGACGAGCAATCGCAGCAGCTATTGGATGATGAGCATTACATGTGGTACAAGAAACAATCAGCAGACATTTACGAGCAATGGGGAAGATCAATACCAGGTGTATGCATAAGTTTAACTAAGAGATGGCGCCAGCGAAAAGTACTCAGCACACAGCCAACTAGTCAAAGACACCTTGAAATCGCTTGGATGGGACGTCCTTTTGAACCCGCCGTACGCCCGAGACGTGGCGCCATTTGACTATCACCTTTTCGCATCAATGGCGCTCGCGCTCACAGAACAGCACTTCGGCGATTTCGAGGAAGTTGGAAAATGATTCGACGAATGGTTTGCCGCGAAAGACAAGCAGTTTTTCTGGCATGCTCTTCATAAATTACCTGAAAGATGGTCGAAATGTGTAGAAGCCGATGGGCAATATCTTGAATAAAAGAAAATTAATTTCCCCAGAAAATTACGTTTTTTTTTACCAAAGAAATCGGAAAAAACTTAAGCATAGATCTGGTAATGTGAGAACAAATATATTTTTCAACTACCTTCAAAAAACTAGATGATCAATTTAGATGTTTAACGACTAAACACAAATTTCGTTTATTTTCCCTATTCATTCCCAATGGAACTCGAGGAGTTCGGATCGAATGGTCGAACGTGGAAGGGGATCGCACAGGACAATGGCGGAGCCGAGTCGGTGAGGACATGAACTTCCGGATTCCCATAGGCCAATAAATAATAAATAATATATTCATTCCTCATTCTCTTCTATAAAAACAATTTCCATAATGATCATCATGTCATTTCCTTATCTGTTCTTTGTTCGAAGGATCGAGCGTACCGCCACTTATTTCTCGATCCTTCAAGGGATTTGTTTGCGTTACCCATCTGGCTTAAGACAACACGAGTTTTCGTACGCTTCAGATGGGTAACAAAGGAACCGTGGGATTTTATGTCGGTTTCTAGATCGCGTTTTCAAGTCATAAACATCTGGCGTGAGATACGCGTTAAGATGTTTATGATTACAAGAACTGTGCGTCGGCGGCGAATCGCTATGCCTTTGTTTGCACACGTGCGCTTCTTGGTTTTGGAAGCTTGCGAGGAATTTAGGGTGCTAATTGCTATTAGCTATATGAGGAGATATGCATTATCCTGTTTGCTTTTAGAAAAATGCGTTTAATTGGATGAATTGAGTAAATGGGGGAATCGCATTGAATTGAATTGAATGGATGAATTGAATGGATGCATTGAATTCAATATTAGGAAATTTGGAACGTTTAGTTCGATTGGTTTTAACCATTGATTTCAGGCGGAAAGAAGGACTTTTGAGGACAACCTGGGTGTAGGTGAGTATGTTCCGTGGTGGAACGACGATATCTCAACCTATAGTGGATTGTGTGCATCGTAGAACCGCCACAATATTTGTTTGGGGCATTGAGAGATCGGAGAGCGGATCTGATTGCTTTACTGATTAGCGCAGCTTCGTGATTCGTGTCAGGTGTGGGGGGATAGCTTGAAAGAAATTCGTCAACTTTTCTTTCAAAAAGTGTCCAGTTGGCAGAATCGGTTTTGTATTTTGGAGATCTGTTGTGATGGGTTATCGGTTGTTGACTATTTATTATGCCTAAAACGGGGAAATGGTCACTATTGTAGAGGTCATTTAGAACTCGTCATGAAGTTTTCGGAACCAATTCTGGGGAGCAGCAAGTGAAGTCTATATAAGTGAGGGTATTGTGGGTAGAAAGGTGAGTAGGCGAACTTTCATTCAGTAGGATCAGATTGGAGGTGAGGAGGAGGTTTTCAATTACTTCCCCTCTTTTGTTTGTGCAAGGAACCCCAGAGTGTACTCCAAGCATTTATGTCGCCTCCAAGTGTTTTGGGCTCATTTGTTTGGTTGAGTATAGCCTGAATATTTATTTAATGGCTGATTTGGGGGGATATATAAGGCAATGTAGGGGAAATTTATAGGGTGTTGTATTTCTACAACGAGACTTTGGATATTTGTAATGATGGGGAGGATTTTGTGGGAAGTACCTTTCTTGATTAGTAATCCTACACCTTGTTTGTGTGATGTGTTTGCAGGTGAATTGTAGAAGCAGCCTATATAGGATTTCGGGATGAATGGTGTGGTGTTGACTGGACAATGCGTTTCTTGCAGTGAAATTATATGTGGGTTATACTCTTTAATTAGAATGTTTAATTCGTCAAAGTTATTGGTATAACCGTTCATGTTCCATTGTAGAATGGCGAATGGTTTTTGTTTTGGAGTGAGTTTTGGGCGTTCAGCCCTGCTAGTATGCTTGGGACTTGATTTTGTTGAGGGATGGGGTTGTACATTCTTAAATTTATTAAGGTGTTGGAAGGTTTGTTGGGTGGGATGTATGTTGTTAGGATCTAGACTCCGTTGTTCCGGATGTGGGGCACTTGGACTCTGGATTGAATTCAAGTGTTCAACCTCAGGAACAGCAGAGTCAGGGGCTTGGTTTTTAGTTTTATGCTTGCATTGTAATTGTAATGTCATTATCTTCTAAGGTATGTACATTTTTATTAATTTTTATATTAGTAAGAGACGGTTTACTTTTTACCTTTGATTTGGGTGAAGGGGTGCGTTGCGAATGGCTATTAGCAGAGCAGCTTGTCGTGGTTTGTGGAATGGTTTCAGTTTGGTTGTTTGTTGGCGAACTTATTTGTAGTCGTGGGGGTTCGAATGGGGTTAATTGAGTTGATGATGTTTGTTGAGTTGATGATGTTAATTAAGTTGATGGCGTTAATTGAATTGATGGTGTTCGTTGGATTAGTGGTGTTATAGACGAATTTAGTTTGGTGGGGTTATGTGTTGTTGACTTTTTTGGCTTGTGGGGCGATGCCATTTGACGACTGTTGATTGTAGCAGATGAGGAGGAGCTGGTTGGAAGGGATTCCTTGAGTGTAGTTTTTTGTTTGTTTTGTTCCGTTGAGGGTCCTTGTAATTGGCGCGATTTTAGTGTATCTGCGAAGCTTCCTGAAAGTTGATCAGGTTTGGGGATATTTTGTTCTTAATAAATTCGTTTGACTTCGCCCATTGAGAATTTGTTTGTGTTTTTTATTATTAATATTTCCTTCGCTTGGATATACGAAGGACAGGTTTTATCCGCGGCCGAGTGAGGGAGCGAGCAGGTGGCGCGCATACTGCGACTGTAATTTACGGGGCTATGAGGTGGCAGATTACACTTTTCGCACATTGTGGCATTGGTGCGGCGTTTTGTCGTATGGCTGAGTCGTTGACAGTTGCGGCATCCCATGGGGTTGGGGATATATTTTCTGACCTTAGCTTTATAAAAACTGATGTCAACAGACTTCGGTGGTTGGAATAGATTAAAAGTAAATAACATAAGTCCGGAGGGTCTTCGCACTTTACCATCATCTATTTTGGTAAATTTTTACACATCTGTGACTTTTTGTTGACCCATTTCGGGTATTATTTCCGCTTCCGAGATGTTTATGACACAAGGGGCGTAAACTATGCCTTTGCATTCATTTAATTTTTCGTATAATTTTACAGAAACGGGACACACGTTGGCAAAGTTTGTTATTTTAAGAAAACGGTCTGGGATTTTTTGACAATTAGCTTTTACTAATAATTGTCCGTCTCGTAGAGCCGTGATTTGTTCATACTCTTTGCTAACATCGCCTATCGTTTATTTAATTAAAAATGGGCTTAGTGATGAAATAGGCTTACCACTTGGATGATATAATTAGAAATTTCGGATTTTTTGTATTGTGTCGCCACGGACACAGCAAAACTACTGCCGCACTGGGCAGAAATGAAGCTCATTGAAAGATACCCAAAATTAAACGACATTTAAAATACACAAATTTAACTTTTATTTTACGAACGAATTACATTAAAACTGTGTTAAAGCAAAAAGGTACTGTATAAGCATGAACAGCCATTACAACTGTTTGTTTCTTCTTCCACCCACAGTAATTATTCAATCAAAAACAGTAACAACAACTGTCCATGAATAATCCATTTTCCAGTTGCAATTAGCAGCATTCAGTGCTACTGCAGACTTGCTGTTGTATTCTCATAGTTGGATTTTAGATGTATAAGCTTAGGCGCCTAATATTGAATATATTTAACAAGAGGAATCTCCTCTTATTACAGGCCGCAAACGAGTTGGTGAGATATTATTATTATCAGCAATCGTTAGACTGAATATATTTGTGCTTATACAACCGCTCCCTGTAATATCAATTGTTTCAACCCGCGAAATTGCTGTGAGTATTAGATTACTGGTGGACAATGTAGATTGACTGTTTGATGTCATCGTTGATGATGTATTATCGAACAGACGACGTGTGTTGCTGGTAGCAGCATTCATTGATATGGCAGGATAACATTCTTCGTCCATACCATCCATCTTTATGTGTAGGCTCTTCGGTGAGTTCGGCATAGAGGCACCATCTTAATTCAAACTGTAGGAATATTCCGATTTGGTTGGTAATGTGCCGAGCAGTGCATCTGATATCAATTTGTAGTTTAGAATTCATCATCATCATCGGCACTACAACCGGGAACCGGTCTTGGCCTTATTTAGCAAGTCCTGAGGCTTGTTAAATTTTCCATAATGATTTATTTTTTCTGGGCAAGGTCATTAGTCTTGCGCCAGAGGCTCCCCGGCGGGGAATCGAACCCCGGTCTCCGGGTGACAGGCGGGTATACTAACCACTATACTAGTTTAGAATTACTGCTGGCATTTTCGAGTGAGCTGTATGCCTTGTTGCTGTACTGCAACATGTATTGTTTATTCTTGGTAAACTGGGAAAGAATTCTTCTGTTTTCGTAAGTGTTCTTTTCATTTTGTTTGGTCGAATATCGCTATTTGTATCTTCTGTAAGATCGCTAAACCGGTTACCATTCACATTTGGCCCGCAGACCATTTCTTTTCGATTGTTTTACACTAGTCTATTGTCTTATAAACACAGCACACTGTACAACAAGGGTCTGGTCTGGTTTATATTGCTTTTTTTACAGCATTATTATACAATGGGGATGTAATTTAATTTTATAACGTAGAACTGATGTTACACGTACTGAAAACATTTCGCGACCATCTAAACTCTACGACGGTTGGAAAAGGAATGCGTGTATAAATTAAATTCAAACAAAGGACGAAAAACAACAAAGTCGAAAAAGAGTCGAAAGACCGATTTATATTCGAACCTTGCATATAAAGAAAGCAGTAAAGGACAAACAAACAACGTCAACTAAGTGGTTTAGTGTTATTCTTATTGAAGAGCGTACAATAATACGCCAAGGAACAGCTCACATCGTTCCGAGACAAGCCACCATTAAGAAAATGGATCCACCAACATCGCTGGCACTTTGTCATGAAGATAGCACATCCAACTATCCTAAGAGTCATCAAAATATAAGTTGAATTGGAAACGGCGAGCAACTGAAGAACGATACCAGGAAAACGCCCAACCGTCCTTTTATTATTTTGTTTTTGGTTGCACCTGCATTTATAATTTGCAACAAATGTACTGACGAGTATGTTAATATTAAAAAAAGAAACCATAGACATCTCTCTTCACAAAAAGTTTATTTGAATAAAATTGACATGCTCGTGAATTTTCCAGCCTCTTTTGAACAATAGTTAAACACACACATAACTTTATTTGGTATACGAATTAGAGAGAACTTCTACAAATATAATTTGAATATTACATACGGTTCCTTTAGGAGTTACTTTTGTACAATTATTATAGAATTATTTTCTTAACATAAGTCCATATTGCAGTAGTTAGTCTCCTAGAAAATTGCACACAAGTCTACATGTTACTATCTAAGTAAGTGGCGATACAGTAGTTGCTTGTTTTTTTTACTAAATTACATTTTTTCGAATATATTATATGTATATAGTGTTTATTTGAATTTTTTCTACTGACCAAAAACCTCGCAATCTATTTACAAATACTAAAACGTCGCTCAGAAACATGATTGTATAACTTTTGGTTTTAATTGCAGTTAGAACAAAAATATCTAGTCTAGTATTATTTAATTTACAATAAAAACAGTGCTTGACAAGTTTAGTGTTAGAGAAAAACTTAGGTTAATTTAATTAATTAAGTCATGTCTGTTTCTATTTATTTAAATATATTATGAAATGTCTAATTTGCTTGGACATTTTGTATATTATTTAGTTTTGTGTTTTTTTCTTGTTTTCATCTAATTTTATGTTATTAAAAAACACACATAAATAGCAAAGTCAAAAATTTAATAGATCACAATTTTTTTCATTTATTTAAGATGATTTGGTTAATATTTGTCTATTAGATATTTAAGTTCTTAATCATAATATTAAAATGTTTTATATATTTTACACCAGTTGCACTTGTGAAACCTTGTGATTGGTGTAAGATATTTTTAGGATACAGCAAACATTTTTAAAAATACATAACTATTTATAATATATAAATATATGTTCATATAGCACAAAAGAAAATTGGTATTGAAAATGCATCTTTTAACAAAGCATGACAAGAAATTAGTTACTAAATAAAAACATGAATTTGGAATATTGTTTACGTTTATAATTTAGTGACTTTTTTATTTATCCAACGGCGTCTTATTTTAGGAAAATGCATTTAGTGAAATTAAAGAAAATCACTAATTAGTCCAAAAAGGAATGTTTTATTGTTAATTATCTTTTTTTTAAATGTTCATATAAAATAAATTTAAAAGGAGCAAACTATCGGAGTTTTTATTATATGAAAATATGTATATGGCGTAATTTTTCAAGAGTAGTAGAAGTTTACTGACCTTGACGTCATTGCGGTGGTCGATAACATTTTTAATAAAAAAAAATTCTAATGAGAAGTGGCTACCTATCTGACTATTTGTGGGAACCAATTTTAGTATATGAAAAATGTGGATGTTATGTGATTTTTTTTTGGACTGGTAGAAATTTGATCAACTTACCGGAAGCCATTTGTACGCGAACACAGAGATAGTAACGGGGGGATGGGAGCGAACATACAGGGAAAAGTCTCAACCCGGCGTAGGTCAGGACTATCTTTGTCCCTGTTAAGTCCAAGTTGACATGCAGTCTCCACGTGACACCCCCGGATAGCTACATTGGCACCCGCCAACTAGTGAACCAATGCATGTAGCGACATCATGACAAAGGTTGGCGCAAGGTTGATAACCTTGCTCGAAATAACACGGACGGGGAGTGGTGTCATTCAATGAAACGAGTATGACATTTATTACAGCTGTCATGCAAAACACCATGCGCTCGGGGTAGGCTTTCTAGTTAGCCAAAAACTGAAGCCTGCTGTTACACCTCGCTACACAACCCGTCTCCCAAACATCCATACATACATACGACCAATTTATTGCCGGCGGCAATTAATACTCAACCAGTCAATCCAATCGATCAGTTAACGTTTCTTCCCACATGTAATTAATACTCCTATCGCACATTTTGCGACTCTTATTCCAACACTTATTAATTGCCTATGACACGTGCTCGTTCTCCAAAGCTGCACGTATCTCGGGTATCATCAATTCGTATTCACATAATACACAAAAGCAACCCAACCACAGCAAATGAACATGCCGTCTCGTATGACACATTCTCGTTCCCCAAGGCTACACGCCAGATGTCCACAAACAAACTTTACACCGGGCATCCGGGCATTCTGTCACACGAGCTCACGTTATAAATTGCTTCCTCGGCCTCGTATCCATAAACAGGTGTCCCACAAGTAATTAACAATTAAATTGCTGAGATCTGCGAAAAGCAACGAATGCAGTTCGATCGAACAATCGATTGTATTTGGGCCATTGTGTTGAGTCACATGCAAACCCCAATTAAGTAATTGCATGTGATTTAATTGGGGCAACCAAATAAGAACGATTATTGGGAAATACGAATGACTCGGGCGAGGCAAAGTAGGTCACACATTCTGGTTGAGGAAAATGCATCGACTTCGGTATATAAAGAGTGTTTGCAGATGGGACTTTTGCAGTGTAAGGAACTAATAAGAAGACTGCGGCCCATTGCATTTACACAGCGGGTCTTCTTGCTTTTTTGTAAAAGTAGTAGTATTAAGTAACCAAGGGATGGAAATTCCCAGTTTGTTTTAATAATAAAGTTTAAAGTAAAGAATGATAAAGTCCTGTATTAATTAAAAAAGAAAAACCAAACAAAAGGAACCCAGCAAACCAAAGGAAGTCGCACCAGAGGAGGAGAAGGCCTTATTTAAGTAATAAGCCAAACCAAAAGGAAGCCCGCCGTCCGGAGAAGTAAGTAACTCCAAATAAACAGAAATAAATGTTGTTATAGCAATTTACAACATAATCATGATAACAAAATATTAAGTAATGTTGTAAACCATAAATACAACATTTTGGCGCCCAATATGGGGCAATAATAAAAGAGAATAATAACAAACAACCACTCTCCGATAACTAATTAATAAATGTTAGCATATGGGTTACGCTCAGGTGTTACATTTTGGCGCCCGAATAGGGACCATAATAAACGAAAACTATTAACACCCTTTACAAGCACTCTTAGATAACAACATATTAAATGATAATATCAGAGGTCCCACTCTGGTGTTACACTGCCATTATTGGCTTTAATGCAATAGACGAAAGGCTATGCACTCTTCGCGTGCGAGGCAAGTTTAAGAACATAAGCCTCATAAACGTCCACGGACCTATAGAGGAATTGTTACGGACCTCGCGGCCATGTCCTTGCCTAACACCCACTAATTCCCGCAAATTTCCCCTCTCTGCCTGTAAAGGAAAGAAAAATCGTCAAGTAGCTAATTTGCATAAACTACTTTCAATTATACAAGGCAAATTCTACTTGGCAGAAAGAAATAATAAAAAACGGCGTTGGCGCCGAATAAAAACTAAACGTTAACGACGAAAACGAAAAATCTATAATTCGTCGTTACACTATTGCACGAGAATGATAGAAATTTCAAAACTTATACAAGTTTAAATAAAACAAAATAATAATACAAGTTTAAATAAAATTAAATAGTAATAGAAAAAAGCAACAACGAAAATCAAAAATAAAAAGGAAAGGACAAAACTGATACAAGAATCAACCAACAACAAGCTGAACAGGGGAGCATAAAACTCTACGCCCCCTGCAACCTGCCAGCAGCAGAGACCACAGCAACTACAGCGATTGCTCCACGGTCGATCAAGTAAGTCCCCTTTACTTAGAAAAATGTCCTTAATTTTATTTAACTATATTACCACTATATTATAATTAAATTGTGTGAAATAACTACAACAGAGTCCCCTGACGACGAAAAAGAAGAATACTACGAGAACGTCGAGCGGGCCCTCAATGCCTGCCCAAGATACGATGTAGTGTAACAACATATTCACGAAATGACCATGAAGAATCATATCAAGTAAATCAATTTGCCCATGTCACAATTAGAAAGTTTTACGTAACCAGCATTCGTTGCCGATAATAATTCAAGGTGGATTCTTTTCATTGAGTAAAAGAAACGAATTGTTCCGATTACGATTTGAAAGAATCATATGACAATCGCTTGCGAGCTTACTGCTAGCAACTGATTCACAAATTAATTGGATCAAATCGTGTCATTGTTCTTACACTATGCGCTTACCTGGTGATAGGAAATTAAGTAGCACAGTAAGCAGAATTATATGAGCGAATTTTCAATTATGAATGAAATAGCTTGTTAAGCAAAATTTGTATGAGTGGATTAAGAAATTTGTAAATAATTGAGTGATTGATTGGGAGTATAAATACCCCAGCATTTTGAAGAATAAAGCAATCAAAAACCAACAGAGTATTTGATTCGAACACTGCGGCGTCTACGCCATCCATTTTCAGCGAGCTGCGCTTTAAACAGCAAACAGTAGGGAAGTAGGGTTATAGACCAATCCATCATAATATCACAAGTGATACAAATCTAAGTATTACAAGAAAACATATTATTTGGCGACAGCAGTCCCAGATATATTACATGGCGACTCTGCCATGCTAAACATCTTATACCAATATACCACATGACGATCAACTTATACTACAACGATGTGAAAATCGTTCTTGGTGATTTTAATGCGAAAATGCGTCGAGAGCCGGTTTTCAGGCACTACGTAGGTTCCCATAGTTTGCATGACAGCACTAATGACAATGGACTACGAGTCATCGAACTGGCAGCATCAAAGAACTTGCTCGTTGGGAGTACCAGGTTTTCGCGTAAAGCTATCCACAAAGCCACCTGGGTATCACCTGATGGAGCCACTCGCAACCAAACTGACGACGTGTTGATAGATCGCCGCCACTCCTCGAGCCTGGTGACGGTATGAACGTACCGAGGTGCCACTCTCGACTCGGATCATTATCTTGTTGGTACAGTTTTCCGATCGCGGATTGCCTTACAGAGACGTATTGCATCCGCAAATCAACACGGCTGCCTTACGCAATGAGAATACCAGTAACACCTTTGGTTATGTGCTAGGACTCGCCCTCGAAGAGCTCGACGGAGGGAGAGTAAGTCCTGGTGCCAGAATGCCGGGTGTAGAAGAGAAATGGACACACCTTAAGAATACTGTCATTAGTACTGTCAACTCCATCTTAGGCAGTAGTCGTAGAGATCGGAGCGACTGGTTTGATGATGAGTGCAAACTAGCGAGTGAACGTAAAAATACTGCATATCGGGCAATGCAGCAGTCTCATAGGACGAAGGAACTCAGAAAATCTGAAAAAAGACTTCACAGACAAAAGATAAGTGCCTGGGAAGAAAAACTTGTCTGTGAAATAGAGAAAAGTAGAGAGAGTTGTTCGCACCATGCGCGGAAGTTTTACCAAATATTCCGCAGCATTGCACGGTACACATCACGGTGCACTTGCTGCAAGGATAAAGAGGGTAATCTGATGACCGATCCTGAAGGCATTCTGGGCCGATGAGAAGTGCACTTCAATGAATTGCTAAATGGTCAGCTCACAGAAGAAATGGAGGCTCCATCAATGCAAAATCAAGACCAAATGTTGCTGCCACCAAGCATTGAGGAAACATTAAAAGCCATAAGACAGCTCAAATCAAATAAAGCCCCGGAGCTGATGGCATGCATGTATGGGAACAAGATGAGATGCCGGAAGATGGCGCCGTGGAATAATTTGCCCCATACATAAGAAGGGAGATATCACAGTGTGCAGCAACTATAGGGGTATAACATTGCTGAATACTGCCTATATGATACTCTCCTCGATCCTACAAGATCCCATACACTTAAGTCATCATTGGTCAATATCAGTGTGGCTTCATCCCAGGCAAATCAGCAATTGATCAGATATTGACCCTTAGGCAGGCGATGGAAAAATGTCTGGAATTTAAAATTCCATTATATCATCTATTTATAGGCTTTAAGGCCGCCTACGACAGGATAGCCAGGGTAGAACTATATAATGCCATGAGAGAGTTCGGCATTCCAAATAAATGGATACGACTTTGTAGGTTGACCATGACCAACGTAACTCATCATCATCGGCACTACAACCGGGAACCGGTCTTGGCCTTATTTAGCAAGTCCTGAGGCTTGTTAAATTTACCATAATGATTTGTTTTTTCCGGGCAAGGTTGTGGCGGTTCCGCCAAATCCCACGGTTTACCTTCCTAAAAAAACCCCCATAATCATCACCCAAGTGGCTCAAGTCCTCGCCAATGCATTCGCATTCGGCACCTAAAAATGCTGCACGCATTTAAGAGATCAAACCTATGATCTTTAAGTCCTTGTAAAGAAAACTTACCTTCATGCATTCTCTTCGCATACCACTGCTCCTTAAGATTTCTTTATTAGCTTACCAGGAATTTCCAATCAATTTCGGCATCTACGTCGCCAGTCAAATTTCCTTAGATGAATTCCGGTAAACAAAATAATTAGATTTACATACATTGTAACCTTCACGACAGGGATCATAAATACTGCGCCGTCTATTTTTCCCAGCCGCGCCATGTGTACAACAATGTTCCCTATATACACATTGGCTGGCGACTTACACCCTAGGGACCAAAGCAAATACGCATTCCGCGTCTCTTGCATCAATTTAATCCTACAGCATATTCAAATGCAAATAGGAACTCAATACCTACCCTTACTAGCGATGGCATTAACACATTTCCCATTGTGTAAATGGAAAAACCATTAGCGCTTCTTCCTAATGGCGATACATTTACCTACGCATCCGCACCACAGCATAGACACAGGTCATAAATCTCTTTTATCCTACATAGTTCTGGATCCGTTTCCCAGTAACCTTCTCCCATGAACAAACATCTCTATGAACCTTTCCCTTGCTTTGTGTTTCAGGTTATTCATCATAGCGTTGAGCCATGAAAAGAACCGACGTACACACACACTTGTGTATCGTGAAGATCTCCTCTGTGAGATCGGTTTGGTTACTCAAAAGAGAGACTTTACGTCTCTCTTGGAACAGGAAATGCACCCTTAATTTAAGAGAACCAACTTCACAGTTGAATTTCTTTTAACAACGATTGAATATCGTTGAGTCCTTTACCATCCTTCGACCGGAGCGGCTCGAGGCTCCAATGCTACCCTGGTGCGCACAGGGAAGCGATAATGTAATAATCGTTTGTGTCTTTGTCCCCGCGAGTCAGTACGAATTTTCTTCTTAATTAAATACACAAGTTTCAATTATTTTACCGTTTGTACTTTGCCTTTGTGCTAACCGTTCGTGTGTAATTAGAATTGTTGGCCCCGTATGTGAAGGAGGAGACGCTACAGCCATGAGTTGTACGCGATCTACTTTGAAGCTAATGTTGTAAGAAAAATCAAGTTCAGTAGACTCCGGTGGGCGGGACACCTAGTTCGAATGAGCGAAGAGGAGCCTGTCCGGAAAGTCCTTTGTGGCAGGATGTATGGAAGGAGACAGCGCGGAAGACCTTGTCTGCGATGGAGAGATGGAATAGACCAGGACGCCCAGAGCCCGAGAGTGCCAAACTGGATGACATCGGCTCGAAATCGGGACCGGTGGGGAGATTTGTTAAATAAGGCCAAGACCGGATCTCGGTTGTAGTGCCGATGATGATGATGATGAAAAGTTAAATTGTTGTGCCGGTATAAATATAAAAAAGAAATAGTTAATCTGAATTTGGGTTTCATTGAAATATTTTCTGACGGTAATCAAATTTGCCAGAAAGACTCTGGCCGTTCATTTCAAGTAATTCGGGATTGTGTCAAATCTACTTCATATTCAATTAATGCTGGTAACACATACGCCTCCATGGTTTCATTCACTTTATTCTGTATTTTTATAAATGATTTATATCATTTGATTGGTGATGACGTTACAGTTCATTTGATTGGTGATGGCATTGCGTTGGGCTTCTTCTATTCATTGGAATAACCTTGACCAATGTTTTCGAAGCACATTATGGAACAAGGGATGATCATCGCCCTGAATTCCAGCTTAGACAAGATATACCAATAGGGATTATCAGATCGAGTCGAATTCATTGCCTCTAATTCCGTCACTCTCGTCAAAGAAGAATGGTAAAGTAGCCTCGTCGTCGATGAGCGGTGGTTGCATCTTTGAAGTCAAAGATTTATCAATTTTTGGAAGTGTTAAAAATAATGATCCCATATTTGAAGGTGGAAGGAAAAGGCTTTCTTCAATCGTAAAGGCCTTTTTAAAAGCTACAAACAATACCTCACTCCATCCAACCTAATTACAACGAATTCAAAACTGAATCCAGATGCCGTGTTTGGTCAAACATATTCCAAATATGTGCTTAATAGGGTACAAAACCAGCAGTGAAACTCATTTGGCATACAGGTGTAAGTTTTTCAATTTCTCGTTGCAATGTAGGCGCAACGTATTCTGCCAATCTCTTTTCTATAGGTCAAAATATTGCCTACAGAACTTCGTGAATACATTCCACCTCTCCCTATATGTAGAGTAACTTCGGGTATTGTGATATGGTTGGGAAATGTGATATACTATCATATTTTCCGAAATAATCAATCCTCGACAAGAATTTTCTTGTCAACATGACGGCAATGGAAAAGAACACGTGCTGCAGTTTTAGGTGCGCTCGCGCTCATTGCGTTGTATGTCAGTGCATTGAAATTGTTTAAGGTGTACAGTCGACAGTTTTTTTGTGTGAGCTTTATGTAAATACATTTTGTTTGTGTGTGAATAGAGCTGACAGTATATTGGGTGCGTTTTTAATTCAGTGAAGTGCATTTTTAAAAAAATCTCTTGATTGTTTCAGATGGTGTATCACATTATCCGTCAATTTTAATAAGGGGGGTTACAGAGATTTTTTTATTTTGTTGTAAATAGCTGCAGATTGGCTTACGCTGCAGGGTTCTGAAAACGAAATATAATTCGCAATGTATCAAAGAGCTATAATGAATAGTGCGGCAAAAGCTATGTAATAAAAATTACGAATAATTGTTAGAAAACAAATACCTATATCACATTACCCGAAGTTACTCCATATCTCGACGAGATATATGTATTTATCTTTTTTTTAAGAAAAAGTATTTTTTCCAAGTCCAGAGTCCTTTAGTAAACTGTGAGCTAATCAATTTCTACGTGAATTCAGGTAAGAACGTATTCAATAATTTCTACACTGTAGTACAATTCTTGTGTGGAACAAGTTAAATTCATTAACAGAAATAGATAAATTAATAACTACAATTGTTTAACAAATAGACAAACTTAAATAAATTCGCTATATACAAAATAATAAATAATTATAATTAAATAATTATACAAAATAATAAATAATTAATTTTAATTAATTAAAAATTCATGTATAACAGAAAAATAAATTATTATATAGTTTCATAAAAAAATGTATAAACCTAGTTAACAAATAATTAAAAAAAAACGAATTTACTCATTATACAAATTAACAAAACTCTACGGGGAAATGACAAATAAATGAAATCATCGCAGGTGGGATGTCCTAAAAGACTAAAAGAGAACAAGACAAGGGCCGTTAACAGCAGCTTACGAATCCAATTAGAGCTTGAAAACGCTACCTTGAGAATCACGACGTCACTTCGGTTGTTTTTCTCGAGATAGGTTCTTCAAATACTAATTGGATGGCTTTCGTCACAATAACGCGCATAGCTTGGAGCGCTTTTTTGATTTATCCTGTGTCTGGGACGACTGTGGACTAGTTGGGCTTTTATCTAGATCTGCTCCTTCGGGTTGCGTGGCTTTTGATTCTTTAACCACTTCAATCGTGTGAGAGTCTAATAGCGGTTTAAGAGGTGCCTTTGGCTTAACACCATCCACGCTGTTGTAGAGGGTTTTAGTCAACTTCGAGCGGACGACTTTGCCGAGAGCACCAGTCTTTTTCATGCTACTAAATCGTGATCCACGATGTTCTGGAGTTGACGTTTCATTGGATTCACTGCCAGCAGTATGTTGACAATTAAGTGTTGTAACTGTAAACTCAATATCCTTTATTTCCTCTTCCTTGCAAGCTTTAAAAAGACAGGAATAATAATTATGTCAATTCATTATCAATGGACAATCTTCAAGTACACTCTGTCCCACTTACCTGCAAACTCTTCGACAGGTTTATCGATGGTGTCATGGTCAATCCATGTTAACCCCATTTCTACCTTTTCTGCCAGATCCTGCCAATTGCGGCGATTTTCCAGGGTGCCCTCGTATAGTGGGGTTATCCATGGGAAACTGTCACATAGGACTCGGTATAGTGGCAGACAAATGACATCAATAAAGCCGACCTGCATTTTTGGTAGTTCGTCCTTTCGTTCCCTGTAAGGATATCAGATTTAATTTATAGTTGCACTTTCATTGAATTTTCATTGCTGTCAACTGACAAGAGACCTTTTAACCGTGCCCTTATTGATTGTTGTTCTACTTTTCAGGTGGAACTAATGGAAGGGTACATGAGTTCACTTATTGAAAATCAATTTGGGAATTAAATTGGTTTTAATGAAATTTGTTTCTTTTTAAACTCGTCTAAAGGGGATAAATTATAGCAGGCGTCTTGTTACTCATTAAATTCCTAATGGAGCTGTAGTAGACGGAACGGGTTGTAACGACTTTTGGAGTGATATTGCACTATGACACGCAAGCATAGAGTGAATTATGACTGTTCTTAAAGTTACAAAGGAGAATGTGGTGGAAAGTACGAAACAGTGAAAATTAGGAAAATAACTCCATCAAAAAAATTGGAACTAATTTGGCCACCCTCGAGTAAGGGACTATACTCTAATTGCGGTTATCGACAATTTAATCGCGGCGAATAAAATACTTTTTTTTGGGCACTTCGCTTTTTTCAATTTACTGAATTATAAATAGCACTTCTGGTGGATGACTCTATATAATAATGAGTAGTCGCAGAATGTTGATTTCATGTGTAGACATCATTTATGTGGGCTACAGGGATAATTGTTATACGAAAGTGTTGGTCTTTTCGCTTACTTAATTCATAGTAGATTACGGAGTACAGCTCAAATATTCAGTACATTAGCCGTACGGCTTATATTTTTATAATAACTTTGGCTGACAATTATGGAGGTACCTCATTCCCCGAAATGTTCGATATCCATGATAACATTTTAGTACGAACGGATTGTGGTCAATTATCATAGGATATTATGGTGATTTTAGGATATAGAACGCATTACATTCTTAGTAGGCCAGTAAAACCGACTTCGAAATTATTGATCTTTGTCAAAATTGACCCTTTTTGTGATTTGGCAAAAAAGTATTTTCGGGTGTGGTTAATTAGGGAGTTGTGGGGTCCGACTCTTCCCCTTCTTTGAACGTTTTGGGATTAAACGGCGAGTAAAATAGCTGCAGTGGGCTTCAGTGCCATCCGTTAGGGGCACAGCAAGTAAAATATCTCCTTGGCATGGATTTTGGTTTATTTGCTCTCTTTTACTCTAGCTTTGTGAGTAGGGCATTAAAATATACTCACAGCTAGGCCGGCTTTTCGTAAGAGGAGACTAAAGGCCAAGTGGTAGTGTGACGTTTTCCGCCACAGAAATTTATATATTTATCAAATAGGTTACCTGCCGTTTTTCCTGCGCGGGGCATCCAGTATTTCTATCGTTATTCCCACCTAGAAGCATTACGGTCTCTCCACGAAACTAAAACAACTCCTCTGGGGATGTCTCCAAATTCGCTTCCAACATGAATCCTCTCGATGATCCGGTGCAAAACCAAGTTGGTAAATTGATCTACAGATTTTAGGAAACCTTCGATAATGTTCGAGTTCTCCGGACAAATTGTTAAACACACGTCGTTCAGGAAAGTTTCAATGATAATCTCAATTAATTGTCTCTCCTTGTTCAATCAACTTTTACTTTTACAATTTTGCTTTTAACTTTTACAATTTATTCCTTTACTTGTTACAATTTTTATCTTTTACTTTGTCACAATTTCAACCTTTTTACTTTCTTTGTTCATCGAGCAACCGGCGCTCTTCTTCTTTTTTCAACTGTGAAACAAAAAAACGATCATCACTCTTCTTTTTCTTTCTTCTTTTTACGGAACAAACTTTCTGTTCTTTTTTCCCGCTATGTACACTTACTAAACCTTTCTCTCTCTCCATCTCCATCCACTCCGAAAAGGGATCCAGCTTCCACATGATCCACAATCGAACAAAAGTACGTTCGTACATTCAACATGTGGATCGTGGCTTTTTTCACCACCTTACCATCTATTATTATATTATATTTAAAACGAAACAAACGATGGGGATGGCGGAAGCCGCACGTAACACACCCCCCCCCCCCACAAGATTGCGTGGCATTCTTAGGATAGGAATGTCACGCCGGAGAGTGGACGGCGGAGAGCAACAAACATATGACAAACAAAAACGACAAAAAAAAAAATAAAATAAAAAATAAGTGTTAGTATTAGTTAAATTTTATACTACCTATATATTAGTGTTAGTAAGAAATAAATAATACTTATGTGTTAATGTTAGTTAAATTCTATACTACCTATATATTAGTGTTAGTAAGAAATAAATAATAATAATTCATTAGGGGAAACACTAACAAGCACTCCTCGGAAACAAGGACAAAACAAGCAACACAGATTTCCATTCATCACGGCGGACCCGACACTCAACACAATGGTTCGACCGAAAGTTTGACCGCCCACACGATCCGGTTAGGACCCCCTCGCTAAGGCGAGGTGATCCCCTCTCATTAAACCATTCTAATGCCGCTCGGCAGGCGAAACCGTCCCGCTCCTATATGTTTTCTTAAACTCTCATTTTGTGGACTCGCCTATTTGCCCCGGGCCATGGGTTGGTAGATCGGGGGTTGCCCCGTCTTGGCGGCAAAACCAACCCCTACCTGAAATCCTAGTGCGCTTTCGCAACTTTCAATTTCTGATCCATCCCCCAGCACTGAGGTTAGCCTTTGCAGTCTGCGCCGTGAATGCGCCTGTAGCTTTAGGCCCGGCCTTAAAAACTTTTTCGTCAGACTCTCAAGTTGGTATCCCTCTACGAAGGTCCTTTACAAGGACGAAGATTCCGGAGAGAAACCAGAGTCTGGCCAGCTAGGATCAGGGGCTCCAAGTTTCAGGAAGGCTTAACCTTTCCTTATTTGTTTTTTTTTTGTTTTTTTTTTTTTTAATAAAAAATTATTTCCTTTAATTATGTCGTTATTAACGTCCGCTGTTCGGGGTTTCTCTAGACGACCATGTGGGTAGCACGTGGTTGAACATCTTTTCGCAGCCCTCCCCTGTATGGGTAGGGTCTTCGGGCGAGTAACTACCGCAGTACCGACCTTAACAGGTTCCTTTGGCACGTCTCCCCGTTCGGCTGCCACATGTTCAACCCTTCCCGTCCCATGGTTGGCAAATCGAATGAAGAATGGCACGGGATTTACGGCCGTTCGGGGAAAAACCAAACAACCACCCGGCCCGTCTACCTTAGAATTCCGAGACAGGAAGTCGTACCCCAACAATCCGCCTTCCTCCAAACCCGGCAAGGAGTCTACTATTTGGAAACTGCAGGGAATCTCATGGTGCAACTTGAAATTCCCAGTGCAGCATCCCCTCGACTTACCTTTGACAAACAGCGCTTGGAGCGTTGTAGACTTATACACATCCATGCCATATCTAGGATGGAGTGCCTTCAGCTTCAACAGGCTGATCTCAGCGCCTGTGTCCATGATTAGGCGCGTAGAGTTCCTACGGCCAATGTCCAATGGAAGAATGACAATCGGGACCTGAGTCGGCGAAAACTGAGAACAGCTGGAGCTGGGTTGCGATTCTAGTGCGGTCGGGTTGGATCTTGCCGACCTGACCTTTGGAAGTTTCCCGAACTCTCCCAGTTTGCCTTATGTCGACACTCGGCCGCCTTGTGAGTGTGTCGACCGCAAAATTCGCACAATAGCTTGCTCCTCCGTTCAGGAATGTCCCGCTCGGGAGTCTCACTGGACTCCGAACTAGCGGAACTGGAACTATTCTTAAGGCCTACTTTGGGCCCAATGCGCCGGGGTCGCCTTCTCCGACTCCCTGCGCTGCTTGATGCGGCTTCATGCCTCGCATCCGTCTTCGTGGGCTCTGAGTCCACGGAGCTGGGTCGCTTCCTGCCACCGCTCGACAAGGACGATCCTCGCTCGCTACCTCCAATCATGTACCGAGAGTCCGAAACCACCGCACGACTTCCCCCTGCCCCACGATTCCATCGGCGCCGCATCCGACGCTCTCCGCGCCTATTCCTTTCGCTCCCCCGAGTCTCCACCTGGGGGTCCTGCCATTCGCGCGCAGTCTGTGCTGCTCCGGCGTGCCGCTCGCGGGAAGAAACCTGAGAACCCTGTTGCTGTTGCCACCTCTGTACTCGCACCCGCGCAAGCTATGGCCTTGTCGGCCACAAAACTCGCAGCAGCACCGGACGCTGAACACTCTGGGGCCCGATGTCGCCTGCCTGCCACCCGCAGAGGGGGGCTGCGGCTCCGGTAGGGCTCTCCTCTGCGCCTGCGGCCGCTGATGGGGTGGCCCATGCCGCGCACTCCGCCCTGCTGTCCTCTACCCCTGTATGGAGTCTGGGGTTCGCGCGTCTGTGACGGACGATCCGGGCAGTCCACTATATCGTGGCCATACCGCCAGCACCTGCGACAGAAAGGGGTCTTCCGTCTTTTCAGACACTCGTCGTATACGTGTCCCCTTATTTTGCAAAAACTGCAGGTTGTCTGGGATTCCAGGGGGCGCGCCGATCGACCAACCGGATCCCGGGCCGGTTTGGCCAGACCCGTTCGATCCTGAGGCACATACGCCCCCTGGGCCAAGTTCTGCGACTCTCCACTCCGGCTCGAGGAAAGCACGGTGTTTGACCACGCTCCCTCGCCAGAGGAGGCCGAAGCATAGGCACCAGCATCACTTCGATAATCATGGGGCCCGTACGACCCCTCCCGAGTGAAACTATCCTCCTCCTGCCAACGACTGTATTGCTCTTCGGCGGCAGGCAACACGAATGACACCGCCCGGGGGTTAAATTCTGACAAAACCGGCGCCGTCGCCGCGGGGTACTCTCTAAAAGTGGAGGAAGGGCCATCTATAAAAGTCGAGGAGTTGTCCGGTCCGAAAGTCAATGATCCCGACGTCCGATCGGCGATCTCGGGCCGCGCATCCACAAACAGGTCCTCATCCTGTCGTAACATCTCTCTTCTGGCACGCTCAAATCCGGTCGGGTGGTCCACCATGCTACGAAACGGGACATCAGCCAACGTGAGGAGGAAGTGCCTTGGTCCTTCCTCCCTTAAACCCCTTACCAACACCGGCTTCCCTCGAGCTGGCTGGCGAAGACGGACCTACCCTGCCGACCATAGTAGCGTTCAGCAGGGGGGGGGGGGGGGGGGGGGGGCTCGGCTCGTTGGTGAGCGTTCGCCCATAAATTCGTCGCGCGAATCGTGGAAGTCCTCCGGATCCACCTCGTCACCCGGCGGCTGGGGAAACACCTCGGGCCGCGCTCGGGCAGGGGTGCTTTCTCGGCCCTCCTTTTGCCGCTGCCTCTTTAGCATCAGCAGGCAGTCCAACCGAACTCACACGCTCCCTGAAACCAAAACAAATCCCGGAACCTCGCCAAGAGAGAGCAACAACGTTCCCGACAGAACCAACCCGTACACCAACAGAGGCGGCGCGAAAAACAACAATGAACACAGTCCTCACAACAGACTAACAAACACTCTCAAAAGGGACACTCATTTCACTCGCAGCAACAAAACGGCAGACCGCGCGAAAGGCGCCACAACACAAACAGCCACGACACCACCCGAGAAGAGAAAGAGAGAGAGAAAGGAAAAAAAAAAAACAATTACCTCACTGATTTTGAAAATGCTTCAGGGGGAAAAAAGAGAAGAGAAAAACAATTAAACACTACGGATACCACGCCCATCTGTACAGGAAAGAAAAGAAGAACCCCGGTTCCTAACGCAAAAATTTAGAGATCAGTTAAGGGTAACATTGAATATCACTTTTCTTTTTTTCTTTTTTTTTTCTCTACCGAGAGAAAAAAGAATTTCCTATAAGAATTTGCTACTTAATATAGATAAATAAACGTAATAACAAACAAGATCTTGATAGTAGCTTAATACTAAAAGCAAAACAATTCTACAATAATTGATAATAAGATAAGTTATATATGTTCTATGTAAATCATGTAAATGAGCAGCAAACTTTTTATAGCTGGTTACAGATGTTGTCTTTGTTGTTTCAGGTACAAATTTCTTAGCCAAACCTGCCGTGGTCCCTCAGGAAGATCCTGTCCGCAGCGCCAGTTGTGACGTTTTCCGCCACAGAAATTTATATATTTATCAAATAGGTTACCTGCCGTTATTCCTGCGCGCAAATTGTTAAACACATGTCGTTCAGGAAAGTTTCAATGATAATCTCAATTAATTGTCTCTCCTTGTTCAATCAACTTTTACTTTTACAATTTTGTTTTTAACTTTAACAATTTTATTCCTTTACTTGTTACAATTTTTATTTTTTACTTTGTCACAATTTCAACCTTTTTACTTTCTTTGTTCATCGAACAACCGGCGCTCTTCTTCTTCTTTTCTCAACTGTGAAACAAAAAAACGATCATCACTCTTTTTTTTCTTTTCTTCTTTTTACGGAACAAACTTTCTGTTATTTTTTCCCGCTATGTACACTTACTAAACCTTTCTCTCTCTCCATCTCCATCCACTCCGAAAAGGGATCCAGCTTCCACACGATCCACAATCGAATAAAAGTACGTTCGTACATTCAACATGTGGATCGTGTGTTTTTTCATCACCTTACCATCTATTATTATATTATATTTAAAATGATGGGGATGGCGGAAGCCGCACGTAACAGTACGTGGGGTATCAACGCCCTATCGCCTCGAGAAATACCACCTCATCAAGCTATAGGCCCCGTGAAGTGGTCGAGAGAAATCCCTGGCCACCTTTTTGAGCTTGGCTTATGGACGTGTGGTGGTCGTGGCGCCAGCACGGGTGCGAGTTCTACCACCAACCCACAAAACTAAAAGTTCGACGAGCACCAAAGAAAAACTGTTCATCCGAAAGAAAAACGAAACAAGACCTCACAACACAACGTCCACGAGGAGCAAGTAAGATACACAAGCTTTCACTGCACAGTAAATGAAACACTTTGGTTTATTAGTTCAAATAGTTCTTATTCGGATTTTATTGATGTACATATATTTATTTTCTTGTATTTTCTTACAGATTTATTTTTGCGGGAAATCACATTTAATAATTACTCGCACTTAATTCCGAAACACAGCGAATTTTTGATTAATACAATTTATAGGGCCGATGTGCAAAAGAACGAAATTAATATTTTTGTATAAACGACTACGAACTGAAATCGAAGTGTTAGTTTCCACACGATACCGACGCCGGTACGGGGGATGGCAGGCGACCCGACCGCCTTACTGTTTGAAATACGACTCCCCGAGGATAGAACTCTGAGTTGAATTCAATCCTCAGTTAATGGTGAGATTTGGAGAAGAGAGAGAAAATGTCTCTCAACGTGGTGAGTAACCAGCAAGGGAATCCTGCTGGCCGAATTCCGGTGGTGTGAGTGTGTTCGTGTAGATCGCTATTTGCTCATGCACGAGGTCATGGGAACGTAATTAAACGTCGAACCGAAATTAGACAACGGGATCGTGAAGATCATTGTTTACGATGTGCATTGTAGCTATATAAATAGGCGACAATGCTTCGGGAAAATGGTGCTAAAAGGAGAGATGGGGCAAGGGCATCATAAAAGTCTTGGATGAGTGGTGCAGTTGCGTAAATAGACGCATAGCCATTAGGAAAAGGTGCCAATGGACTGGGATACTTTATACAATGAAAATTGTATATCGTATCTTTGGTCGGTGGAGGAAACGAATCCGTTGTCTGCATTTGTATATGCAGGGTAATTCGTTTGTGGCAAAGCATGAAATTGATGATTGTTTTCGTTAGCCAAGGGATCGTGGTCGGGTATATTCGAGCTGGACAAACAAGCTGACCGACGCTGCTTTGGTCATTGGACAAGGGGATCGCCAGCCAATGTGTATGTGAGAACATTGTTGTTGCCATTGCGAGGCTGGGAATAGCTGACGCGTGGATAGCATTCCTTGAATATAATGGTTACATTATGTGTGAACCGATATCTTTTCTTTCAGGGATATGATGTTTGGCCTTGATGAATTCCTTTCAGAAAATAGATATGACGGGTAAGTACTTTGAAGAATTCTTTCAGGAAATTTATGAAATGCATTGGATGCATGAATAAAAGAATTCTAATAGGGAATTTAATGCAATGCACTAGGTGCATTAATGTTCTTAAGAAAAGGAAAGGTTTGCAGGTGCTAATGCAGTTGCATTAGCGAAACAATGGGGTTATGGGAGCTTCAGGACTGGAAGCTTTTAGGTAATTTGGGAAGGTAAGTAGTGGCGTTTATGGGAACTGCCACAGACGGGTTCGAGAAAAGTTTAGTTTAGGTGGCAAGTCGGTACCAAGGTGAGATACTGTAGCGTTTCCGCCAAACCCTACGGTCTACTTACCTGAAAAACCCCCATAACTACTACCCAACTCCCTTATTTCGCTAATGCAACGGTATTAGTACCTGTAAATGCTTCATGCATTATATAGATCACCATCTGTAATCATAAAATCCCTATAAAGAAAACTTACCTTCATGCATCCCTTCGCATACAATTTTTCATAAGATTTCTTTATTTTCTTATTTGGTATTCTGAACCAATTCGGTACCAGACAAATTCCTGTAAACAAAATAATTCGGATTGCAATCAATGTAACCGTCATGACAGGGACCATAAATATCGCGCCGTCTATTTTTCCAGCCGCGTCATATACCTTTTCATACACATTGCCTGGCAACCTTTTTTGTTTGTCTTACCAACAAACAACCCAAGCAGCTGCATATAATTAGCGCAATAGACGCTGAAACCAAATTCTCCAGCATTTCCTAATGCAAATATGAACCCGGTTTCTACTGCAGCCAGAGATGCCATAAACATCCAATTTGCTTTTAGCACCTTTTTCTCCCAACGTCGAAAATAGCGACGAGGCATCGTATAAACATGACCCTCATTAAAGAGCGAACCATTTGGTCGCCTTTTCTTTTGTCCTTGCCGCCTGCCTGTTTCGTTGTTCCACTGCACGTGTGAATAGCATTGATCTCAACGATCCCACACATACCACCATGACTTTTATTACAAGATCTGGTTTCCTATACCACCAAGAGAGACTTTACGTTTCCCTGGTGGTAGGTAAAAAACGATATCCTTATTGGAGAGGATATCGTTTGAGTCGTAATTCAACCAGCAAGGCGGTCGGGTCGCCTGCCATCCACCGTGCCGGCAGCGGTACGGCGGGTTATCTATTAATCTATTAGTACTTTGTGGTTTTTAAAAGATGCTGGGCAATTAGATAACAAAAACAAGTAGTTATTCAGATTGAATCCAATGAAGCCGTTCGATAATTTATATGTTTTTTTTAATGTAACAACAAAAGCCACTAATAAGAGATCTGCGGAGTGCATTATTATAAAATTCATTATCGCGAGTGCCGAAAACTTAATAAACAGTTTAATACATTGTTAACCAACTCAACTTTGGCGGAGTGCATATGAACAATGATTATAAGATAGATTACCGTGAATGTGAGAACTTGTAACTCAGTGAATAAATAAGACAAAATATTTTTATACTTTACACCATAAACAAGAAATAAACAATTTACATCGAATTCCAATCTACGGCGTTTCATTTCTTACATTCGTTTGGCTTGCTTTTGTGACAGTTGTTTCATCGGACTTAGACAGTCAGTGGGTGTTAGCTGAATCCGCACCCGTGCTTGGTGCTATAGCTAAACACTACCACAATACCACCCAGTCACGTTGTAGATTCCACGATATCGTCGGGAGAAATTTTCGATTATGTCTTAGATGTGTGGCTGATGGCCCGGAATGACTCGGAGGTAAGTCATGATGGTACTTTCTGAGATAAAGAATTCCGGAGGTAAACTAGTGTCCCATGCGTATCTCCCGGGGGGAATATCATGCAAATATTACGATAAATAACCGAACATTTAGAAAATCGTCATCGCATAATCGGGCTCGTTATTGAGGGTCTGTTGACGTTCGGCTAATAACGGCATTTTGTAACATCAGGGGCATCGGTTTTACCAATATGAATGTAAGCGCCGTCCACCAATATTTGCAAAGAGCGAAGCCTGATATCCTTGTCCTAACTGAGACCCAGGTCAACTAATTCGACATATCTTCATTGCTTATATTCGAGATTTCGTTAGAGGGTGGAGTTGCGTCTTCGCGGGGTTCGATCTGGCTTGCCATGGACATCATATGGTTGAGGATCGTGCTGAGGAATTCTGTTAAATTTCTTTGTTGTTTTTACCACTCCCCGAAAGACGATCGGCAAGCGACATTTTTCGAACATCTTTCAAGTACCGTCGACTGGATACAGATCAACCACCCGGCTTCTGAAATCATCGTCCTTGGCGATTTTAATGTACACAAGGTGCATTCTAACAGAACCGACGAGGCTGGGGGGCTGGCGGAGATGTTCGCTGTTAGCCACAACTTGACTTAATTCGTGGTGGAACCTTCGGGATTGTCGGATGCTCGAGGTGTTTATGCGAACACCCTGAATCTGTTTTTGACATCCGAACTGAGTAATTATTCCGGAGGTATCCTAGTTCCCCATGCGGATCCCCGGGAGGGGGGACTATGTCAGGGGAACATTATTCAAGTATTCTGATAAATAACCGAACTTTAAGAAATGCGTCACCGCGTAATCGGGTTCGTTCTCGAAGCTCTGACGACTTTCCACGGCATTCTGTAACATCAGGGGCATCGGTTTCACCAATACGAACATAAACATCGTCTACCAATATTTGCAAACAGCGAAGCTTGATACCCTTGCCCTAACTGAGACCCAGGTCCATTCGTCAATTGAATCGGCATATCTTCGTTCTCTCGATACGACTTGCATTCGAGATTCCGTCTTAAGGGTGGAGTCTGCGTCTTTACCCGGTCCGATCTGGCTTATCAATGGATGGAGACCTTGGAACCCAAGAACTTGGACATCATATGGTTGAAGGCCGTGCTGAGGAATTCTGTTAAATTTCTTTGTTGTCTTTACTGCTTCCCGAATGACGATCGATCAGCGACACTTTTCGAACATCTTTCACATACCGTCGACTAGATACTGACAACTGAATACGCTAGTGACCACTGTCCATTCACGGCAGTAATAAAGCTTCCGAACGATCTGGCAGATCTGGAGGAATTCGTGATCCCACAAACCTACAACTACTGGGCAATGTGATGGCCGCGGTTCACCAGATTATTAACAAGTGAACTTCGTTCGTATGACTTTAATCTGCCAGTACACAGAAACCTGACAAATCACGAAATCGACAAATACATTCAATAAATGGACGAAACCGTAAAACGAACAATGGACAAAACAATTCCCAAAACAACAGTTACAGATTACATAAACATGTACAGAAACACAACAATAAACGCACTCCACAAGAAAAAGAGCAGACTGCTATCAAAACTAAAACAACTACACAGACACTTTACAAAAAGACAAGACCAGGAGATATTATCACTTAAATCCCGATTAAAAAGCCTCCGACAATTACTTAAAGCTAACTATAGATGAGCAGGGCGCAAGGCTAATAACCTTGCCCGGAAAAACAAATTATTATGTGAAATTTAACAAATGTTACTTGCTAAATAAGGCCAAGACCGGATCCCGGTTGTAGTGCCGATGATGATGATGATAGATTAGCAACAAATTTGTATTGGAACAACAGAATTCAAGCTATAAAAACTAATAACCAGAATATGTTCCCACAAATAAATAAAATATTCAGGGAAAATAATTAAAACGAGATTCAGTATCTCGAAATTCCACGTACCGTTGTAAACAAGCAGCTTGTAATCAACATTGGCATAGACACAGAGAACGCTATCTTCAATAATGAGTTGTTCGTGATCGAAGATCCCTTGGAAAAGGTGAACGCTGTGGGAATGTACAAGGTGAATGAAAGCAGTCATCGAAATCACGACTTGGAGGACAGAGCTCTACCGAATCACCTGCACCTCCGAAACGAAATTTCACTTTGGCAATCGGAAAATCCCAGTTTTACCGAATTCAGTGACTATAATTTGTCAAATGACATTAATGCCAATGTTAGGGCTAATAGCCTTTTAATTACGAGGGAAGAAATCCAGGGTATCTTCGACTCATTGAGAAGCAAAAAGTCAGTGGGAATAGATGGAGTACCTAACATCATACTCAAGAACCTGCCTCCACTGGCAATAGATATATACACTGCCCTATTTAACACCGCGTTGGATAATTCACACTTTGCGCGTTGGAAAACGGCAATCATTCAGCCCACCCCAAAAAAGGGGAAAGACTGTACAAACCCAATGAACATGCGTTCGATAAGTTTACTCCTAAGCATCAGTAAAGTATTCAAAATAACCATTAACAAAGCTCTGCCAAAATGGGTAGATGACAATAGCATTATTCCGAATAACCAGTTTGGCTTTAAGACGGGTCATGATACCACACATGCCGCAGCTAAACTGGTCTCCGACATACAGTGGAATAAATGTAGGAACCAACGCACAGGTGCCTGTCTGATCGACTTGGATGTTACAAACTGTTCAGACAAGGCATATATAAGCCTTTACTATATGCTTTACGATATGTTAATGGACAGGAGGTTCCTGGTCAAAAATGGGAATGGGATCTCTAATAAAACGTATAATATCAAGAATGGCTTGCAACAAGGAGCGATACTTTTCCCCATTCTTTTTAACATTTACATTATTAGATGCACTTCCGCATGCTATTGCCTACGCAGACGATCTCATAATTTATATAACAGCTCCGAAAGTTGAGATCATAAATAGTTTGCTACAGCGAGACTTCAACAAAGTGCAGCTATATTGCGACGACTGGATACTTAAGAACAACTTCCAGAAATCTGAAGCCATCTTATTTAGACCCCTATTGTATAAAGCCACGAACGACACAAGGAAAAACTGGCGAAAGTTAATTATCGTGGGACCGCATGGGGTTGAACTGGCCGCCAAGAGTGTAGTTACTTGGCATCTGGCTAGATCAACATCTGTATTTCAAAAGATATGTAGAGCCAAAGCTAGGAAAACTTTTCCAATGACAATGAGGCTATTTCAGAGTAGCTGTCCATATATCGGTTATAAGAATCAAAAGGTCTCCCGTAGACCGCCTGCCACGAAATCCGTATTGACGATGGTTGAGAAGTCCGTTGGACTCCAAATACTTAACTCGGCGTTGATGGCCTTTTTAATTACCTTAGATATTATAGTCAGTAATGCTACCGGCCGATAATTCTGTGGGAGACACTTTTTCCCCTCTCAGGGGTTTGGTTGGACTCGAGCGTTTTTCAAGCAGGTAGGAAATGTCCTCCGTGCATAAGGTAAGCGGAAGTGTTTGCCAAGAATCGGCGATAGTTCTGGAGCACAGTTCTTAAGGACTATTGCTAGTATTCCATCCAGGCCGGTTGCCTTCTTATAGTCTAGTCCACACAGAATGCGTTGAATAGTACGGGGGCGGAATTTCAGATCCCACATCGAAGACCGCACCGGTGCGATCACAGGTGGCTCCAAAAGACCAGCATCGAGGTTTGAATTCGCGAAAAATAAATTTGCAAACACATTAGCGTTATCTTTTAAATTTGTCACTAACGTCCCGCTGCCCGTCACCAATGGAGGAAGAGAAGGGGAAGCGAAATTACTGCTGACAGCCTTGCCATTGAGCAGAAGGGACGCGAACCAGTTTGGCACTCAAGGAGTTTATTGGTTACTCTGTCGTTATAGGCCTTCTTTCCGATATCAATAGCCTGGTTGCACGCGTTTCTGATTCTAACTAAATTCGTTCTGTTAAGCTCGGTGGGATTGAAGTGCCATTGTTTCTCAACTTTTGCCACTGCATTCTGCTCGCAATTTTTATCAAGCCCAGGTTTATCAGATGAATTTCGTTTGATGGAATGCGGAATGTAAATCTTCATCCTGAGAAGAATAACCGCCGTGACCAAAATCTGACCGAGTCTCCGAAGCGCACATCCGACTACGGAAAGGATGCGAAGAAATCTCGCAAATTGTCCCCGTTAGTAGGCCCACACCTCCATACACGGCGAAGCTGCTTAGGTCGGTTATTGGCTTGAAATGCAAGTGGTTGCCCGACCGATACCGAGCTGTGATTTGAGTTTCCCAGTGGCGGAGAAACCTTCACGGTATAAATGCTCGCATCGGATGTCAAAAACAGATCCAGAGCGTTCGCATAATCACCTCATGTATGCTGCACTCTTCTGGCGCAAGACTAATGACCTTGCCCGGAGAAAACAAATCATTATGGAAAATTTAACAAGCCTCAGGACTTGCTAAATAAGGCCAACACCGGTTCCCGGTTGTAGTGCCGATGATGATGATGATGCTGCACTCTTGTAGGTTCTTCCACAAGTTGAGTTAAACTACGGTTAACAGCGAACATCTCCGCCAGTCGCCCAGCCTCGTCGGTTCTGTTAGAATGCACCAGCCAACCGGAACTATGTACATTAAAAACACCAGGGACGACAATTTCAGAATCCGGGTGATTGATCTGTATCCAGTCGACGGTACGTGAAAAATGTTCGAAAAATGTCGCTGGTCGATCGTCATTTGGGGAGCGGTAAAGACAACAAAGAAATTTAACAGAACAGAAACAGAAGCACAACCCTCAACCACATGATCTCCATGTTATTAGGTTCCAACGCCTTCATTCTCTGGCAAGCTAGATCGGACCGCGTGAAGACGCAAACTCCTCCCTTAAAACGGTATTTCGAATCTAAGTCATATTCTGGCCAACGAAGATATGTCGAATCAGTTGACGAATGGACTTGCGTCTCAGTTAAAGCAAAGATATCAGGTTTCACTGTTGCAAATATTGGTGGACGTTGTTTATGTTCGTATTGGTGAAACCGATGCCTTTGATGTTACAGAATGCCGTTCTCAGTCCAACGTCGACAGAGCTTCGAGAACGAGCCCGATTACGCGCTGACGAATTTCTTAAAAGTTTGGTTATTTATCAGAATATTTGCTAGATGTGTCTCCTGACATAGTCTCTCCCGGAAATCCGAGTGGGTAGCTAGTTTACCCCCGGAATTATTTATCTCTGACAGTATGTCGCATTTCTAACAGATACACACACAATATACAAGGAAATAGTGAAGAACACCGAAAGAAAATCGAATAAGAAAATGCAGTAGCCGTATACCAAGCAATAACATAGCAATTCCACAGCAGTTGAGTGTATTTGAGTTTAGAAATTGAATTTGTACATGCGGCAGTGGTCCGATGTGTTGAGCATTGGCTCAATTTTCACTCAGTTCGGATCACACGTTCTTCACTATCGTCGCAAACGTTATAATTGGTGACCCCGACGTGATCTATACACACAGCATACACTTTTCCATAGTAAACAGGACTTTACTACTACGATCCCGACTTCTGCACAGAGCACCGGCTCACTCGCTGCTTCGACGCTCTCGCTCGCTCCGTCGTTGGAACACGGAAGTTGATCGTAACAAAGTGACTGAGGAGGGAGTAGTGTGGCGTTTCTAAGAGATATACACACAGTACACAAGCAAACAGTGAAGGACAACACAGAAAGAAAATCGAATAAGCAAAGCATCAGCCGCATACAAAGCAATAATATAAAATTCCACATCAATTAAATGTACTTGAGTTTAGAAATCGAATTCGTACACACGGCAGTGGCCTGATGTGTTGAGCATTGGTTCAATTTTTAGTGATTCTTACCGTCATAGGGTCGTTTCGAATCATCACAGGTTTTTCACTAACGTCGCAAAAAGCGATAGTACCATCATGATTTATCTCCGTGTCAGTTCTGGCCATCAGCCATATATCCGAAATATTATCGAAGATTTCTCCCGACGATATCGCGGAATGTACAGCGAAACGGGTTGGGATCGAATACTACCTAAACCGACCTTTTCTCGAACCGGTCCTTCAGCCAAGCTCCGAAAGATGGCCAGGGATTTCTCCCGACCATTTCACGGAGCCTATAGCTTGATGTGGTGGTATTTCACCGATCGACAGAGCGTTGGAACTCCACCTACCACTCGGCCTTTACTCGCCTCTTACGACAGGCTGGCCTAGTTGTGAGTATATTCTAACACCCTACTCACAGGGCATGCTGAATATTCGCACTCTTTCTCTTTTAGAAACAATTCTCTGCTGTGTGATTTAAAACTTAAGGTAACCTCTCTTCGCTTGTATTTTTATTTTCGGACACAGCGGCGATTGCTTCCTTTATACTTAACTGGAAAATGCCTTTAGGCTGTGGACTACAGTATAGAGTTTACAATATACAATTTTGAATGCCTGTCATATTGACAACATTTCCGTATAGCAAAGCCATTGAAAACATAAAATGTAATGCAAACTCTTTGCTCAACCATCTTAACCATTATACAAATCGAAAAACCTACTTGAAACGAACCAACAAAATCAGCAGCTGTAAACAAACAACGAAGGTGGATCAATTATAAACGGTAATTTATTTTTATACATTTATTGAATAATGTTACACACTAACTATACTATCGCCATTTTTCAATATAGTCTCCTGCGTGATTTACATACCTTTGCGACCGATTTTGAGGCTTTAATATCCCTTGTTCGTAGAAATATTTAGGGCGAGTTGTTAGGCAATTGCGCACGTGCTCGTCGATTTCTTCATTACTTTCGAATTTTTTTCCTTCAAGTGATTCCTTCAAGGAAGCAAGCAAAAAATAGTCACAGGGAGACAAGTCTGGGCTATAAGGAGTGTGTTCTAGGGTTTCTAAGTCCTTTCTTCCAATGCTTCCCTTGTCAAAGACGCGGTGTGAGGCCTGGCGTTGCCATGAAGAAGGGCGCCACCCAATAGCGTTACGTATATAGAATCAGAAGAAGGAGGACATCTCGAATGGGCATACCTCGTCTTTTGTTTCGATATGCGGCTTTTTCTATAGCTGATACCCACTTCTGATTAAATTTCTGCATCAGTTAAGCGGCGATAACTTGCAATAAGCTCTCGAACGGCACGGATGTTGTCATCTGTACGACTTGTCGGGCGTCGATCATGACTTTCGTTTTCGATATGTTCTCGCCCACTTTTAAATACTCCGGCCCACGTATACACATGATTCTGAGATAGTGTATCATCATCAAACTGTGCCTTCTACCGAGAAAAAAAATGTCTGAGGGTTTAACGCCTCCATTTGTTAAAATGCTTGCTTGCTCATGGCTGTACTGACTACAAAGTCAGACCGCTAGCCAAGCCGGTTCCCCTACTCTTCATAAATCACAACTGCCACGCACAAGATTATCTAGCTCAGAACTTGTTGCTAAGCAAAGAAGTAAAATTAGCGTTTATATTTGATTCACCTTTGTAATTAACAGATAGCTTTCAAACTTGACATCAGTATGTCTCACAGTGGCAATAGGCTTACGTGCGAGTTTTAAATGAGAAATTCCGAGTAAAAATTTGACAGAATGTATTTGTATCCTGTGTTAATATTTTCTTCATATATCACGGTTGTCGGTTCCGAACATTTTTTAAAGTTTTGTTCTTTGGTTTCTTTTTTTAATAATGCGAATGAACGATATTACAAGCTACAACACGGGCCGGAAAAAGTTAAGGAAATAAAGGACTAGAAAGACAGGAGGGTGTAACAATGAAACAAAATACTTTGAAGAAATTCTGTGGCGACTCAAAAACACATGACACACAATAACCTCACGATACACAAAAATTTCGCACGTTCCTGTTTTATTGGTTTTCTGAATTGATCGGATGTCTTACCTATCCATCATGGCCACTGGCTGCGTATTCAATTGCAGTTTTTCTAAATCGCCTTGGTCGAAAAACTCATCAGCGACCAGCTTAGCAACTCTGTGCTGGACTTCCCAAGGCTTTGCAATTGCACTAACATCACAAGCTGTCATCATCATCCCGCAAAGCACTGAAAGAGAAAAGAGGGCACTTCATTACTTACATTTACCAGCAGTGTAGCTGAATAAGTTTTATTAATTAGCACGCGAGTTATTTATATATACATTACATAGCAGCCACACTGCCTTAATAAGTTTTATTAATTACCACTCGAGTTAATTTCCTGAGTTAAATTGTCGAAGAAAACATATTTGTTCTTATAATGTTTATTGACCGATCACTCGACCCATTTAGAATTGTGCCGTTGGCATGCGTGCGACTCTGTGTACATAGGTTCAACTGACGAGCTTTGGCATTTGTTGCCATTAAACAAAAAACTTACTACTTATATTTGTGATATTGTGGCAAGAATTTATATTTAAAATATCTGGGGTGTAGTGTTGTGGCAGTTCTATATAACATAAGAGAAATAAATAATAGAAACTACGCCACTGTCGAGTTTTTTATAACAAGTAATCCGAGTTGTGTAAACGAACACTGAACGTAAAAAAACGAAAAAAAAAAAACGATATCATCGCGTCAAGGAGTCAGATTGATTACACGGAATTATTTATCTTGTTGGGGTGTGATTCATCATATAGTCAGTTTGGAAACTGATTATTGAAGTTGAATTGTGTTATGCATATTAATTGAATGAAAATTGAAGTAAATCGTAGAATCATCGATTTGGAAACACCAGCCTTCACAACAAATAACAGGAAATACTTTATATTTGTAACTTTATATTTATATCTGTACCTGCTTACGACTTCCAATGATTGTCCCCGCACATGAATTTAAAAGCACCGAAGATCATTTTTGTGTGTTTTTGTTTTTAATTTTGTATTTTTATAGAATGAAAGAATAATCTAATTTAAGTTAATTTGATCGAACTAATATGTTTTTTAACAGCACATGACATCGAGCTCTCCGTCATTTGTGAGGGGCCGAAGCCTTCATAAGAACAATGACAAAAACCGACGGTATCGACATTGCTAGGAATTACTTTCTGTTGTGGTTTGCTTTCACTTTCGCAGTTTACTCGTGAATTTTTGTGTTTCGTGACTGCAGAGAACTAAAAATAGTTCGACCAAGAGGGTTATAGCGTTTGAAATAATAGTGAAGGAGATCGTGTGATTCGAACTGACGCTATGACAGTTTGAGTCACGAAAAAAATCGAACCTAAGCGTTACCCATCAGGCTACTGACCGTGTTTAGAATTTGATTTTTTAAACTCGGCTATACTCCACTTATGTGAATTATTTTTGTTATAGCTATGGTATACGGCTCTGATGTATTTTTCTTGTTCGATTTTTCGTTCGGTGCTCCTCACTATTTTGCTTGTGAATTGTGTGTGTATCTGTTAGAGTCGCCACACCACTCCCTCCGCAGTAACTTCGTTACGATCAGATTCGTATGCGAACGACGGACGAACGAGAGAACGAGAAAACGTGGGAGGCTGTGCTCTATGCGAAAGTCGTGACCGTGTGTGAAGTTCAGCTTACTATGGGAAAGTGTATGCTGTGTGTACAGATCACGCCGTAGTCACCAATTGTGGCCTTTGAAATAATAGTGAAGAAGATCGTGTGATTCGAACTGACGCTATGACAGTTTGAATCACGAAAAAAATTGAACCTACGCGTTACCCATCACGCTACTGACCGTGTTTAGAATTTGATTTTTTAAACTCGGCTATACTCCACTGATGTGAATTATTTTTGTTATCGCTATGGTATACGGCTCTGATGTATTTTTCTTCTTCGATTTTTCGTTCGGTGCTCCTCACTATTTTGCTTGTGAATTGTGTGTGTATCTGTTAGAGTCGCCACAGGGTTATCTAGGGATCTTCCCTAGTATTTGAAAATCCTCCTATGTCACCCTTATACATAAAAAGGGGCCTAAAAACGATATAAGCAACTACCGTGACATAGCCAAACTGTCTCATATCACCAAACTGTTCGAAGGAATTCTTACAACGCGTTATCTTTCCGTTGTAAATCCATCATCTCATCCAACCACCATGGTTTCTTTTCGGGTAGGTCGACCACAACGAATCTGATCGAGTTCTCAAACCCATACTTTCCGTGCCTTAGAGAATGGCAACGAAGTCGATGTAATCACCAGCGACTTCAGCAAGGCCTTTGACAAAATCTCCCATAATCTCATCCTTTTTAAGCTGTCCTCTCTAGGTTTCGAACCCATATTGATTCAGTGGTTATCTTCTTATCTGAAAGATCGATCTTACCGTGTCAAATTTAGATCCTCCCTGTCCAATACTTTTCTTCCCATGTCAGGGTTTCCGCAAGGCAGCCATCTAAGTCACTTCCTAGTTATCCTTACCATTAATGATGTTGACTCCATTATTAAATACTCATCCATCTCCCTCTATACGGACGACGCCAAACTCTACAAAACGATCATCTCTCCTCTCGACTCCTCACTTCTCCAAACGGACCTCGACAGCTTCTCAACTTGGTGCCGTAAAAATTGCCTTGAACTCAACGTTGTCAAATGTCACTCCATCACCTTCTCCCGCAAACGCCCCCCTGCCACCCACATTCCTACTTCCCGGCCAGCAGATATCACCTGTACCATCGATACGCGACCTCGGGATCTTATTTGACAGGGAGCTTAACTTCATCCCGCATATTGATGATATTATTCTTAAGGCCAACTCTGTCCTTGGGTTTGTAAAACGCTGATCTAAGGAATTCTCTAATATCTACGTTTCTCATTCTCTCTACATAGCCTTCGTCCGCCTCCTTCTTGAATACGCCAGTCAGGTCTGGTCTCCACACTAGTCGTTTCATGTACGTAGAATCGAAGGTGTGCAACGTCGTTTTGCCCCCCGCGGATTGAACTGGGCCGTCTCCTTTCAGGCACAATCAACTGCCCAAGCTTCCTCTCCATCATTCCACTTCACACTAACCCCCGTAACCTGCAAAACCCTCATTTCTTCTATCAGCCCACCCACCACACTTCTTACGGCTCTAATGAACCCATTTCGCGAATGCTGCGGCGTGCAGCACCTCCTTCGATTTCAACTTTACCTCTACTGCTCTCAAACTTCATCTCCTCTCTTTCCCCCCCTGACCACGCCCACTTCTCGTCTACACTCTTACATCCTGTACTAAGCGAGGTGAATGAATGAGTGATAATTGATGGATAAACCCAGTAACCAACCCGCCAAACATACCCCCCCCCCCCTCTTTTTTTCTTCTTTTTAACCATAGTTTATATTCTTATATATAGTTTTAAGATAGCTGTTAAGTTTTATCGTTTGTACTAAGTTGAATATATGAGGGTTCTGCCCTCACTAAACTATTAAACTATCCTTCACGGAAAGGACCAAGTCGTTTCGAAGAAAAACTTGGTTAAATGGAATGACCGTTCAGGCTTTTGGCTCTGGGGAATGTGAAAGGGATAAGAGCAATAGGTTTGGACATACGAGTCGTTGTAACTTATTTAACATCCTTTTTTTTACCGCATAACATCATCATCAAATAGCGTCTCTGTAGGCGCCTTACCTGACTCTCTGCTTGAAGCCGTCCGTGACAATGCTCTTGAAAAGCATAGAGCAGTAGTGGGCCGCCGTAGTAATGGACGGCGAGATCTGTAGATGAACCGCTATAAAAAGAGGGTATAGCGGGGAAACGGGGGTCAGTTATCGGCAAGCCCTTATACCATGTGTGAGAGTGATCGTAAATAAAGAGCTTTTCAGGCTGCTGTTTTATTATTTATCCATTTTTTTTATCTGCTTTTTGAGACATTATACTTGCCAGATTGGTACAGAATCTTCATGTAAAGAAAATTAACCGTATTTGCGTGGCCGATCATTTGAAATTAAGTCATGATGTGGTTAGGCTGTTGCATGGTAACTTCCTCCACCGCTATTGTCTCGGCGACCATATATTTGAATATAAATTAAAAATAAATAAAAATTGTAGCATTGTTAATATTACTATTTATTGGCCTGTAGGAATCCGGAAGTTCATGACCTCACCGACTCGACTCCGTCATCGTTCCCTGCCCTGTGCACTCGCCTTCCGCGCTTGAGCATCCCATCCCATCTCCTCGAGGTCAAACCTAACATTGTCCTCCTACCTCCGTCGCCGCCGTGCTCTCGGTCTCATTCCCGTTGGTCTACCGTCAAGAATTCTACGCATGGTTCTATCGTCGCCCATTCGCGCCACATGTTCGGCCCATCTTAATCTTCGCGACTTGATTACTCTCACTATTGTAGGGTTACGGTATCGCTTTTCCACTTCGTGGTTGTGGAGTTTCCTCCACTGTCCTGCCTCCTCGTCATATTTACCGCCAAAAATTCCCCTTAAAACTTTATTCTCGAATACGCGGAATTTGTTTTGTTCCCGTTTTGTGAGAGCCCATGTTTCGCATCCGTATAGAGCAATCGGCATGATTAAGGTTCTATAGACACGGGGCTTTATGTTACGTGATAGCAGTTTGGATTTCAGCAGTTTACTGACTGCGTGTCAACTAGCGTTGCCCGAATGCAGTCTTTTGTTAATTTCTTTCGACATTTCGTTACTGGCCGTTAGTATCGTTCCCAGATATTTAAATTCTTTAACTTTTTTAAATATCTTGCCTCATGGGCCCTACAACCGGGATCCGGTCTTGGCCTTATTTAACAGGTTCCGAAATTAAAAGAATGTATCTGTTTGTACTGTTCAAGTAGTGAGTGTTCGGTTGGGGACATGTATTACAGCACCAAGTCCGTAATGGTCGCTATCGTATTCGATTGTACGAAGACAATTTCGAGTAGTTAGATCCGTATCTAATAATTGTATTCGCTCGTCCAGCAACAGTAAATCCAAGAAGGAATTTCCTCTTGGATATGACGGCGTTCTTGTAGCGTACAATTCTAGTTTATGTTCGATAGCGTTTGTTTGTCTCGTCTTTGACGAGGACCAGCTGTCCGGTTCAAATAGATGGTGTTTGAGTAGTCCATTTTGGTCGTTGTAGCAAGTGGTGGAGTTAATCCCTTGACCAAGCCTTTCAAAAGTGATGAAATACTTGCTGCATCAGCTGCCATCGTTTCAAATAACTGGACTTCGTATCAATAAAGTCCGGTTTTAGAACCGTCGTCAAAGGCTACCCAATCAGAAAGTGTGCTGGGGTTAGTACTTCGAGATGTGAGGGATCGTCTCGCCTTGAACGAAAACAAGAGGCGAGTTAGAATAGAAAACCACCTCTCAGAACCATTTGAAAACTGGGACGGCCTAAAACAAGGGGATGGCCTTTCACCATGTCTTTTTAACCTTGTGCTCGAGTATGTCATCAGAAAGGTACAAGACGACAACATGGCCGGATCAGCCCTGAACGGGGTCACACAAGTCCTCGCATATGCGGATGACATCGCCGTTCTGGGCGATAATCTAGAAACTGTAAGTAAAAACAGTGAAATCATCAGGCAAGCGGCAGAAGAGATGGGCCTAGAAATAAATGAAGACAAAACAAAATATATGATTTGGGGGGATGGAAGCGAACATACACGGCAAAGTCTATGATGGCTTTGAACCCGGCGAAGGCCAGAACGAGCCTTGTCCCTGTTCAATCCAAGTTGACATGCAGTCTCCACGTTACATCCCTGGATAGCTACTTTGATGCCAATTAGTGAACCAATGCATGCAGCGACATCCTGAGAAAGGTTGGCGTAAGACTAAAACCTTGCCCGGAAAAACAAATTATCTTGGAAAATTTAACAAGCCTCAGGACTTGCTAAATAAGGCCAAGACCGGTTCCCGGTTGTAGTGCCGATGATGATGATGATGATTATCTACGATATGATAATGGGTAACCAATTTGTAGTGAAATGTGGAGATATAATCTCTAACAAGGTCTTCCACATCAAAGCCGGTCTACAACAGGGAGCAGTGAATTCTCCCATTTTATTTAACATTTACACTATTGATCTAGTGGGTTTTCTCCACCATGTAATTGCGTATGCCGACGACATTGTGGTCTATAGATCTGGAGAAAAGATTGATGTCATCAACAGACATCTGCAAGATGATTTCTACCAAATCAAACGTTTTTGATACGACTGGAAATTAAAAATAAATTTACAGGAAACAAAGACTATCCTTTTCAGAACGCCGCTGTCCAGCGCATCAAGGTATACAAAATGGAATTGGAAAACATTTTCTATTGCAAGAAGTAATAATCTACAAGTAAAAACTGTAGTCAGATACCTGGGAATCTGGCTTGATCAGTATCTTTACTTTGATAAGCATACAGCAGCTGCTCTTATAGCAGCTAAAAACACATATGCAATGACACGAAGTCACTTCCGTAGTAGTTTTCTGGACCCCAAGGTGAAAATAATTTCATACTCGGTATTCATCCGACCAGTATTAATGTATGGCTGCCCGGTATGGTATAACATGTCCCCATTCTACCTGGAGAAGTTTCGGGTGTTCGAGAGGCGTGTTTGAGTGTTTGCGTACAGAACCCGAGAATCGCAATACAAGAAATACCCAATAAAGTCCTGTATGACAAATCAGGACTAAACAGAATAAATAACTTCATTATCAAGATTATCCGTGGCCACCAACTAGGGCAATGTGCAGTGAAAATGATTTCATTTCGGGAGCATTCTATCCCAATGATATGTATATGGAGAGTACTCTCCAGAATGGGTTCATTCCGCAAGAAGCGTTCCCTTTCTTGGATAAAAAAGGACTTATCCAAGATAAACGCGGAATCCCTATTATTTACCACGCTTTACATGGTGCCAGGGATAAACGAATTCTCCATGATAACGATATCTCTAATATTCCAGATTGCCTGCGTTTTAATATGGTGATCGGTGAAAGAGGAAAATCAAGAAAAGGTCGATCCCATCCTAACTGGTGGTGGATCAGTGATGAAGAAAGGACTTGTGGGGGTTGAATTATCTACCAGACATGGTCACTAGATCCACTCAACGCCCCAACACTTACCGTTTGTTTCACTGTAAAATGTCTACGGAATAAATCAACTTCGAGCAAACAAAAAATGAAAAGGCACGTAAGTACTTAGATGGTTAAATGTGCTTTATTTAATTCAAGCTATGGCATCGGCACATGCGCATAGAACGGGGAGTTCACAATATAGAGTGTACATCAGTCTTGAGAATTGGTCCACAAAAAAACTACTGGAAGTATTAATACGTTCTAGTGTTCCTTAACTCAGTAGTTATTCACAGCAATGTTCACTTAATCCTTCGGCGATGGATGCCTACAACTCCTTCAGGATCGCCGACAGTTTTGCACCAACTTCACTTTTAACAGACTAAACGGGTTTATCGATTCGACAACTAAAACACTGGACTTTGATTCACACTCTGAAATCGTGTGTCTTTACGTGATTAAAACTTGACTACTACGTAACGCGGCGAAGGACGAAAAATACGTTAAGCGGCGCGACCGCTGTGGTGACAGAAATCTGACTCGTCGTGAGCTGGGCGACGCTGAGCTAACCTCGGTGAGTGGGATAGGTTTGTGGGGGGCTGTAGTTTGCGTGCCGGCGTACGGCACGGTTTCTATCGCCCACCTACGTTGCGTCGCCGAAATTGTTCTTAAGGACACCGGGGAGAAAATGAGCGCACACAGAATCATAAGGACAAACACTGGTATATTGTTGTTGCCATTAATGTTTTGTTTTCTTTATTTTTATTTATTGTTAACATTGAAAGGGTACTTCCGGTATTGAGTTGATCTTATCTGTATGTTCAGAAACGTCTATTGACTCCGTTAATTATGAATCATTACGCGGGGTCGCTTTTCTTCTCGATCTTGTTTCACGTTAACTTAATTAACATTGTTGAGTATCACGAACCAATTTTGCCGGCGGCTTTATAAAGTGTTTTCAAATCATTTCGTATTTCCACCGCGCACCAAACGGGGGAACCAAAACTAGATTCAGCGGCTCGGGACAACACTCCGGGTTTGATAGGGGGCGACTTCTCTCCTTGAGGGGGTGGAATTTCGCTTCCGCAGCACCGGGAATATTTAATCGTTTCTTGAGTATGTTCACGACACCCTTTGTCGCTTTATTAATTGGTTCTGATCTACGTATATTTAATAGAGGGCAGATGCGGAATGGAGGATTTAATTGGGTGAGGACCGTTTTCGCGCCCGCGCAGAGACTTGGTTCTGACAGAGGTGGGTGCACTTCCGTGGTTACGACTCGACTTCAGCGACGTGTGCGGACTTTGGTGGATGGCGATCGACTGACTTATGAATGAAAAATAATTCATTCAATGCGTCGTGGCGGTGCGTCATACCGAAATTAGGCTCGCTGCCAATTACGAAGAATTTTGGAGGAGTTGCTATGTTCGCATAAGAACTCAGTTCCAGCGAATTCTGGCCGTACAGGCTGGGTTGACTTCGTTGGTTGGATGTACCGGGAAATTGGATTTGGGGACGCGAGCGACTATGGCCATGCATTTTCGGAGGAAATTGGGATGGCTTGCAAGCAAGGGATATCGTTTAGATAGAAATGTTAACCGAAATAATTTCGGGGAAATGTGCGCGGTTTAGTTGGTTGGTAATGTTCCGTTGAGGATTTGGATATGCGTTTGTTATGGCATATGGATTTCGGGGAAATTAGGATTGCTTGGTTGCGATGAGGAAATATAGAGAATTGACCGAAGCAATTTTGGGAAAATGCATGTGGTGGTGATTAGGATATATTCGGTTGAATTATATTCTCTTGGAGGTATGGAAAATATTTTATTGCAGATTTGGGAATATATGCTATTGCGGATTTGATTTTTGCATGTTTGTAGGTTAGGGTTGTGGGTTGGTTCTCCGTGTGATGTAGAGAACCCCCACAGGTTTCCACTCATGTCATCGGCGGGGAAGCAATTCTTCCTTCGCCCCAATGACTAATGAGAAACCGGTTCGCATCCCATTGGAAGGTTCCCATAGACATCGTTCAGATAATTTGAATGTCTTTACCTAGGAAAGAAAGACAAACGAAACATGCGTTGGGCGAAGGAAAGGAAAAACAAACATGCAGCTGGTCAAATATGATGGTCGGTGTACGGGCTGGGTGTATTGGCACCGTACGATAGAGGATAGATTTTTTGGTTGATGTTAAGTCAACAGAAACTTTGCCCACAATGGCTAGGGACTAGAATGGATGGGAGCATGTTTGTTTTAGACGAAAGTAACGAGGGACACGATCATGGGTATGATTGTTGAATACAATCATGTTCGTGTCCAATTCCATGATCGGTTGGCGGCCGATCATGGGAAATTTAGTTGCAGCTGCTGAAAACCTAATGGACATTGGCCACTGCGTATAGCATCAATTCGATTGTACGCCAGTTGCCAACGTCTCATCGGTCGATGTGTCGGGCGTGTGTTTACATTAAACAACACTTGAACTCCCTGTAGGCAGCCAGCAATGGGCTGCGCTCTTGATTGTCGTTTGAACGATCGACCGATGGTTCAGCAGATAAGGCAAGGGTGAACATGTCATGCACGTGTATGGGAAAATGCTTCTTAGCAATGCGCATTGACATGTTCGGGGGTTAATGTCAGTTACATGTTGAGGTAACCGAATTAGATTTCAGAAACATGATACGTTGGATGCAAGTATACCCCGGGGTGAAAGTTTGATGCCATGGCAAGATGGTAAACTTGCGGTGGGCTTATGTTTTCAGGTAGGTACTGGGGAGTTGGGTAGGACGATGGGTGGTTCTTGGGAGATGCTTAAAGAACCCCCACAAACTGTACAGCTCTCAGGTGCATCCCTCTCCTCCCCCCTATCCACAATTCTCAATTATTATTTTTTATTTCTGTTTTTAGTTTAATTTTAATTTTTTATTTTTTTTTATTTTTATTGTTTATGTTTGTACGTTTTGTTTCGTTTTTTTTGCTTGTCAACTTTTAATTAAAAATTAAATTAATAAATAATACATGATATAGAAAGAATAGAATAAATTTAAAAAAAGAAAACATCAAATATTGTGGCATGTTATAAAGAAATTAGTTATTGTACGCCGAAAGGCATAAGAAAAATGATAATGTATAATTAAAAGTGCTTGCGAGGGGCCAGTAAGTTAATGTAAGAATGATATTTAAAATGATAAAATAGAAGTTAACATTTAGTCTTAAGTAAAATTTGTAATTGAATCGTTAAATAAATGTGTAAAACAAAAAAAAAAAAAAGCAACATCATAGCAATAGGCCGCTGTACTCAAATTTTGGGACAAAGGTGACAACTACCTATAGCTAAGAAAAAGATCGGAAAAAAAATTAGTACTAATAAGCGAAGGAAAGGTGACCACATGACCAGATGATTTCATCAACTTGTAATATATTTGCCCTTGCATTAGAATAAGCATTTCCCAAGTCACAATTGGAATAAAAGCTAGTTGAGATCCCTCATTCTATCAACCCCTATTATTGGGGTTATTCAACTTATGGAAATGCAATAGCAGACTAAACATGGAACGGAATACAGTCGCTCGTCGTTCGTCAAGCAACAAACATCGTAAGACGGTGAGCAGTTTTAAAACAAAGAATATCGAGTGCGTGTGTGCGTGAATTCGTGAATAAACTGTGTTTTTCGCAGTTCGACCGGCGTTGCACGGCGAAAAAAGAAGAAAAAAAAAAAACGCGTGTGTGTGTGTTTCGAAACCCAAATGGGCAAGACGAAGAGCGACGAATTAAAAATGGCACACTCATGTGTAGTCGCTAATTCAAAAACAATCAAAAAAATTACGAAAAGGAAAAACGAAGTGTCAATTATAGATGACAGCCCAGTGGCAAATAAAGTCCGCTCAAACCTGTCAATGGAAACACAAAAATCAAATGCGACGAAAAAAACCGTCACAGAAGAAAATATACCTGCCAAGGATACTTGTTACTCAGGAGCAGGGAACAAATTTAAGGAATTGGAGATACTAGAGTCAAACATTCCCGAAGGAGACGATGACCTAAACAGCTTAATTGCTGATCTCATCAAAAAACGAGAAGAACTTTCCAAACAAGTACGAGCAGCCCTGGAAGAGCGAAACAAAAGACGGAATGAAACCGAAGCAAAAAGACAGCAAAAAACAAATCACCAGCGGCAGCATCAACATTCGCTACAAATAAGCGAAACAATGGACGCTCAACACCAGCATCACAAACAACTGCAGCAGACAAAGACAGCCAAGGACGAGCAACAACAGCAACCAAAAAAGGAAAAAATACCTCCAATTGTCATCAGTTACATAGAAGCGAAAGATTTAATGAAGTTGGGTGAGTTGACTTGTAAAGATTTTAAAACAAAAAGAATTAGTGCTGAAAAAACTAGAATTTTGTGCGAAGACCTAGAAGGTTACAATAAAGTAAAGTCTGCTTTGGGAAGGGCAAAAACCGAGTACTACACGTACATCCCAAAATCAGAAAAATCAATTTCCATGCTCTTAAAAGGAGTTGATCCTTCGTTCTCCCCAGAGGAAATACTCGAGGAATTAAAAACGGTTGAAACAGCTAGTTTAAAATTTACAGGTGTAAAACCGTTTTCAACTGCGAATTCTAGAAAGTGCAACCGCAAATTGCCTTTCTACATTGTATCTCTAAGTCCTAATAGTAAAGTTGATGCGCTTAGACATATAAAATGTCTAAGCCACCAAATTATAAGTTGGGAAAAAATTAGAAAATCTGAGCGCGTACTACAATGTATGCGCTGTCAACGACTTGGACACGTTGCATCAAACTGCAATATGAAATTCAGATGCGTAAAATGCCTCGCTGACCATAACATGGGCGAATGTCCGCTGGGAAAGGAACAGCTTCCGGATAGGGAAACACTGTCATGTGTACTATGTAAAAATACAGGACACACGGCAAATTTTAGGGGTTGTCCCAAATTTCAACATATGAAGTCAAAATGGGAATCAAAACAAAAGCAAGTGGCAGAAGAGAAAAAAATTAAAACTCGTTCTTATAATAATTTCGTTGCCCCGCGTGTATCATATGCACTAATCACGGGCAATTCTATGCAACGAGTCCCCGTGGAATCCTCACATACCAATGGGCAAATACCGGCAGTAGATGCGCAACCTGAGATATTAAATATGATATCGGCCATGCAAACACAATTTGCTAATTTTCAAAAAATATTGACGGAACAAATGGCCCGAATAGATGTGCTCTGTTCGGCTGTGTTTTCAAATATCTCCTTCGATCAAAATCTTCGACCCTCTAACTGAACTAAAACTAAAAATTATTTCGGTGAACGTAAATTCACTAATACACATAGACAGAAGAGATAATCTAGGCAACATGCTTGAAGTCGAATCCCCTGATGTACTTTTGGCTAGTGAAACTAAGCTAAACCAAAGGCACAAAATTGTCTATAAAAACTATAAGACAATCAGACGTGACAGGCCACATTCTACTCAAGGGGGTGGGGTTGCAGTTTTAATTAAAAAAGGTCTTTATCATAAGGTAATTTATAGTACAGAAGTACACAAATTTCAGGTGCTGGAAGCCTGCATAATAGATATTCCGTTGAGAAGTCAAAAGCACCTGTATGTGGTCTCCATTTATGCCCCTCAAGCTACCCAGTGTAAGCACTTTATCAATGAAATTGATATGCTATTTCGACACCTGAAATTAGATTCGGAAAACAACTATTTCCTAATAGCGGGTGATTTCAACGCCAAGCATAGTGCTTGGGGTAACTTAACCACGAACACAAGGGGCAATGCTTTATATGATTGGTGGCAAATGAATGCTATCGAGCGCAGATTAGAATTGTACGCCACAAGTACACCGTCTTATCCTAAAGGAAATTCATTTCTGGATTTACTTATGATAGACGATCGAATAAACTTGCCAGGCACAGATCTAACTACGCGAAACTGTCTTCGCACAATCGATTACGATAGCGATCACTACGGATTTGGAGCCATAATTGAAGTCCCAAATGAACAATATTCACTAGAGCAGTTCGACCAGATCCACTCTTTCAATTTTCGAAAAGCTCACTGGTCACGCTTTGATCGATTAATAAAAAAAGAACTTCGTAACAGTGCCATAGACCCACCGACCAAATAGTCAGGAAATCTCCAAAAATTGATCCGTGACAATTACCGTTCAAGAATAAATGAAGAGTGGAAGAACAAAATACAAGCCATTCAAGCTAGTGGATCGAATATGTTCTCACAAATCAATAAAACTTTTCGAAAGAAAGATCACAATGACATTCCATATTTGCGGGTCCCACGGACTCCTGAGAATTGTCAAGCAATGCTGAACTCAGGACTCAATCTGGAGCATATCAACTCCAACGAAGAAGTAATATTAGTCGAAGACCCGCAAGACAAAGTGAACTCAATTGGTGCATGTTTCGAAGCAGTATATAGAGTGAACGAATCCACTCACTCCAATACGATCCTCGAAAACAACGCATTCCAGACCTACAGCTCACTGAGAAATCAACTTAGTATCTGGAGGAACCAAAACCGTAGTTTTACCACATTCAGTGAAAATAACAGAGCGGACTCCCCCAGCGGTAATCAGAATATGAATATGTTTGTGAGTAAGGATGACCTTACGAACATCCTTAAGTCGATCAAAAGCAAAAAGTCTTCTGGGATAGATAGCATCCCAAATGTAGTTTTAAAACATTTGCCTCCTGAAGCAGTAAAAATCTACACTACGCTATTCAACAACGTCGTAAATAAGGCATACTATCCAACCCACTGGAAAACTGCAATAGTCCACCCCATCCCTAAAAAGGGTAAAGACAGGACCAATCCAACCAACCTTCGTGCGATTAGCTTGCTGCCAAATATCAGCAAGGTTTACGAGAAGATCATAAACAAAGCACTGATGAACTGGTGTGATGAAAATGAAATCATCCCCAACAACCAGTTTGGCTTTAAAGCGGGACATAGTACGGTGCATGCCGCGTCAAAGCTTGTTCCCGACATACAATGGAACAAGACAAAGCGCCAATGCACAGGTGCCTGCTTAGTTGACTTTGAAAAGGCTTTCGACACCGTGTGGTTAGAAGGACTTCTTCATAAGTTAGAAAACCTGAGAATGCCTCATTATCTATTGTACAACATTTACGAAATGATAACGGACAAGCAATTTGTGGTAAAATGCGGAGATATATTCTCAAGCAAGACCTTCAAAATTACAAACGGTTTACAACAAGGGGCGGTGAATTCTCCCATTCTGTTTAATATTTACACCAGTGATCTAGTGGGTACGCTTAACAATGCCATTGCATACGCAGACGACATTGTGGTATACAGAACAGGAGAGAAAATAGATGTCATCAATAGACTTCTCCAGGACGACTTCAATAAAATAAAACGTTTTTGTAATGACTGGAAACTAAAAATTAATTTCCACAAAACCGAGACTATCCTTTTCAGAACACCTCTCTCCAGGGCCTCTCAGGATACAAAGTACAATTGGAAAAACTTCTCTATCGTAGGGAATAATAATCTCCCACTACAAGTGAAAACTGTAGTCAGATATCTCGGTATTTGGCTTGATCAGTATTTATACTTTGACAAGCATATAGCAGTCACTCTCTCTGCAGCAAGAAACGTATTTGTTGCCACAAAAAGTCTATTCCGAAGCAGCATTCTCAATCCAAAAGTTAAAATAATTTCATATTCGGCATTCATCCGACCAGTGTTGGTCTATGGCTGTCCAATATGGTACAATATATCCCCATTCTACATGGAAAAGATTCGCGTGTTCGAGAGACAGTGTTTGCGTTCCTGCCTCGGACTTAATAGAACACCAGAGTCACGATACCAGAAATTTTACCCTAATAAAACCCTGTATGATAAATCAGGATTAACTAGGATAGACAACTTCATTATAAAAATTATTCGTGGCCACATTGCAAGGGCAATGTGCAGTGTAAATAATCTTATCGCGGGAGCATATTATCCGAACGATATGTATCTGGAGAGTACCCTCCAGAACGGGTTCATTCCCCCAGAGGCGTTCCTCTTCTTGGACGGAAAAGGTCTAATCCAAGATGAGGGTGGAATACCTATTATATACCACGCTTTCCGTGGTGCTAGGGATAAACGAATTGTCCACAATAGCGATATCTCTAATACGCCAGACCGACTTCGATTCAGTATGGTGATCAGTGAAAGAGATAAATCAATAAAAGACCGAACCAACCCCAACTGGTGGTGGCTCCAAAACGAAGAAAGGACTTCACGTCCTCAGATATAATATTCAGCTCTGGCGCAGCTTCCTCCCTTCCTTTTCCTTTGCCCTCCTTCCCGTTAACTTCTGTTATTTTATCTTTTTTGTTTTAAGCACTTATTGTTTTGTTTTTAAAATTTTTGCATCCTCAAAAAAAAAAACACACACACTATTTTTTTTTGTCATAATGCTTCGAAAAGAAGAAGAGGTAGACCTCTAAGATAAGAGTTTATTTTTTTTTATAATGTATGTGTATTATATTAAGAATAAATAAAAGAAAATGTAAGCTGAAAGGCATAAATTAAGCATATAATATTGTATAATTTAGAGTGCTTGTGAAGAGCCAGTAAATTACATTATGTAGTAAAATTATTAAGATAGGTTTAGCATTTAGACTAAAATTGTAAAATATAAAAAAGACTTTGTGAATAAATGCGTCTGCAAACAAAACAAAACATGGAACGGAATACGTTTTAATGAAGCTAGACCAAAGATACAGAAAGGGAAGAAGTACAAAACGTAATTTCCACTGGTTCTAGATGGTGGTGGAGTGGTGATAACAAGGCAAACATTTGCCAAATCATTGCATCTACTATAGTGCCAGTGCCGTGTATCTACTATGTGAGGACACTAATTGTCAGAGTTTCAAATACCCAAAGATACTACTTGGGCAAATTGGACATTTTGTTCTTAATGAAGTAATTTTACGAAAATTATCGATACATAAAAGCTGAACTTTTTGGTCAATTGGCACTTACGTTCCTTTTTCTCCTCACTTTGCCAATCGAATTCACCATTCTCGACAAGCTCCAGGAAACTGTTTCGCTTCTTAAAGTACATGGCCAAGTCTGTTGAGAGAATTGCGTTTTCGACGGTTTTCATAACTTTGCGATAGTCATCGGGAGAGAGGGCCTGAAAATAATAAGAAAAGTAAATCCAATCTATTATACAAATAAAATTAAGTGATTTTGTGTTAAACATTGTCATTTATAATTGATACTATAGCACACGTTCTGTGTATTAAGTTTACCACAATTTTTTTCTGTATAATTTTTTTTCTGTAATTTGTTATGACTGAGTTATCATGCGAAAAATGAGTTGGTATTGTCATTCAGTGTGTTTACGATTGCAACTTTTTGTAAAATTACTTCGTGTTTTCAATTCACGTGAAGCACCTTCTTCAAAATGAGACTTTTTACATCACATCAGTTCGGTAAATTGCTAGTTCGATGACATTTATTCAGATTTTAGTCGATGCACTTCACTTTTATTTAATTTTTTTCTTTTATTCTTAGATCAATTACTAAACCCTCTTTGAGAACAGTTTTATTCTTATTCTAATTTCATTTTCCTGCACAACACTCAACTTTATGTCGAATTAAATAGCGGGTACGCCGAAAATTACGCAATAAATTCTTTCTCAAATCTGGAGTAAACGATGATAAAAACCACAAGTTTATAATTACAAATCGTAAATTGATTTACAACCATACTCTTTTGTTGAAATTTTCCATGACCATTTTTTATATAAACGCCCCCACAAATAGGAGATTTTGAGGTACCCTTAAATGTCAAAGCATAATGCGGGAGAGTGTGGACTGCTGAGAAACCAGCTAAAACAAATAAGTATACAAATCAGAAACAAAAAATACAAAATATTCATTCACTTACATATACCAAATTTACATTTACCTTTTTATCATTCATTTTTGCAACATTTTTTATTTCCGTCTGATACGAGGGTTGCCTCTTATGTTTCGGGATTTGGCAACCCTAGTGTTGCAATCCGGCAATTGACAGCTCTGTCGTAATGTTGGACATTTTTGAGGTTATACGCACTCAGAACGTTTTGACATACGAGCGCTGTTTGTGTTGTTTACAGTAACTTAAAAGATTCATCTCGGCCCAAAAAATGGAATTAAATCGTCAACATTTTCGTGCGATTATTTTTTACAACTTTCGGCGTGGATTAACTCAGCAACAGTGCATGGATGAACTTAATTCAATTTTTGGCGATGAAGCTCCATCAAGGACCAGTGTTTATCGATGGTATGGTGAATTCAATCGTGGTCGTAGTTCACGTGGATTTACGCGTATGAGCCCGAAAGTATACAGCAGTCGACTGTCTGGGTGTTTCAAGATGAGCCAAATCCAACAAAAGTTGTTCGCGCACGAAGCACTTCCAAGCAAATAGTCGCCTGTTTTTTCGGAAAAACTGGACATGTCGCAACCGTACCACTAGAACAACACAGAACAGTCAATTCTGAGTGGTACACAACCATTTGTTTGCCAGTTGTCTTCCAAGAAATCATGAAAACCAATCGCCGAAGACAGATCACTCTTCACCACGACAATGCGAGCTCTCACACATCGGCTGCGACAACTGCATTTTTGAGCACCCAAAACATCGATTTGATGGGTCATCCGCCGTATAGTCCTGACTTGGCACCGAATGACTTCTTTTTATTCCCGTACGTAAAAAACAAACTGAGAGGTCAACGTTTTTCGACACCTGAAGAAGCGGTTGCTGCATTCAGAATGCATGTGTTGGAGATACCTCAATCAGAGTGGCAAAAGTGCTTCGACAATTGGTTCAAACGCATGCAAAAGTGTATAGATCTTCATGGGGAATATTTAGAAAAACAATAAAGTGATTTTCGATGATCAATATTTGTTTTTGTTCTCTAATCCCGAAATATAAAAGGCAACCCTCGTATTCTTGGATTCTAAGTTATAGGCTAGACAAAAAATGCTTAAATTCTAGTATAATGTCTTATATTATAGCTTACTGGTCCTACGCAGATGCATGTACAACAGAAAAATTATAAAAACTGTGTGTGCGTTTAATGAAACGCCGCACGGGAACCCATCGATGCAAGATGAAACTAACCAGATCGCTTGTGCCCTTCGTAATTCCCCGTTAATGTGTTGAAACGTTCTTCGTTTTGCTTATTTTGGTTGCCTTTTTTCTTGTTGTTGTTAAAGTCATCATGAAGACATCAGGAGAAATCACAAACTCAGTTCACAGCCAAACGAAGACCACTCAGAGGGCCAATACCAGTGTATTCACTGTTAAGACAAATGTAGCGATCCTAAATCTCTACTCCTATCCAAATCCCCAATATCATCAAATAATCCCATAACGCAAATCCCAAATTTCATATTGAATCAATGAGCGATAAATTAAACCAAAAGTCAATTGTCGCACATTGATTCAATTCCACATAACACATCCAAATCCCATATTGAGTCACATGTACAACGAATTTAACCAAAAGTTAATTCATCATACATTGACTCAATTCCCACAATCCAGTTTTCAGAGCCAAGTCTCCATCGGAGTTCAAAGCCCCAAGAATCGAGTCGAGTGGGGAAGCCCGCGCCGGTATATTGATCAAAGAAAGGGAATTCAATAAACAATATAACGCTAGTTGTAAAGCAAGTGATCGCGGCCACAGAGAATTTAATAAACAATATAACGCTAGTTGTAAAACAAGTGATCGCGGCCACAGAGTATTTAGTAAACGATGTAAAAATTTTTCAACACAAGCCTGTTGCAAAGACCAGGGCGGACCACTCAACTATAGGGCGTAAAGCCTACCTGGCAGCAAACACAACGGCTATTAACCATCATACCGGCCATTCACCATCATACCATAGGAAACAGCAGTACAGTCACGATACCAATCCAAAGAGGAAGCAACAACAGCAGCAGCAAATAGAACCGAGTAAGCAAAAAAAAAAAAAAAAAAATTGTTTTTGTTTTTACGATTTTGCTATATATAATCCTAGTCTCTAATCCTATATTTTTCTACACAAACAAATCCTTAAAATACACTGCCGTAGACCATATTGTGCATTTAACAATCCTAGGGAATAATTTCCACCCCTACAAAAACAAAGAATAATGAAACAATCACACAACCTCACAAAAATATAAAATCCATACAGTAAATTCTGAAAAAGGGACTTAAAACAAAAAACATATGTGAGGAAAACGTATACAATTAATATTACAATAAATTAAAAACAGAAGGTATATTACACATACATACATATATATATATAAACTAGGGCAACAAGAACTCCCAAATCACATAACTGGAAGAACATGAAAAATTGAGGCAGGAAGCTTCGATATGATTTTATAAATTCTACTTTTAGCATCATTTGTGGGTTGTCTTTACTTGTCGTTGGAATCTTCTTCTCACCCTTGGTGTTCTCATATGATCGATATATACTTGGGTTTTCTGCCTCTCTCATTGGCATTTTGGACTCCTTATAGGTTCGCTCCACTCACATTTGGGAAGATCTACCTTTCGAATAAAACGCAAAATTAACGCGCGGAATAAATAACGATTACAATGGAAGTCACTATCTGGCTGAAAGACATCATAGGTCTCGTGCCGGTATTCAGCGGTAACCGGGACGAACTATATAATTTTATCTCTTGTGGAGATATAATTTTTTCGCAGGCACAGGACGACAGTCAGCACGCTTTCTTTCTAAGCGTGGTAAAAACCAGACTGCGAGGGCCAGCATACAACCACATCCGATACAAGGTCATTTCAAACTGGAATGATCTTGCTGCGGAATTAAAGGAAGAATTTAAAATTCTCCCTTCTAGGTCGCTGGCGCAAAACGATCTGGTAACAGCCAAACAGGGAAGCAAGGAAGGCTTGAAGGAGTTTGGAGACGACTCACACACCTCCCGCACCTGTTGGACAGCGCCATGTTTGAAAGCACTGCCGAACCTGCGGTGCGAACATATCTCCTCAAGAAACATAATAAACTCGCCCTACACACATTCGAAGACGGATTTAGTGATCCAAACCTAAAACTCTTGGTTAAAGCACGAGGTGCCCCAAATCTCAGAGCAACTATTAATTACGCTCTCGAGCTGGCCCCTCGACTAAGAAACAACAACACTCCAGCAAATTTTTCCACTTATACGAATTTCAGCCGACCAATAGTTTGCCAATCGTGTAATAGGTCTGGACACACGTCTGAGGAATGCTACCGCAACAATAAACCCTTACAATCCAACCCCCAAATTAAAGCAGAGGTTGAACGCCTCCAATGCAGGTACTGCAGCAAATTCAACCATTCCCAGGAGGAATGCAAAAGGAGACTGTCGCAATTAAATAGCCAAAACAGCTCCCCATTTAACAAAACTATTCCCAGAACTCAAACGCCTGGAGAAGTGGAGTAATAAATAAAATAAGCAACATACAGCTATTAAAAATCGACAGTCAAAAGCAACTTGCGGGAAAGATAGATGAAATGTCGATCGAAGCTAGGGATACAAACCAGAGACAGGACGATCTAACTGCTCTCCAAATAAAGGAAGTAGAAATCAAAGATCGTACCCACAATATTACATCTGAATCCGTTTGTCTACGGGCCGGATCCGATGATTTAACAAAAATCCTTAAACCAATTATCCCAACAGCCTCCCACATTTCTACATTGTCACATCCCCCAACCTTTAACAACAAAACACCTAAGCTCAAAAAACAAATAACACCGGCAGAGTGTAAGCCTGAGCAGCAAGAACTCTCAGCAAAACGTAAGCCCGAAAAACAAATAACACCAGCAAAATGTAAGCCCAAGGAACAGACAATCTCAGCCAAATGCAAGACTGCGGAACAAAGAGTCCCAGCAGAGCGCAAGCCTGAGGAACAGAGAGTCCCAGCAGAGCGTCAGTCTGAGGAACAAAAAATCCCAGCAGAGCGTCAGACTGCGGAACAAAGAGTCCCAGCAGAGCGTCAGACTGCGGAACAAAGAGTCCCAGCAGAGCGTCCGACTGCGGAACAAAGAGTCCCAGCAGAGCGTCAGACTGCGGAACAAAGAGTCCCAGCAGCGCGTCCGACTGCGGAACAAAGAATCCCAGCAGAGCACCAGACTGAGGAGCAAAGAGTCCCAGCAGAGCGCCAGACTGAGGGACAAAGAGTCCCAGCAGAGCGTCAGACAGCGGAACTAAGGATCCCATCAAAGCAAAAGCCTGAGAATCAACAAATCCTTGCAAACGACCCGTACATCGATCGTTTGCAGTTACAAAATATACACAAGCTCATAGTAAGCTCCGTAATAAAACATAAAAATAACCAAATAAACAGAATCGTTTTTAGAAATAAAGCAAAGAGATATCTCTCAAAATCTATCACGAATCCCCTATCTTTCGAAATATTCCCCTTCGATCGTTCTATCACACATATTTTGAACTTTGTTACACAGCCCAACCCTACGAAAGTATGGAAAATCTTCCACAAGTTTAGGGAAAAGCTTAAAACAAATAGACTTTTTCTCTTAACTCAAACTCGAGATATATATATGTATGTGTAAAATATAAAAAAATAAAAATTCTTATGTATGATTTAATAAAATACAAAAATGTAAATATAAAAAAATAAGCACACAGAGAAAACAAAATCTGTAAATCCTAAATATTTAAAAGCATATAAACAAAACAAAATGTTCACACCCTTAAACCTAAAATATTTAAAGGATTAATGAAAAACAAACTATAGAAAATACCTAAACAATAAACCTAATTATTAGCAAGTAAGACTGAATTCAAATATTAAATAAAAAAAAAACCCAAAACAAATATATATACACAAAAAAAAAAAACAAAATTGTATTATAACCATTCCAAAATAAACCTAAACCCTAACTAAGACCTAATTTAAAAACATTTATTATCAATTAGTAATGTAAAATTACATATCAATAACTTAACCTAATGAGCCTAGCAGCGGGGACTATTGGCTCTGTATTTCTAATTTACAATTTAATCTTAATGCTATTTACAAATTTATTTACAATTTCTATGTTGTCGGTAGTGGGATCTGCTAGAATTGTATAAATATCTGTATTGCGAAATAGTTTGTCTTTCAAGGGTTTTAGGTGAGGACAGTCTTTCAATATGTGAGTGATTGTAAGTGTTGTGTTGCATTTTGGGCAGATTGGGGCTGTAGATCGGTGGAGCAGGTAGAGGTGGGTAGCAGCTGTATGGCCTAATCGCAGCCTCACAAAGTTTGTGATTTTGGATTTGGACAAGTTAGTTGGGTAAGAAGGGTGAGTTTTGAAACGGTTTACCATTTTATAGGCATGGTGGTGAGTATCCCAGTTTGTTTGGTTTATTTGTTTTTGTTGATTGCTGATAATTGACAGTAGATCGGCTCTTGTGTAGATGTTGAATTTATGAACTGGAGCTCTTTTGGCTGAGTTGGCTGCGGCGTCTGCATTCTCGTTACCGCTGATGGCGACGTGACTGGGAGTCCACATTAGTTTTATTTTATTGCAGTATTTAATGATATTATTCCGAATATTGGAAATAATATCATCAGTGTTGTTGGTGTTTTTTATTGAGTTGAGTACCGACAGGCTGTCGGTGCAGATGACATATTTTTCTCTGTGGTTGGTGGCGAATGTTACGGCTTGTAAAATCGCGAAGGCTTCCGCCGTGAAAATGGAGCAAAATTCGGGTAATAGTCCGATTTTCTTTACTGCACCTTCTTCGGATGTGACCGCAAAGGAAGTATAGTTGGTTGTTTTGGATCCATCTGTGTACAGAAAGCGCCATCCGTTGGATTTATATTTTGAGGCGACTGACCAGAATAGTGCACCGTATATTTCTTTGTTTGTGTTTGGTTTTTTAAATATTGAGAGTGTTGTTATGATATTATTATTATTTAGAAGCCATGGCGGGTAAGTTGCGGAGTATTTGAAAGTTTGTTTAATATCCAATTCCAATTGCTTGGCTTTATCTAAAATGCGACTGATTGCAGATGGGATTCGGTTGGTGTTTTTGTACCCTATTGTTAGTTTGATGTCTTTGTCAATTATGGAATTTCGCGAAAACGCTAATTTAGCTATTAGTTTCAATGATATGCTTTCCATCTGGTCCTCGATTGTTGGGAGCCCAGCTTCAGCAAGTATATTTTTTATTGGTGTCGTTCTGAATGCAAAGGTGCTTCTTCTAGCGGCTTGGTGATAGATGGGCTTTATTATATTTAGAGTCGTTTTTGGACTATTGCCATAGATATAGATCCCGTAGTCTATTTTACTTAAAATTAGAGCTTTAGTAATTTTACATAGAGTGTTAATGTGTACGTTACTTTTCATGTTGCTTAAGTATTTAATAATATTGAGCCTCGCTGCTAATGATACTTTGAGTTCTGAACAATGTTGTTTCCAGGTATACTTATTGTTAAATGTTATTCCTGGGATTTTGAGGTTGGGGACATTTTGGATTGTTTTGTTGTTTATGTTGAGGTGTATTTGGGGACAAAGTCGTCGTCGGCACACATGAAATAATTTACATTTATCTACTGAGAGTTTGGCACCTGAAGAATTTGACCATTCTAAGATATCTTTCACTGTTTCAGTTAAAATGTTTTTGCAGAAAGTTAGATCACTGGATTTACTTAAGATGTATATATCATCGGCGTAAATGCAATGATCTAGATGTTTCTGTTTGTGTATTATTGTACTTATGTCGTCAAAGGCGATCATAAATAGTACAACTGACAGTGGGGATCCTTGAGGGATTCCGTTGTGTAATGGAAATGTATTGGAGTAAACGTGGTTGACTTTACATTGGAATTTTCTATTGCTTAGAAATGATTTAACGTACCTATATATATTGTTGCCAATTCTCCATTTTAACAATTTATTAAGTACGGTGTGAGCGCCTATTCTGTCGAATGCTTTCTCAAAATCAAGAGAGAGTATTGTAACGTGATTTTTGGCGGATAGAGCCTTTGAGGTGTAGTGGTCAATGTGGAGTAAGGCGTCTGTGCAACCTCTGTTGGATTTGAAAGCTACTTGGTTGATGGATGTCAATTTCTTTGTTTCCATAAGCCAGAGTAGACGTTTGGCTACGATTTTTTCTAATACCTTTGCGGGACAAGGAATTAAGGATATAGGGCGGTAGCCATCCACCGTATCTTTATCTTTGTTCGGTTTGGGAATAGGTATTAGGACCGCGGTTTTCCATATTTGTGGAATGTGTGATGTTTCAAGTATTTTATTGTATAACTTTATAATTCTTTGTTTTGCATAATGCGAAAGGTTTTTTAACATTGGGTAAGATATTCGATCTCGCCCTGGAGTTTTTCCCTTAGTTATACTAAGTGCTGACTCGAATTCGATAAATGAGATGGGTTGTTCTATGCGTAGAGCTGCAGAGTTAGGAGTTTGCAAAGATAGTGGATTGTTAACGGATTCAATTTTTTTGCGATTGAATTCGGGGTGAAAATTATTGTTGTCTGAGAATTGCGACCAGGTTTTGGCGAAGAGTTGGCTTATTTCCACTGTGTCTGAGATTGTAGTATTTTCGGAATTAAGCGATGAGATAATTGTCGGATTGCGATTACCACTTAAGCTGCGTATTTTATGCCATATTGTGGTTGTGGAGGATGTTGGATTGATTGAGGAAGTGAATTGAAGAAAGCTTTTTGCTTTGCTTTCTTTCATCTTCCTACGAAATTGTGCATTCGCTTTTTTGTATGCAACAAAATTAACCTGCGTTGGTCTTTTTTTAAATTCAGAGAGGGCTGACATTTTGCTTTTTCTGAGAAGCGTTAGGTCGGAGTTCCACCAAGGTACATGTTGCCTGGTTTCTGATTTGGTTGTGATATTTGTTTGGGGTATTGAGAGATTGGCAGCGGATCTAATTGCTTTACTGATTAGCGCCGCTTCGTGATTCGTGTCAGGTGTGGGGGAATTGCTTGAAAGAAATTCGTCAACTTTTCTTTCAAAAAGTGCCCAGTTGGCGGAATCGGTTTTGTATTTTGGAGATCTGTTGTGATGGGTTATCGGTTGCTGATTATTTATTATGCTTAAAACGGGGAAATGGTCACTATTGTAGAGGTCGTTTAGAACTTGCCATGAAGTTTTCGGAACCAATTCTGAGGAGCAACAAGTGATGTCTATATGAGTGAGGGTATTGTGTGTAGAAAGGTGAGTAGGGGAACCGTCATTCAGTAGGATAAGATTGGAGGTGAGGAGGAGGTTTTCAATTACTTCCCCTCTTTTGTTTGTGGAAGGTGAACCCCAGAGTGTACTCCAAGCATTTATGTCGCCTCCAAGTATTCTGGGCTCATTTGTTTGGTTGAGTATAGCCTGAAGATCATTTTTATTTAATGGTTGATTTGGGGGGAGATATAAGGCAATGTAGGTAAAATTTAAATGGTGTTGTATTTCTACAACGAGAGCTTGGATATTTGTAATGATGGAGAGGATTTTGTGGGAAGTACCTTTCTTGATTAGTAATCCTACTCCTTGCTTGTGTGATGTGTTTGCAGGTGAATTGTAGAAGTAGCCTACATAGGATTTAGGGATGAATGGTGTGGTGTTGATTGGGCAATGCGTTTCTTGCAGTGATATTATATGTGGGTTATGGTCCTTAATTAGAATGTTTAGTTCGTCAAAGTTATTGGTATAACCGTTCATGTTCCATTGTAGAATGGTGAATGGGGTTTGTTTTGGAGTGAGTTTTGGGCGTTCAGCCGTGCTAGTGTGCTTAGATCTTGATTTTGCAGAGGGATGGGGTTGTATATTCTTAAATGTTTTAAGGTGTTGGAAGGTATGGTGGGCGGGATGTATGTTGTTAGGATCAAGACTCCGCTGTTCCGGATGTTGGGCACTTGAACTCTGGATTGAGTTCAAGTGTCTAACCTCAGGAACAGCAGAGTCAGGGGCTTGGTTGTTAGTTTTATAGTTACATTGTAATATCATCATCTACTAAGGTGTGTACATTTTTATTAATATTTATATTAGTGAGAGACGGTTTACTTTTTACCTTTGATTTGGGTGAAGGGGTGCGTTGCGAATGGCTATTAGCAGAGCAGCTTGTCGTGGTTTGTAGAATGGTTTCAGTTTGGTTGTTTGTTGGTGAACTTGTTTGTAGTTGTGAGGGTTCGAATGTGGTTAGTTGAGTTGATGACGTTTGTTGAGTTGATGGCGTTAATTGAATTGATGGTTTTCGTTGGATTAGTGGTGTTATAGACGAAATTGGTTTGGTTGGGTTATGTGTTATTGACTTTTTTGGCTTGTGGGGCAATGCAATTTGAATACTGTTGATTGTAGCAGATGAGGAGGAGCTGGTTGGAAGGGATTCCACCAACCAAAATAAAAATAGTACTAATTTAAGAAATTTATAATACATATGCCTATTGTAAAGATCCTTTTAATATACTTAAACCATGATTGTAAACTATCGCGAAGTTGAAATGCCACCGCCCTTTGCTTTTCACCCGTCCCAGAAAATTAATCTCTTCTAGATTAATTTTCTTTTCTAAAGGGGGGGAGGATGTAGCGATCCTAAATCGCTACTCCTATCCAAATCCCCAATATCATCAAATAATCCCATAACGCAAATCCCAAATTTCATATTGAATCAATGAGCGATAAATTAAACCAAAAGTCAATTGTCGCACATTGATTCAATTCCACATAACACATCCAAATCCCATATTCAGTCGCATGTACAACGAATTTAACCAAAAGTTAATATATCATTCATTGACTCAATTCCCAAAATCCTAACATCATGAAATGCTAAATTCAAAACGCATTTCATGATTCCCCTTCCCAGAATCTATCCAACAAAATTCTCTGAACAAAATTCCAATCGAAGCACGCCAAGTCTTGCGTATGCTTCTTGGAATTTTGACATTAAAATAGTTGACAAAAGTCAACTACAAAAACTATAAAAGGGCAGTGCTTTTCAATTTCGGGATCAGTAGAAGTACAGAGGCCGAACCTATGGCCAACAAAATGAAAATCCCATTTAACATAATTTCGGAGGCCGAATCGCTGGCCGAATTTCAAATCACCCTTGTACTTTCATAAAATAAAAAGAATACAATCACCTGGAAGTTTTTAACTCCGTTTTTTCACCTTTTCCTTTATCTCTATCGACACCTCGGGCTCTTCTCCCGCCGTTTTGGGAAAGCACGGCACGGAGTATTACACGAAGATCAAATCAACTCGAGTAGAGAATTGAACTGTACATTTTTGCAAGGGATCTCCACATTGGATAGCCACCTGCGTGGTCAAATCTAGATTCCAGCTCTCATCTCATATGGCCATGCTCTAGGCAGTGACGGGTCCAGGAAGGACGCAGCCCGGGGGACGTGATCGTGCGCCATCGCTGTGACTATCATTATGTTCCCTGCGTGATCTCAGGTAAGGTAGAATAGTGTTCCAGGAGTGGCTGAGGCGTAGTACGGGAGGGATCCCTGCCCTTTGACCTGATCAGCTGGCTAATAGTGCATGTTTCGGTAACCAGCAGTACTTTGGATGCTACGATATTGAACAACAGTGTATACCAACAGTCCCCCTATGGCTTTTGCCTTGGTTTCTGGTTCTTCATTGAAGACTTCAGCTGGTTGCGTTTTACCCTTCACGGCACCCTGCATTCTCGACCGCTCTAGACTTTGACATGGCTCTCGATTCCGCTGCCCCCTTTCGCGGGCCTACCACCTCAACTTATCTCTCTCTAAATGCGCTGTCTTCCGATTGACCCTATCAGGTTGCGAAATCGGTGAGGACCTACGCCAACGGTGACTCCTCCCGGTTGATACCTCGCACGTGATCACCCGGTTGAAGCACCCAGGTCAACAGTATCCCGATCTATTACTGGCCAACACCTCCGTATCAACACAGCACAAGTTCCGATCATCACGGTTGGGAAATAGCGGTTCACTCGCCGTCAGTCTTCGTTGAGATCGTTCACGTTATTTAACACTGTGTAAGCTGGCTGATGATGCAGTTATTCTACCGACCATTATATTCAAGTCTTTATTTGTCATTCAACCACCAGAACTGTTGGTGGTGTCCAACATTATCCTACCGGTCTTTTTGGGAGAAAGCCCTACTGAAACGTACGATCTCTTCTGCGGTGCGCGTGAGTTCCTGCTCGTAGCACAGCCCCCGTCTACGGATGAGTTACTTACATGATAGATCAGCGGAATTCCAGATCCATCCTGTATAAGCCCACTCATGTCCAAATCAAGAAACGCCTCAGATGGAACAAAGCCGTTGCGACGCACGCTCTCATAAAATAAAGTATTTGGATAATAAGTTCCGAAAATTAGGTCATTGGACGAGCTTATTGTTCTCGCAATATTTTCTGTGTTTAATTTGATCATAAAATTAGCCACCCTATTTATGTAGGCTTCATTATATAAAGTCTCATTTGAATAATACTTTTTATAGTCAGATTCGGGTCTTCGATATAATCTGAGACAAGTTCTGAGACACTTTCTTTCGAACATCCGAATCTTTTCCATCAAATCTGGATCTATGATACACCATACTGGGCAACCGTATATGATTATTGGCCTGGTTAGCGTCATGTAGCATCTAACTTTTAGCCTACTGTTAAGTTGGCTACTGTGGAATAACCTCCTTGTCATAGCAAAAGTTTTCCTCGCTTTGGCCAAAGCAGTCTCTACATGTCTGTTGAAATACAGATATTGATCTAGCCAGATGCCAAGGTATTTATATTTAACTACACTCTTGGTTTGCATTCATGCGGTCCCACGATAACTGACTTTCGCCAGTTTTTTCTTGTGTCGATCGTGGCTTTATAAGATGGGGTTCCAAATAGGATGGCTTTGCATTTCTGGAAGTTGATCTTAAGTTGACAGTCGTCGCAATATCTCTGCACTTTATTGAAGTCGCGCTGTAGTAAACTATTTATGATCTCAACTTTCGCAGTTGTTCTGTATATTATGAGATCCTCTGCGTACGCAATAGCATGTGAAAGTGCGTCTAATAAGTCGCTAATGTAAATGTTAAAAAGAATTAGAGAAAGAACCCATTCTTGATATTAAACGTTTTATTGGAGGTCACATTACCACTTTTGACCACGAACCTTCTGTCCTTGAACATGTCGTAAAGCACATGAAGTAAAGGCTTATATATGCCTTGTCTGACCAGTTTGTAATATAACCCTTCGATCCAGACGGTATCTAAGTTTCTTTCCAAGTCGATCAGACAGCCACCTGTGCACTGGTTCTTACATTTATTCCATGTCGGAGACCAATTTAGCTGCGGCATGAGTGGTATCGTGACCTGTCATGATTATGGTTATTCGTAATAATGTTGTTGTCGTCTACTCATTTTAGCAGACCTTTGTTAATGGTATTTTCGAATACTTTACCGATGCTTGGGAGTAAACTTATAGAACGCATGTTCATTGGGTTTGTACAGTCTTTGCCCTTTTTTGGAATGGGATGTATGATTGCCGTTTTCCAACGCGCGGGAAAGTATGCATTATTCAACGCGTTATTAAACAGGACCGTGTATATATCTATTGCCAATGGGGGCCGGTTCTTGAGTACGATGTTAGGTGCTCCATCTATACCCACTGACTTTTTGCTTCTTCATGAGTCGAAGATACTCTGGATTCCTTCCCTCATAATTAAAAGGCTATTAGCCCTACTATTGGCATTAATGTCCGTTGAGAGATTATCGTCAATGAATTTTTATACACATGCTTCAAACAAATATCGGGAAATGCAGAGTATAAGGGTGACGCATTTTGGATTCAGGGTGAGTCTCTAGATTGCCACCCAACTGTCGACGCTAATCGTTTGAAATATAATATATAAGACTTTAAAAGTATAGGTCAGTCTCTACTCAAGATGCAGAGTATAAAAGGCCGGCGCATTTTGGATTCGAGATTAAAAAGGAAGCCACCATTGCTGTGAGCCTGGACATTGAAAGTGCTTTTGACGTGGATCGAAGGTCTCGTCTTTAAATTATTGGACACTGGTCTTAGTAGGACGCTGTGTAATATAATCTACCACTTCGTTCGAAACAGAACCTTTCAAGTTCTCAAGAATGGAAAGCTATCCCGAACCTATAACGGCACTGCAGGCGTACCACAAAGCTTCATTATAGGCCCCATCCTATTTAATATCTACACCTCAGATATTCCTCGCCCTGTGGACGGGAGAATAAACCAGATATACTGTGCGGATGACGTCCTAGTGTACACGTCACCCAACAGCCCTCGCAACAAATCGCCTCAACCGTCACATGGACGAACTGTATCAGTATTACAGTCGATGGAAAATTTAACTCAATCCAAAGCAGTAGATGTAATTCTGAGTAGCAAACACTCCAAACCTACTTCTCGATATTCACAGAATATTCGAATACAAATAGGAGGTAGACGATTACGTTTAGACCACAGGGCGGATGAAATATCTTGGGGTCATCTACACCCCAAAAATGGATTTCATCAAACATGTGACCCACATTCTTCAAAGGGGCCTCGGTCGGTCTAAGCAACTGCACTACATTCTGAAGTGGAGCAAAGAAGTTGACACCAAAGTTAAGCTTCTCTGCTATAAGCAGTGAATCCGATCTCGAATATCGTTCAACTTTCCCATATGGTCCCGCATACCTTCGGCCCAAATGGAAAGACTTCGAGTTTTCGAAAGGAAACTCCTCAGAAGATGCACCAATCACTCTAGAAGGCATGGCGGTCGCCATTACCCCAACTTTCGCCTATACGAAGGCGCCTCCATTACCCCTATAAACAAGTACTTGCTACAATTAGCATACAAGTACCTCGATGGCATTCACAACAGTATTCACAAGCTACTAGTACGGGAGTCTTGCGGTCTTGACCCTTCTCTCTTTCGATCTCTTTGGATCAAACCCACGCAATTTCTTCTTCACTATAAAACTGAAGACAGCACCTTTCCCAACAACATTCCCCTCTATAATAGAGGATTCCTGGACCCATCCCATAGGGTCTACCGCTGACACACTACAAACACGCACGCACAGTACAAGACAGCATAAATACACACACACACCGACCAACGCGCAGATTATCAGACGCCGAAGACGTGATCTGCGTTTACTACCACATTTAAGACCTATCGGTCTTGTACGATTCCTTTCCTACCACCCAAGTAGTTAGAAATCACCTGAACTAAACCTGTCCACACTATCCTTTGATAACTTTTTGGCGGATTTTGTCGATTCGGTCGTAAGTGTTTCGCCGAACACTGTCCGCACACAAGGAAGCACACTGAGCGGAAACGGCACAAATAAAAATTCAGAAGGTTTTGGTGTATAAATCTACTTTTATTGTACTTGCTCTTATTTATATTTAGGTTATTTGCTTACAAGCAGATATTACAAGTTCACTGTTTAATTTGAATAAAGTTAGTGCCGTAGATATTGCAAGTTTACCGTTTCAGTTTGACAAAGTTAGTGCACGCACGACCGTCTTAATCACCACGGAATCACAACTCGATAAGTTACGGTTTGAGCACACGACGATTTTCTTAATCGACACTACTAGTTTGTTCCTACGACGCGAACTCACGCGGCTCACAACTCGCGCAGCTCGGATTTATTCTGTTTCTCGACTATAGTGCACCTCCACGATGGCGTTCCTCCTCGTTCGATGCTATTATTTTGCCTTTTTAGCTCGCGTATCCTTTAGACTCTCGATACTATCGCTGTTCGATACAGACTTCTCGTCCCGGTGACGATCCAAAATAGACTCCGTGGCTGTCCAAGAAAATATCCCCCATCGTAAGGGAAATTTTTCCAACGTATCTGTGAAACAGAATTTCCCTTAGTATCTGTAAAAAGGAGAAATCTTCCTGATGATCATTATCATCATCATTACCATTAGTTGTTGGCGGTCGGTATCTCGTCGCTTTGTGTGTTGATCGGATGCCGCCGCTTCTTCTCTGATCATTCTCTATGCATTGTTTGTTTTTCCCATCTGGCCTGAGAAACGAGGGTTCTCATGCTATTCAGATGGATACAAAGGGCTATGGGATCGGTAATGCTTTGTTTGCCTTTTCCATCGTAAACATCTATCACGGATAGTGTTTAGAGTTTATGGCTCTATGGCTGCAGCGCAACGATAAGTTTTATTTGCACAAGTGTGCCTTAGCTGGGTTGGTGTTGATTTTCAATAGCCACCAGAATAGGCACCCGTTATTCGGTTTAATTACCGGCAATGTAATTCATTGGAAACATCGTGCAGATGTTCGGAATTGAAGATTTGTTTCTTCAATTGTTTTTTGAATATGATGGAAGAAATGTTGAACTGGATATTGGAAGCTTTTGCAACGTTAAGTTCCTTTTTTTTTTTATATCGGGTTCAACATTGTTGCAGCTTCCTATGACCCTTGTTACAGGTATGATCAAGAGCTTTGGGACACGTGTCTGTGGGCACGTGTAATGAATAAGGTAAGTATGTTCCTTGAAGGGTAGGAACCTTACCTGAGTGGAAGTGTGCGTTCCTAGAACGCTACACCTTCCCCCTTTTTCTTTTTCAGACATCTTGAGACCGAGCCCAACATCCTCACGGATGTGGGTCATTCTGGTAATCGCAAGACGACCAGAAGCCAGAGACAAGATGAAGGACATATTTGTCCTTGTCTTCCCTACCTCGCGTCCAGGTCCTCCCCTAACACCCACTAATCCCCTTTCGCAAGTTTCCCCTCTCTACCTGTAAATGGAAAACAAATTCTACTTGGTAGAAAAATAATAAAAAACGGCGTTGGCGCCGAATAAAATAATTATACGTCAACGGCAAAGAAAAAAAAATTGATTCGACTTTAAACGACGAAAGACAGAACATTTAAATACCGGAGCCATATAGAAGGAGCGTTGGAATCACATCGCAGTTTACAGAACATTTACATACCGGAAATAGACAGAAGGAAGCCTAAAGGCGGCCTCTCACCATCCTTTTTTTTGGGGATTCGAGATTAGTCGAGATCCAGGAGGCCGAAGCCTCGGGCAGCAAGCAATCCGTGTCAAAAAGAAAAAGGAAACTTTTATAAACCAACCTCTGACAAAGTAAATCTGGCCGACCAAGGTTGCGACTGGCTGAAGACCCATCGACGGTAGCAAAATACCACACACTGTTCGTTGTGGGGCCCGTCATGACCAATCCGCGTACAAGAACCAGCGGGTCAGAGGGACAGTGACTCCTCTAACCCGGGTGCCAGGAGATAGCAGGGATCTACTCGCTCCAGGTAGGCCGTAACCTAACAAAAAATATAACCTCCCCTATGTACCTCTAGGGAACGATGTATATTCCGTACCCAGTATGTCAGTTTTATATTCTACATGATATGGATCTAACCAAGTAGCCAACTGATTTCCTCTGGTATTAGATATATAATTTTCCCATTCTTTATGTTTAGCGTTCATATCTCCACCTAGGATAAAATAGTTTTTTTCCAGGTATAATTGTAAGCATTGAAAGGGAGTCTCGGGCTCTGCTATAAAGAAGTTATGTGGGTGCTCTTCAGGTGCATAGACCACAATCGCATACAAACCCCTTCCTTGCTGAAGTGGTATGCGTAGGATGCAGGCTTCCAGCACGCCGAATCTGCGCACTTCTCCACTATATATAACTTTATGTTGGGGTCCTTTTATAATAAGGGTTGGGACACCTCCACCTTGTGAGGAGTTAGGTCGATCTCTTCGTATAATATCGCAGTTTTTGTCCCCTATCTTATGCCTCTGGTTTAACTTCGTTTCCCCAGCCAGACGTACTTCGGGGTTTTCATCTTGCAACACGTTAAAAAGAGTCAGTTCTTATACTATACTACTACTATTTATTGGCCTGTAGGAACCCGGAAGTTCATGACCTCACCGACTCGACTCCGCCATTATTCCCTGTCTCGTGCGCTCTCCTTCCACGTTCGGCGATCCGATCCGATCTCCTCGAGGTCCAACCTAACATTGTCCTCCCATCTCCGTCGCGGCCGCCTTGTCGGTCTCTTTCCCGTTGGCTTACCGTCAAGAATTCTATGCATGGTCCTATCGTAGCCCATTCGCGCCACGTGTCCGGCTCATTGTAATCTTCGTGATTACTCTCAATATTGTAGGTTTGCAGTATAACTCTTCCAATTCGTGGTTGTTGAGTTTCCTCCATTGTCCTGCCTCCTCGTCATATTTACCGCCAAAGACACCCCTTAGGACTTTATTCTCGAATACGCGGAATTTGTGTTTTGTGAAAGCCCATGTTTAGCATCCGTGTAGAACAATCGGCTTGATTATGGTTCTATAGACACGGAGCTTTATATTCCGTGATCGGAGTTTGGCTTTCAGCAGTTTACTGACTGCGTGCCAACTAGTGTTGCCGGAGTGTAGTCGTTTGTTAATTTCCTTCGACATTTCGTTACTGGCCGTCAGTATCGTTCCCAGGTATTTAAATTCTTTAACTTTTTCAAATATCTTGCCCCATGATGTTTATGTGTGTTCCCCGAGGTCCACCTGCTCTCGCCGTAATCATGTATTTTGTTTTGTCTTCATTTAACTTCATTTCTAGGCCCACCTCTTCTGCCGCTTGCATGATGATTTCACAGTTTTTACCTACAGGTTCTAGATTATCGCCCAAAACGGCGATGTCATCCACACATGCGAGCACTTGTGTGACCCCGTTCAGGGATGATCCGGCCATCTTGTCGTCTTGTACCTTTCTGATGACATACTCGAGGACAAGGTTAAAGAGACATGGTGAGAGGCCATCGCCCTGTTTTAGTCCGTCCCGGATTTCAAATGGTTCTGAGAGGTGGTTATCTACTCTAACTCGCCCTTTGTTTTCGTTCATGCAAATTTAAATGAGGGCGGCATATTTTTTCAGGATTCGCAGCTCAACTACATTATGGTAAAATATCTACCTTGTGACTGAGTCGTAGGCAGTTTTGAAGTCAACGAACAGTTGGTGAACCGCCTCTTCGTATTCCCACTTCTTTTTCCATCAATTGCCTTACTGTGAACATTAGGTCGTTCGTTGACCGGTTCCTACGGAATCCGCATTGGTAGTCTCCCAATGTGTCTTCTGCGTACGGTGTGATTCTGGCCAGTATGACCTTTGTTAGTATTTTGTTGGGAGCAATGGTATTCCTCTGTAATTATTCCAGTCAGATCTGTCACCTTTTTTGAAAATGGGGACCACTATTGAGGTTTCCCATTCTTCCGGAATGACTTCCTTATCCCATATTGTTTTAATCAGTTGGAGGATCTTTCGAGCGGTTGCTTCTCCTCAGTGCTACACAAGCTCTGCCGGTATGCAGTCGACTCCGGGGGCCTTGTTGTTTTTCAATCGGTTTATTGCGTCTGCAACTTCGTTGAAAAAGGGCTCTGGGATCTGAGGCTCGGCTGTATGTACGTCTGGTGCGTTTATTTGTGGTTGATGGGTGCGCACATTGAGCAGGTTTTCAAAGTACTTCTTCCATCTTGTCACGATATTGTTTGTTTCTGTCACCAGACAGCCGTTTGTGTCTCGGATTATTTTGGCTCTCCCTCGGTAGCCATTTCTAATTGAATTTATGCCGTCATACATACTTCTGATATTCTTTGCTCTGGCATTTTCTAGGATTTTTTCGATCCGAGCCTTCTCCCATTCGCGTTTTTTGCGTTTGAAGAGTCTCATTGTCTCTTTCCGAATTGTCGCGTATCTTTCTGCGTTGACTTCATCATATCTTTCTAAGTGGATCACTCTGAGCAGTTTACGTTCTTCGATCTTCGCCCCTGCACTCATCGTCAAACCAAGGTTTGGACTTAATTGTTTTCTTAAATCCTAATACCTTTTGGGTATTGTGTCTCTGACTGATGTCCATTTAGTGTCCACACTATTGGCTTACTCTTCCTCACTACACCCATTTTCCAGGATGCTAAATCTATTCGTTAGTTCGTCTTGATATTCAACCCTTTTACGCAGGTCTTTTAGTTTATCAGTGTGGAACTTCTTGCTCGTCTCCCGTTACTGCCCATGCGGGTTTGCTGCGAGCCGATTTCTAATTTTGCCCATCACTAGAAGATGATCGGAGTCGCACTCTGCTCTTCTATATTATCTTACGTCAAGGATATTCGAGTGGTGTCTGTTGTCTATGAGGAAGTGGTCTATTTGGTTACGCGTTACGCCGTCGGGTGATATCCACGTGGCTTTATGAATTTGCTTGTGCTTGAACATCGTGCTCTTCACTACCAGATCTTTTGACGCTGCGAACGTGATAATTCGAATACTATTATCATTTGAAACGTCATGTAGGCTTTCTTTACCTATTGTTTGTTGGAAGATATCTTCCTCTCCAATTTTCGCATAGAGGTCGCCGAGGAGGATTTTAACATCGAATGATGAGATCCCATCAAATACTTCCTCTAGGGTCTCGTAGAATGTGTCCTTCGTTTCTTCGTCGGTAGATTCTGTTGGGGCGTGTACGTTTATAAATACATAATTGTACCATGGGCCCTGTATTTTTAGCACCGACATTCGATCATTAATAAATTGCACATCTTTTACATGGGACGTAATCTTCTTGCTTATGATGGAGCCAGTTCCGAGGTTATGTGTATCGGTACCTTCACACACCAGTGTAAACCCGTTGGTTTCGATTACTTGTCGAACTTCCTGAAGCGCGACGATGTCCATTTTATATTGTTTTGCGTTTTCTACGACCATCTGTATCGGGCCTGGTTTATATAACGGCCGAACATTCCACGTGCCGACGCGTATATCCCGCTTTTTCAGTTTTTCCCTACGTCTTCTTTTTGCCGAGTCGGTATTTTCTTGATGATTTTTTCCCTTATGGTAGTGTCGGCTCATCACACCTACGCCTACCGGGTTTTTCGTGGGATTGTTTTTTGTATATTGGTTATTCATTTTTGATCCCACGAGTCTTCGGGTGTCAAATAGTCCGGCACATCAGAGCCCCTGCTTACTGCTCTGATTCGACCCGGTGTCAGAGAGGCGCTGTTATAATACAGCCGGTATACCCCTGGCTGGCTTCTCGACAGTATAGTGGTTAGTATACCCGCCTGTCACGCGGGAGACCGGGGTTCGATTCCCCGTCGGGGAGCCTCTGGCGCAAGACTAATGACCTTGCCCGGAAAAAACAAATCATTATGGAAAATTTAACATGCCTCAGGACTTGCTAAATTAGGCCAAGACCGGCTCCCGGTTGTAGTGCCGATGATGATGATGATACCCCTGGCTGCAAACCATCCAATGGGCACGGTGACGCGTAACACCCTGGATTAGGGGTGGTAGATCTTTGTGTGTTACTCCTCGCTAGCCCGTCTGACATGGGTGTCCCTACTGGAAGCGTTTGCTTCCGTCAGCATAGCCTGAGTGATTCATTGTAGTTTAAGCCCCCGCACCACCAAGGTTTCTACCAAGAGGGGGTCTCAGTTCTTATAAGTGAATTTAAATTCGCGACAAGAGCTTTGCTTGATGATTTGGTTAGAGGGTTTATATCGAATTTTTATTTAGACTGGGCAAGTGCGAGTAGATCTCGTTTATTTCACTTTGCAGTTGTGTCATCTGTCCCTGTAGATTGAGCAAGATTGTGGGCACGTCTTGTGATTTTTTTTGAGTTTGACCCATGTGACAATTTGATGATCCAGGACTGCTATTTTCCTTAAACCACCAATTCTGCTGCTCGGTGATAATTGGATCAAGAAGAAGGGTAGCTCCCGGTTTTCCCCTTTTGACTTAGCTGTGGTGAATGGTGTTACCGCGCTAAACGCGAGATCTTCAAGCTTAAGCTTTTGAAGCTTTTCAAGCAGAACCTCCGGTTGCGTTTCTGGGTTGACGTCTCTTAATAGAACTGTTATGTTCTCCAATTAGTCATTCATTCATTTGCATAAAGAACAAAAATACTTTCATATACCACATATACATTTATTCATTTAACCAATTCCAGACGATTAACTGATAAACAAAGTTCACCGTTGGTAAAATCGCCCTATATGACCGTACCCTACCCTAAAACGACTTAATGGGGTGGTTAGTTTCTCAGGAGAGCAAACGCAATGCGGAAATAAGATAAGGCGAAAACCCCGGCTGATTTGCATCGGCGATAATCAGTACTCAAAAATTAAGTCTGTGAGAGTCGGTCAGAGAATTGATATAGAAAAACAGAACGGAAAAGCTGAGTTAAATAACGTTTATAGTTAAAATAAAGTTTTTAGAAATATTAACTGTTCAGACAAAGTTATGATAAGCTTTTATTAAATAAAACAATGAAATATAATACAAGTGTTAGTGATTTATACATTTTCAAAAACTTGTAAAAGCTCCACGAGAGCTAATGCAAATGGTACTAAAAAAGTGAATTTAATTAATATAAAAACTGTGAATAAACCTCGTATCTGAAGCAGAAATAAAAGACGAACGTTTTCCTTGTTCCTGTCTTTAAACGGTCAAATTGATGGGTGGGGTTAACTAATTTAGCCGCGCATAGTGAGCTACACGAGTATTAAACAAAACAAACGAAGAGGCGAAATTGTAAAGGGAAATTTTACGACAAGGAATCACGGATGTTTGTGGTATTTACGTAGGAGATGCTGGCATGTCATTTGGTTCCGTTCGCAGCACATATCACCGGGATTAAGAACAGCAGCCTCAGCAACAACAACCATCGCCGCATAAAACTGTGAGTACCCACCTTTTGTTTTATTATTTGTGTACAACAAATTTTATAGGCAACCGAGAGGAGGTATTGATGTACAAACATTGGCTTGGATATTGCTATGATGAAGAGTCGCGCAATCAGGCAGACGAAATCATACGACCAGAAAATGACCCATGCAGAAAACGTATTGCTCTGCCGAGTAGCACTCTATTTTTAATGATTTGGAACAGCCTTCAGGATTCTTTTTTATGATTGCCAGCACTTTACTGCATAACGCGCAAAATTCAATTCATACATTTTGCGAGATCCTTTCGGCGAAGAGCTCTTGCTTATTTACATATCTTGCTCTTGGAATCAGGTCTAGTTTATGCGTCTATTAGTCGGGACTACCTTGCTTTGGATGTGACCTAGCGTAGTACACAATGTTTTTTTCATCCTGGTTAAGATATGGGAGATTGGGTTCTAGATATACCACCTTTCTATATTATAGGCTTCGTGAAACTATCGAAAGGTAAATATCGAGAGGTAAAGAGATTCGAGGCTCCTTTCCAATTTGTCGAATAGACTGGACGAAGGAGTGGAAATATGTTGTCGGTTGAGTCTCAATGCCCGGTGATCACAACCTTTCGTGAAATTGCTCATATTTTAGAGATTGTTTGATGGAGGAAATGATTGAAACAAGTTTTTTTTAACGTGAAACTTTTACATAAAATGATTTAGGTGTACCCTTAATTGTCAAGACAGGCATGCAGAAAGGAAGCGGGTTTAAATATGCCAAGGAGATATTGATGTATACGAGCATTGTTCTTGAATATCTAGAGTTTGTGATTTCATGGAAATACACCATCGAAACTTCCATCAATCGTGTCTTTCGGCTGAAGAATGATTCTCTGTTTATTAGTAGTTTAATATTAGTGTTTAATGTCAACTATTGCGTACCTTTTGATTTCACATATCGCGGGAACATATTTGGGGATGTGGACTGGAATCATCAAATTGACTTGAGCAACGACCGTGATAGTATCTATAGAAAAGGGATAAACATGATATTTTACGTCCATGGCCTATGGTGATATTGGAAAACTTGTGGCTGGATCCCCAATGTGTTTCACTACTGGTTTTAGCATTAAATATGGGAAGTAACTTCCAGTTTTCGCTGAATATACACGTAGATTGTGTCCAGAATAGATGGGGGAAAGTCATCATCATCATCATCATCGGGACTACAACCGGGAACCGGTCTTGGTCTTATTTACCAAGTCTCTGTACCGGTATCTAATCCATATTCGAGACTTGTTAAATTTTCCATAATAATTTGTTTTTACGGGGAAGGTTATTAGCCTTGCGTCAACCTTTCTCAGGATGTCGCTGCATGTATTGACGGGTGCCAAAGTAGCTATCGAAGGGTGTCACGTGGAAACTGCATGTCGACTTGGATTAAACAGGGATAAGGATCGTCCTGGCCTTCGCCGGATTGAAGGCAGAGACTTTGCCCTGTATGTTCGTTCCCACCCCCCGATGGGGGAAAGTATTTTTTCCAATAAACCTCTTACATTTGGCTGCACTTTCGCAGAATTAAAAATGATTTCGACGACGCAAATGCTATTCAGCAACGGGATTTATTGGGGTTTAGACACAATGAGTTACACTCTGTCAGTTTTTTTTATTTTCTTTTTATTTTACTTTTCCCAAGAAAGGCGAACCTATGCCGCTGAGTCAGCGCCCTGAGATGCTATTTTTTGTCGACCGGGTCCATCAGCTAAGCTCTAAAAGATGCTCAAGGATTTCTCCCAACCATTTCACGAAGCTTTTAGCTGAATGGGGTGGTATTTCACCGGGCGGCTGATATGTGGGACCCTACCTACCGCTCAATAGTTGTGCCGAACTGCACGATAGCAAGAGTCGTCAGTTGAACTTACGTTTGCACAACGCAAGACACAACCTCCTTACCAACTCAGCCATTGAGGCAAATAATAACAATATATAATCTCAATTGGAGTTTGAAATTTAACGGGCCACCTTTCTGGTTGGTAATGAAGTTTGAACTGGTTGGTCAAGCATTTTTGAATGAATACAAGCAACTCACTGCCATCGGCTAATAAGTGAATTGAGTTGTAAGTTATGCATTAAGAGCTAGTAGGTAATAAAAAGGAAGCGAGTATGGAATAGGAAAAATTTGTCAAGGTAGATTCGTCGCTATTCCGAACTGCTTAGATTGACAGATCAGAAAAGAAAAAGACTGTTATGTAATTAAATTCGTTGAATTATTACCCACTATAATAATTAACATCTCGTGTCTGCATGTTGTGTTCTTGGTTTCAGGAAGCGTGTTTCTTAGTCCTTAAAAGGACTAAGTGATCTCTTACAATAGCTTCTGAAAACCTGTCGCACAACAGGGTTCGTTGCCGTGCTTCCTCTGAGTCCAAAGGGAAGAGCAACGTCCTTGGATTTGGCCTTCGTCCTTAGTCTTCAGTGGGGGGCAGGTGTTGGATAAAATTAAAAGTTCGTTTTTGTTTTCTTTGATATGTGTTTATTACTTTACTCAAGATTATTCAAAGATTTTCCTGGGGTACTTCCTCCAGGGACAAAAGACGAATTTAGACTGCTGCCCGGAGATCACTAAACCATTCCTTTATAAAGGAAAAGGAATCGAAAATTGTATCCCAAAGATACACATTTTCGTGCAACAGTATCGATCTTTTGGATATTTCGAGCGAGATGTTGTGTTTACACAAGATAAGAAATCAATTTCTTGAATTCTTACGAAACTATTACACAGATGTGTGAATGTATCTGCTTTTGAGTTTTTGTTTGTTTAACTCAATGGAATTTTTGGGATAGAGATAACGATCTCTGAATTTTGGATTTGGGTGATGCTGTGGAGCAAATATAGAACAATAAACGAATATTGGATTCGTTTATTGTGAATTTTAATTTTAATTTTGATTTTGGATTTTATTATGCCGTGGGGGCAAATGTTATGCAATAAACGAATGTTTGATTCGTTTATTGCGAATTTTGGATTATGGTTGGGTTTTTTCAGGCTTTGGTAGGGTTTTGGGTTTTAGGGTAATATTGCTGGGATTTTGGATTAGGAATGGGAGAAAAAGATGGTAGGGCTTTTTTGGAGCACTACATGCACATGTAAATCCTTCCCTTCCCTAATACCCAAAACATCACTTTCCAATTACAATAGAATATTCCCATATACAATAGGAAAATAATTAAAATAAATTAAAACCCCTATTTAAAAACCACAATCATATTGCACATAACCCTATTCTCCCTATTAGCCATAGTCTCCCTATTAACCATAGTCTCCCTATTACCCACAGTCTTCCTAATTCCATTTCCTCGAAATAACAATCGTGGAAGCGGAACAAAAAAGGATATTACAAAGAACGACACGAGATTCTTGTGGTTTTAAGTATTTGACGCGTGCGGTTGAGTTTACTTACGGGGAAAAGGTAAAAGTTGTAAAATTGATAAGTTCGAATTAGAAGAAAAAGAAAAATAATAATAAACAATTAAAATAAGAGTGACGAATCTTTTGTGTTATTATTCGTGGCTAGTCTGTGTCGCAATTTCCCTGTGGTCACTGTATCCATCGAATTTTAAGGAAAGTGCATTAAAGGATTAATTAAAATAATACGTGTTGCGAATATAGAGTTAAAACAGTAATAAAAATAAGAAGTTAATAAGTGATGGCTGGGAATTAATTGGATTAACCTCAGAAAAAGAAAAACGACACAACACAAGACCACGCAGGGGTAAGTTTTGTGGAAACAATAAATAAATAAATAATTGTTAATTTATCCTTAACAAGACGAAGTTGGGGAGCAGAGGAAGTGGGATTGAAGTCAATGGAGGTGGGGTAAGAGTTGGCCCTCTGTTCGCACAGCCATAAAAGGTGTGATTAGTGCGCATGTAGAAGAGGCGAGGGTCACGAAATTTACGGGGTCGGCTTGGGCAACTGATCGAACCCGAAAGACGACGGTGGCTAAAGAGTTTTCGGCATGATTTCTGAGCTATTCAAATGTGATAAGGTTAATTAGAAGGGGACGGCTTAGGTATGGAGGTATGTTACATCCAAAACCACCCACCCATTAATACATACCTCTTTGGAGCCAGTCTCCACCAATTAATTGCGGTACACGCAAAAGCACCCACTAAAAGGATAAAGCCCTTCCCAAGCCTTAGTATTGCCTCATACATTAAACGGGCCCATATCAAACTCAATATCAAACAAATTGAACTAAACGTTCAATTTACCCATATCAAATTCAATATCAAACAAATTGATTCAATATCAAACGAACAGATGTTCAACACGCAAATTCCCCTGGATCCAAATCTGAGGACCAGATGACCAACTCTCAAGTAAAGTTGGCAAGAATCATAAAATGCACAGCGGCAATTTTATGACTCTGTAAAGGATGGTTTACCCAAACCAATTCCCACGGACAACCTCCTTTCCTTTTCAACTAAACCATGGTAACCAAGCAATTAGCACCATAAAAAAGAACTACACGTTCGTATTATTATAGCACCCACAAAAAGGATCACAAATACACATTGCAAGATCCTTGGCTGATTGTCCTTTTGTGTTTCCCTGTTGAACCGACGCCGAAAGGATAATGAAAGGAAGCGGCGACTGAGAAAAAGGGTCCTGCAGAACAAAGGAGATACGCTTCTATCTGCAGGACGAAAGATAAAAGCTTTCGTTCGGGGTGGAAAATAAAAACTAAAAGGAGTGGGTTTTCAGTGATCGACCGCGACGGTCGAATGTAAAAAGAAAAAAAATGTTGTGCTGTGCGGTGATTCGTATAAGCGGTGGAAGTTTCAATTACGTTGTCTTTAGTCCGTAAAGTTGATAATAGTATAAGTCCTGAAGGCCGAACCTACAGCCGATATGTAAAATAAAACAGTTGCAAGATAAAGTGTCGATGCAAAACCAAAAGAAAAAGAAGTATATTTTATTTCTGAATTTTGAAGTGCATAGCGAATTGGCACTGCTCGTGGTGGCATATACCTCGGGTAGTACAGCGCAGCGTAGTCATCAGGGCGACCAGGAAAGGAGTCACCCGCTACAGTAGTGCGGTTAACAGGTAGCAGCAGATGCAAGGGACAAGAGAAAAAGACTAACTACTCAACATCACCACGAAGAGCTAGCAGCCGCCTAGAATCAACCGCTAAGTCCAGAGAGCCGGAAACCACCCCAAGAGGCCTGGAAGGAAAACACCCCATTGAGGTAAGCTTATAAAAAGCATTTTAAAAATATAACCTACACAACAGGTAGAATCAGAGAATTTTCCCAATTTCATGATTGGAAGGAAAACGTAAGAAAAGCCGTTGAACGATTCCGATCCTGCGAATGTGGAACGAATAATAAGGGGACCAAACTTGAGTAGCATATTCTACGAGGGTTCCCTCTTATGTTTCGGGATTTGGCAACCCTAGTGTTGCAATCCGGCAATTGACAGCTCTGTCGTAAAGTTGGACATTTTTGAGGTTATACGCACTCAGAACGTTTTGACATGCGAGCGCTATTTGTGTTGTTTACAGTAACTTAAAAGATTCATCTCGGCCCAAAAATGGAATTAAATCGTCAACATTTTCGTGCGATTATTTTTTACAACTTTCGGCGTGGATTAACTCAGCAACAGTGCATGGATGAACTTAATTCAATTTTTGGCGATAAAGCTCCATCAAGGACCAGTGTTTATCGATGGTATGGTGAATTCAATCGTGGTCGTAGTTCACTCCAAGATGAATTTCGTGAAGGTCGTCCAAAATCAGTTGTTGTTCCGAAAACCATTGACGCTGTGCGCGAACTGATATTGGAAGATCGTCATGCGACCTATCGTGGGATTGAGACAACCTTAGGCGTTAGTGGGATCAGCATACATTCAATATTGCATAAACATTTGACTGTCAAAAAAATTTGTTCGCGTTGGATCCCACACAATTTGTCAATCGCCCAAAAAAAGGCTCGTGTCAATTGGTCGAAAGAAATGCTCAAAAAATACGGTCACGGTGCTTCGAAACACGTCTATGACATCGTGACAGGTGATGAATCGTGGATTTACGCGTATGAGCCCGAAAGTAAACAGCAGTCGACTGTCTGGGTGTTTCAAGATGAGCCAAATCCAACAAAAGTTGTTCGCACATGAAGCACTTCCAAACAAATGGTCGCCAGTTTTTTCGGAAAAACTGGACATGTCGCAACCGTACCACTAGAACAACGCAGAACAGTCAATTCTGAGTGGTACACAACCATTTGTTTGCCAGTTGTCTTCCAAGAAATCAGGAAAACCAACCGCCGAAGACGGATCACTCTTCACCACGACAATGCGAGCTCTCACACATCGGCTGCGACAACTGCATTTTTGAGCACCCAAAACATCGATTTGATGGGTCATCCGCCGTATAGTCCTGACTTGGCACCGAATGACTTATTTTTATTCCCGTACGTAAAAAACAAACTGAGAGGTCAACGTTTTTCGACACCTGAAGAAGCGGTTGCTGCATTCAGAATGCGTTTGTTGGAGATACCTCAATCAGAGTGGCAAAAGTGCTTCGACAATTGGTTCAAACGCATGCAAAAGTGTATAGATCTTCATGGGGAATATTTTGAAAAACAATAAAGTGATTTTCGATGATCAATATTTGTTTTTGTTCTCTAATCCCGAAATATAAAAGGCAACCCTCGTAGAAGCGGACAGACAAAGGTTACGTAGAGTAACGTAGGGATTGGGGTTTTTTTTCGATTAGAGTTTCACAAAATCAAGGGCTGAATCGGTCTGAGGATTATGTCGTCAATATACAAGAGAAAATTAAGTTGCTAGTCACATAAGATGCCCATGTCGCGAATAGATTGATCAAATGTTATTGGTCAATTAAATAAGAAATACACCCACCGACAACTTGTTGAGATATACCCCTGATTTCGGCGATTCTCGATAATTTTATTCTCTGTATACTACACACATTGCTGTTTGCGAAATGGGTTCCAATTTCCAATTTCGAAGAAGAAATAATAACCATAAATCCCTTTTTTGTCTTTTTTTGTCGCCTCAATGGCTGAGTTGGTAAGGAGGTTGTGTTTTGCCTTTGATTCTGCAAAGCTAGGTTCAACTGACGACTCTTGCTATTGTGCAATTCGGCACAATCATTGAGTGGTAGGTAGGGCCCCAAAGCCCAGCCTCCCGGGAAAATACCACCCCATTAAGCTATAGGCTTCGTGAAATGGTTGGGAGAAATCCTTGACCATCTTTCGGAGCATGGCTGATGGATCCGGTCGAGAAAAAAAAAAGGATCTCAGGGCGCTGACTCAGCGCTATAGGTTCGCGTTTCTTGGGAGAAGTAAAATAAAAAAAAAATCTTCTTTGTTCCCAATTACCACCGACAAGTGGTTGAGATAGGCTAGGGTCTTTTGAACTAAAAACGAAATTTGGAGTTTTATTACAATGGTTTAGTTTTTTTTAGTAATGAGTATTCCCCCATCGTACAACCTCTAACATTCTCAATGACGGAGATTTAAAATGGGTTTTAATACAATTTCATGGGATTTTGTTCTATTCAGTTTTAGTGGCATCTTTAAGGTCTCTTACGTTATTGTCGTCGGCCTTGGTATACAGCTCTGGAGAGATGTTCCCATATATTCTCAATTATGTTGGGGTCTGGAGACAATGCTGGCCAGTCAAGAACAGAAACATTGTTACGCTCGAAATACTCTTTTACCTTCAGGGCTCTGTGGATAGCTGCATTATCTAGTTGCAGATGAAATTTTTGCCAAATTTTTCTCGGTTATGATGCAGGATCTCTTCGTTTAAGATTTTAAGGTAGTCATCCCTATTCATGCTGTGTTTAGGAAACGGATTATGATCTTATTTTGGTGTGATATTCCTGCCCAAACCATGACTCCACCTCCACCTCTTATGAATAGCTCGTCCTACTTCAAATCATGAAAATAATGACGAAATCCGTCAGGTTCATCAAGGAAAAAGCGTTTCCCATCGGTGAAGATGACAGTTCTCCAACGCTCCTTCCATCTTAAATGATTTCCTGCAAAGGTCAAACGGTCATCTCAATAACCCTGCAGTAGCCCTGTGAGTAAGGCATTAGAGTATACTCACAGCTAGTCCGGCTTGTCGTAAGAGGCGACTAAGGGCCGAAGGGTGGGTGGGGTCCCAACGGCCTGCCGCCCGGTGAAATACCACCCCATCAAGCTATAGGCTCCGTGAAATTGTCGGGAGAAATCCCTGGCCATCTTTCGGAGCTTGGTTGATGGACCGCTTCGACAAAAAGTTGGTTTAGGTCACAAGGTGAGATACCAACCCGTCACGCTGTACCTTCCGCGATATCGTCGGGAGAAAACTTCAACTATGTTTCGGATGTAGGGCTGATGGCTCGGACTGACACGGAGATAAGTTATGATGGTACCTTCTGAGAAAAAGAATTCCGGAGGTAAAGTAGTTTCCTATTCGTATCTCCGAGGTGGACTATATCAGGGAGAACAACATGCAGATATTATGATAAATAACCGAATTTTGAGAAATTCGTGATCGCATAATCGGGCTTGTTCCCGATGCTCTGTCGACGTTCGACTGATAACGGCGTTTTGTAACATTAATGGCTCGGTTTCACCAATACGAATATACAGACCATCCACCAATGTTTGCAAACAGTGGAACCCGATATTCTTGCCTCAACCGAGACGCAAATTGATTCGTCAACTGATTCGACATATCTTCGTTGCTCAGGATACGACTTAAATTCGAAATTCTGTTTTAGGGATGCAGTCTGCGTCTTCGCGCGGTCTGATCTGGATTGCCAGAGGATGGAGGCGTTGGAACCAAATAACATGGAGATCATGTGGTTGAGGGTTGCGCAGAGGAATTCTGTTGAATTTCTTTGTTATCTTTACCGCTCCCCGAAAGGCGATCAAGCGGCGACATTTTTCGAACATCTTTCACGTACCGTTGACTAGATACAGATCAACCACCTAGCTTCTGAAATTGTCGTCCTTGGCGATTTTAGTGTACAGAACTCCGGCTGGTTGTACATTAAAACAGAACCGACGAGGCTGGGAGGTTGGCGGAGATGTTCGCTGTTAATCGCAATTTAACTCAACCCGTGGAGAAACCAGTGGGGGTTCTTTAAAGCATTCACAAAGTACCACCCATTCCCTTTAAATCAAGTCACCTTTCCACACCCAACAAAGTCATTTTGCTTACCTGTAATCGAGCAACGTAAGCTACCCGTCAGTATATTGCACCTGAAACATAAATCCACGGCAAGATTATCATCTTGCCATGTCATCAATTAAAACCATTTCGTCTGCATGAACCGATCGGTTACTATGGGCGACCACATGCCCATCAAACACAGACCAATACTTCTGAGTATTCTTGTTCGCTACAAAGCAAAGCGCAACTGGCGCCTAACTGCCAAGAGCCGAATTTTTTGCCTGTGTAAATATTCGCACTGGAATTTGACCCTCGACTCACTATGGATGCAATGCACAATTGACGTGGATAAATACACAACAGTCATTGTGTAATCATTCCGATCACCAGATCAGGTCCCACGGTATCATTCCCTTAACACGTTCGTCGCCCAGCGCGATTCAGCTGTCGGAGCGCCGAAATATAAACAGACCGATAAGCGGGAAATAGCACGGATGTAACTCGAGTAGGCATCCGAGCAACGTTTTCGAACCTTCGACTTGCAACAAAGTATTTAGTTCTAAAATGGGAAGAGCGATACCTTCAACAGGTGAAGATATTGTAATAGACGAAACAATGGTTCTTTGGAGGGGACGACTCTTATTCAGGCAGTATATCCCAACGAAATGCCATAAATATGGTATAAAATTGTTCAACTCTCGTCCCATTAACCAAGGTAAACAAACGCATATCTTAGCGTTTGAACCCTGAAATAGCGTTATCTTGACATAACACTGAGAAATCTAACCCTGCATCAACGATCGCTATTTTAAACATGACAACCTTTTTCTGTCGCTATCCGAGCGACCATCTATTTGCACAGCTGACCTGAGTTGAATTCTAATATCATTTAGTCTGTTGTTGTTGCCGCTTTTCCTTATTCGACTTCAGTTTATATTTGAAATGCTGTCCTTTCCATGTACAGGCCCTTTCTCTGTATGTGTGTAATCTCGAATAGAGGTATCCGCGCGAAACTACATCTAGAATCGTCACCAGTGAGTCGGATCATATCCACCGAATAACGCACACGTCCCGGGGACGTTGCGCTTCGAGTTTCTTAATTTATCCCTCGCCGAGTACACTCACACCGAGATTCATTCACCGTCGCGTACCCTTGCACAAGAAATTGTTTTGAGACGTTATTTTCAAAAGTCCTCATTCGTTGTTAATTGAAATCGATTCGCGAAATTTGGCTTTGGCAATCAAACCCAACGGGCTCCTCGATAGTATAGTGGTTAGTATACCCGCCTGTCACCCGGGAGACCGGGGTTCGATTCCCCGTCGGGGAGCCCCTGGCGCAAGACTAATGACCTTGCCCAGAAAAAATAAATCATTATGGAAAATTTAACAAGTCTCAGGACTTGCTAAATAAGGCCAAGACCGATTCCCGGTTGTAGTGCCGATGATGATGATGAATCAAACCCAACATTAAGTGCTATTGGAAACGCAGTTTAAGTGAAATAGAATATTAAAACAATCTTAAATAAAAAGGATAATTATACGACAAAACAACCCAGTGTGTTTTTTTTATTTTTATCTTTATCTTTCCTTGGTGTTGTTGGATTTGTGTGAACATCTACGGAGTGATATTGGTGGTGTTCCTGCTGAACCAGCGTCCGTGTTGACGCAGTAGTAGAAACAGTCACAAACCTACAAAAGTGCAGCATACTTGAGGTGATTATGACTTTGAATCTGTTTTTGACAGATGTTGCGCCACTGGGAAACTCGCGCAACCACTTACATTTCAAACGAGTAATCGACCTAAGCAGCTTCGCCATGTATAGAAGTATGGGGCTGCAAACTGGGACGATTCGCGAGATTTCTTCGCATCCTTTCCATGGTCGGAGGTGTGCTTTGGAGAGTCCGATGTTAACCCATGTGCGGAGTCGGTTACACAGATTATTCTTCTCGTGTTGGCGATTTACATTCCAAATTCCATGAAACGAAATTCATCTGATAAGCTTAGATTTGATAAATAGTTTGATTGATAGCGCGAAGAAGGCTTACAACGACAGAGTGACTAATAGACTCCTTGAGTGTCCAACTGGTTCGCGTCCTTCCTGGTCGATGGAAAGGGCAGCCAGCAGTAACTTTGCTTCATCTTCTTTTCCTCCGTTAGCGGCAGCCAGCGCGACGTTAGTCATAAATTCAAAGAATAAAGCTAATTAGTTCGCGAATTTATTTTCCGCGAGTTCAAACCTCGATGCTGGTCTTTTGGAGCCGCCTGTAATCGCGCCGGTACGGTCTTCGATGTAGGGTGTGAGGTTCCGCCCGCGTATTATTCAACACATTCTACGTGGACTGGACTGTAGGAAGGCAACCGACCCGGAGGGAATACCAGCAATAGTCCTTAAGAACAGTGCTCCAGAACTATCGCCGGTTCTTTGCAGACTCTTTCGCTTATCTTATGCCGGAGGATCTTTCCTACGTGCCGGAAAATCGGTCGAGGTCAGCCAATCCCAAAGACGGGAAAAAAGGGTCTCCCACAAAATTACCGACCGATAGCATTACTGTCTATGTTATCTAAGGTGATGGAAAAGGTCATCAATACCGAGTTAATTAAGTATTTGGAGTGCAACGGACTTCTGAATGATCGTCAATATGGATTCCGTGGCAGGCGGTCCACGTGAGACCTTTTAACCCCTTTAATCAATATGTGGACATCTGCGATTGAGGGTCATGGTAAATCAAGGGCGGTCGTATTGGATATTTCCAAGGCTTTTGACCGCGTCTGGCACAGGGCATTGCTGAGCAAATTTCGTACATATGGACTTTCCCAGCAGCTTTGCCATTGGACGAAAAGCTTCCTCGAAAATCGATCGATCCGGGTTGTTATGGACCGCGAGTGTTCGGATCTGTATCTTGTTAATTCGGGGATGCCTCAAGGTTCTATTTTAACTCCCGCCCTGTTTTTGCTTCACATAAATGATTTAGTGGAGACAACGGATAACCGAGAGTTCAGTTTTGCGGATGATAGTACCCTTGTTTCCTCTTTTTCGAGTGATCAGCCGATTGGTGCATCAACGTCGCTCCATCTGAGATGTAGACAGATTGACTTTCTGAATCGGGATCTGGATAAGGTCCTGCAGTGGGGAAAGGCCAATCTCGTCGACTTCAATGCAGCGAAGACACAACATATACAATATTCACAAAGAAAAGTGGATCATCGGTTCCACAGCTGATGATGAATGGCTAGGCCCTCGAATATGGGAAAAGCTTGAAGTTACTCGGCATTACGGTCTGTGGGAATGTATCATGGCATAAGTCGAGTATCGCCAGGTCAGCCTCTGGGAAACTGAGTTATCTTTTTAGAGCCAAGAAATATTTTACTCCGGCCCAACTTCTTCTTCTGTATAAATATTACTCTCATATTTGGAGCTCGGCTTCTAACCATACCCTCGACCCACCCCCTTAAGAGCATACAGAGACGAGCGATCCGCCTGATCGGGGACTCGGCGTTGACGTCGGGACTACAGTCGCTATCACGTCGAAGGCGCGTAGCTGACTTTTGTCTGTTTTACAGATATTATCACGGTTACTGTTCTTCGGAGATGCGTGACTTTATTCCGCACAATTTGGTTTATATAAACTCCACAAGACAATCCGACGGATCGCAGAAATTTGCGGTTCATCGCCCGACGGCGCGAACATCCCTGTATCAGAACTCGTTTGGTTACACAGCGGGGGAGCTGTGGAACTCTCTCCCCGCGCGAGTGTTCCCGGAGCATTACAACCTGCAACTGTTCAAAAGGAACTGGAACAGTTATTTGGTGGGATCTCGGGGCGCCGTGTCGGCGCTATAGGTTCGCCTTTCCCGAGAGAGGTGTATAAAAAAAAAATTTCGGGGTCTTAAAGTGGTCGTCACTATTCATGCTGCCGTTTATGAAGCGGATTATGATCTTATTTTGGGGTGATTTCCTGCTCAAACCATGACTCTATAAGTGAGGAGATGAGAGCAGAGCTGATAGCCTTGTTATGTTTACTATCAGCCGCATAGAGAGAGAGAGAGAGAGATAGAGGACTACTTGAAACTATAGTCTAATGATTAGAATAACTAGGAGAGGACCAATATAACTGCCCTGGGGAACCTCTGAAGTGGAGAGAAAAGAATTGGAAAGGGTGGATTTAAATCTCACTTGGTAGGTTCGGTTATTAAGGTATGAAAAAATCCACTTAATCAGTAGGGGTTCGAATCCAAGGGAAGATAGCTTAAAGAGAATGAGTTTGTGGGAAATTTTGTCAAAGGCTTTGCTGTAATCTGTTGTGATTATATCCAAGGAGGGAGAACGCGATGAGTGGCTAGAATTATTTGGGACGTTAGATAGTTGGGTAGAGCTGGGAGAGTAAAAGGAGTTGGAAAATGACTGGTGTGATGGGTTAATAGAATGGGTTCTGATGAAATTGATATATTTGTTTGATGTTAGTATGGCTGGCGGTGGTATGGGATGAGCAGAGAGCGTATAGCTTGGGGTTTTTGGCCCGTAGAAAGGGGTGAGGTTACGGTTAAAAGAGTCTCTAGGAGGAAAACTTCTTTTTACGTTAGTTTGATGCTGCAATGTTTCGCTTCTCACCCTTTTCATCGTGTGTACAATTAACCTTCTTCACTATCCAGTCTAAAGGCTGTATATCAATTGTAGTTCGTTCGATTCGATGGTTTGCGATGGTGGTATATAAAATAAATGACGTAAAAAGATTTTAGACAAAATGCATTTTTTTGAGACATACATTAGATTGAGAGGTCAGAAAAAAATCTCTTATATGTTGAATCCGTGTAATCAATTTCGCTAATAGGGTTGGATGACAGACTCAGCACTAAACGAAGTGATTTCACTTTCCGGCAAGGCATAGTTTCAGCTCTTTTGAAAATCCGTTACCAGCAAATTCATATTGGGCGTCGCCAAGGATTTCGCTTGTTTTCAGATATTTCAAAAGTAGACGGTCTTCGAAGATTAGAAGGTAACTTCATGAGTCAGCATGAAGGGAGAAGTATTTCGTCAGACTTTCTAGCAATTGGTGGGACATTCGCCGACTTCCACTAATGTAGAAAAAGGGTGAAAAGAAACCGTAATGAGCTGAATGATCACGTCGACTCAACTGATATCAGAGCATGGATACTTTCGACAAAACTTGCACAAAGGCCGGGCGGGCCTTAACTATGTTCGCACGTGTTTTACGGGGCTCTAATGAGTGATGTCATTATATGCGCGGGTACATGGAATTTATAGTCATCATGGTTCCGTTCAAAGGAGTGCAGTCTACGTTTCGTGTTCGCGAATATTATGTAAACTATTATTCAGTGACAATTTCCAGACGATGTTTCGCACTCATTTGGTTTATGAGACGTTAGTCAAGCACTAACAGCAAAATCTATTCTATTCTGTTGAGATAACTGGGTGAACAGTAAGAATAATGAGTGAATGCCGTTTTTTAGTTCTCATGGACTGTTTGTACATCTGGTGCGTTTATTTGTGGTTGATGGGTGCGCACATTGAGCAGGTTTTCAAAGTACTGCTTCCACCTTGTCACGATATTGTTTGTTTCTGTCACCAGACAGCCGTTTGGGTCTCGGATTATTTTTGCTCGCCCTCGGTGGCCATTTCTGATTGAATTTATGCCGGCATACATACCTCTGATATTCTTTGCTCTGGCATTTTCTAGGAAATATTCGATCCGAGTCTTCTCCCAGACAGCGGGGATTATTCAGTGACTTAGTGAATCGGTAAAAGAAAACCCTTAATAATCGACTCGGAAGAGAACCCACGTCTTAAACAGTAAGAAGACTACTTTACGGAAAATAGCCGTATACAATTTAACTGATACACTAATTGAAGCCAACCGACTTATTGAAAGATGTAAACGGTGGTTATTTGCTATATTACATAATTTACTATTTTTTATCGTTACGTTTCTGTCATCCATAACTTTTTTCACGAATTCCGCTCTGGGATATTCTGTTAGAATGGTCAATAGTTTTTCGTCGTCAAGTTTGGTTAGGAGAGGAAAGGTTTCGTCGAGTCGGTAAGATAGAAAATTCAACAAAAGGAGTTTTCCATCTATTCTTATACTATACTATTTATTGGCCTGTAGGAACCCGTAAGCTCATGACTTCACCGACTCGACTCCGCCATTGTTTCCTGTCCCGTGCGCTCTCCTTCCGCGTTCGACCATCCGATCCGATCTCCTCGAGGTCCAACGTAACATTGTCCTCCCATCACCGTCGCGGCCGCCCTGTCGGTCTTGTGGCGCTTCCGCCAAACCCCACGGTTCGCTTTCCCGAAAAACCCCCATAACTTTTACCCAATCTCCTAATTTCACTAATGCAATCGCGTTAGCATCTTAAATGCTTCACGCGTTAAAGAGATCAAATCCGTAATCAAAAACCCCTGGAAAAGAAAACTTTCCTTTCATGCATCCCTTCGCATACAAATTCCCTGTATGAATTTCTTTCTACCTTTTCGGGAAACATTAAGTGTAACCCCGTAAAACAATTAAGATTTATTAAAATATAAAAAGCGGTGATCACCCGCCACCAAACAGTGTTTTCCGTTTACTTTATTTTTTTCTCGTGAACGATTTGTTGTGGAGTGTTGGAACTTACATTTCGTGATTGAAGGGGAAGAAGTGAACCGTGTGCCCGTGTCCCGCATAATACTTCTCCTCCCCACTGTCTCTTTCCCGTTAGGTTACCGTCAAGAATTCTGTGCCCGGTCCTATCGTTGCCCATTCGCCCCACGTGTCCGGCCCATCTTAATCTTCCCGACTTGATTACTCTCACTATTGTAGGTTTGCGGTATAGCTCTTCCAATTCGTGGTTGTGGAGTTTCCTCCATTGTCTTGTCTCCTCGTCATATTTGCCGCCAAAGATACCCCTTATGACTTTATTCTCGAATACGTGGAATTTGTTTTCTTCCCGTTTTGTGTTTCGCATCCGTATAGAACAATCTGCATGATTGTGGTTCTATAGACACGGAGATAACAGGTCAATTGAAAAGTCCCCGGCCTTCCATAGTAAAACACATTTTTTTGGCAAAATTCGTTTTTTTTTATTCAACATAATTCCCTTCATGGGTGATACACTGATTATAGCGACCCTCCAACTTTTCGATACCTTTTTTGTAGTACGATTTGTCCTTTGCTTCAAAATAGGCCTCAGTTTCGGCGATCACCTCTTCATTCGACGAAAATTTCCTCCCAGCGAGCATTCTTTTGAGATCCGAGAACAGGAAATAGTTGCTGGGGGCCAGATCTGGAGAATACGGTGAATGCGGAAGCGATTCGAAGCCCAATTCATGGATTTTTGCCATCCTTTTCACTGCCTTGTGACACGGTGCATTGTCTTGGTGAAGCAACACTTTTTTTTTCTTCAAATGCGGTCGTTTTTCGACGATTTCGTCCTTCAAACGGCCCAATAACGCTGTGTAATAGTCGCTGTTGATGGTCCTTCCCTTTTCAAGATAGTCAATGAAAATTATTCCGCGCGCATCCCAAAATACAGACGCCATAACCTTGCCAGCCGACTGTTGCGTTTTTCCACGCTTTGGGGCGGGTTCATCGTGTGCAGTCCACTCGGATGACTGTCGATTGGACTTCGGAGTGAAATGATGGAGCCATGTTTCATCCATTGTCACATATCGACGCAAAAACTCGGGTTTATTACGCTTGATCATCTCCAAACACTGCTCCGAATCATCAACTCGTCGTTGTTTTCGGTCAAAAGTGAGCTCGCGCGGCACCCACTTTGCACAGAGCTTTCTCATACCCAAATATTCGTGAATGATATGATGTACACGTTCAGTTGATATCTTTAGAGTGCCTGCTATTTCATTCAATTTCAATTTACGGTCATTCAAAATCATTTTGTGGATTTTTCTAATGTTTTCGTCGGTAACAACCTCTTTTGGGCGTCCACTGCGTTCACCGTCTTCGGTGTTCATTTCACCACGTCTAAACTTAGCATACCAATCCTTGATGGTTGATTTTCCTGGGGCGGTGTCTGGAAACTCGTCATCAAGCCAAGTTTTTGCTTCAACTGTATTTTTTCCCTTCAAAAAGCAATATTTTATCAACACGCGAAATTCCTTTTTATCCATTTTTTTCACAATAACAGAAGTTGCTTCACTCAAAATACTATAATTCACAAACTAATGATCCGACATCTGTCAAATTTATACACGCGTCTTTTGAAGAATGGGGCTAACTAAAAATCATATGGATTTAATTCTAGTGCCGCCATCTATGTGTCAGGCCGGGGACTTTTCAATTGCCTCGTTATATATTCTGTGATAGCAGTTTGGATTTCAGCAGTTTACTGTAGTCTTTTGTTAATTTCCTTCCACATTTCGTTACTGGCCGTCAGTATTGTTCCCAGGTATTTAAATTCTTTGACATTTTCAAATATCTTGCCCCCGATGTTTATGTGTGTCCTCTGAGGTCCATCTTAGGTCGCTCGTTGACCGGTTCGTACGGAATCCGCGTTGGTAGTCTCCCAATATGTCTTCTGCGTACGGTGTGGTTCTCGCCAGTATGACATTTGTTAGTATTTTGTATGTGGTTGGGAGCAATGATATTCGTCAGTAGTTTTCGCAGTCAGATCTGTCACCTTTTTTGGAAATGGGAATGACTATTGAGGTTTTCCATTCTTCCGGAATGACTTCCTTATCCCATATTGTTTTCATCAGTTGGAGGATCTTTCGAGCGGTTGCCCCTCCTCCATGCTTCACAAGCTCTGCCGGTGTGCAGTCGACTCCGGGAGCTTTGTTGTTTTTCAATCGGTTTATTGCGCGTACAACTTCGTCGAAAGAGGGCTCTGGGATCTGAGGCTCGGCTGTGTGTACATCTGGTGCGTTTATTAGTGGTTGATGGGTGCGCACATTGAGCAGGTTTTCAAAGTACTGCTTCCATCTTGTCACGATATTGTTTGTTTCTGTCACCAGACAACCGTTTGGGTCTCGGATTATTTTGGCTCTCCCTCGTTGGCCATTTCTGATTGAATTTATGCCGGCATACATACCTCTGATATTCTTTGCTCTGGCATTTTCTAGGAATTATTCGACCAGAGTTTTCTCCCATTCGCGTTTTTTGCGTTTGAAAAGTCTCATTGTCTATTTCCGAAGTGTCGCGTATCTTTCTGCGTTGACTTCATCATATCTTTCTAAGTGGATCACTCCGAGGCGTTTACGTTCTTCGATCTTCGCCCTGCACTCATCGTCAAACCAAGGCATGGACTTAATTATTTTCTTAAATCGTAAAACCTTTTGGGCTGTTTGTTTGATTGTGTCTCTGATCGATGCCCATTTAGTGCCCAGATTATTGGTTTGCTCTTCCTCACTACACCCATTCTCTAGGATGCTAAATCTGTTCGTTAGTTCCTCTTGATATTCAGCCCTTTTACGCAGGTCTTTTAGTTTATCAGTGTGGAACTTCTTGCTCGTCTCCCGTTACTGCCCATGTGGGTTTGCTGCGAGCCGATTTCTAATTTTGCCCATCACTAGAAGATGATCGGAGTCGCACTCTGCTCTTCTATATTATCTTACGTCAAGGATATTCGAGTGGTGTCTATTGTCTATGAGGAAGTGGTCTATTTGGTTACGCGTTACGCCGTCGGGTGATATCCATGTGGCTTTATGGATTTGCTTGTGCTTGAACATCGTGCTTTTCACTACCAGATCTTTTGAAGCTGCGAACGTGATAATTCGAAATCCATTATCATTTGAAACGTCATGTAGCCTTTCTTTACCTATTGTTGGAAGGAAGATATCTTCCTTTCCAATTTTCGCATTGAGGTCGCCGAGGAGGATTTTAATATCGAATGATGAGATTCCATCAAATACTTCCTCTAGGGTCTCGTAGAATGTGTCCTTCGTTTCTTCGTCGGTAGATTCTGTTGGGGAGTGTACGTTTAGAAATACATAATTGTACCATGGGCCCTGTATTTTTAGCACCGACATTCGGTCATTAATAAATTTCACATCCTTTAAACATGGGCCGTAATCTTCTTGCTTATGATGAAGCCAGTTCCGAGGTTATGTGTATCGGTACCTCCACACCACAGTGTAAACCCATTGGTTTCGATTACTTGCTGTGGGACTCGAACTTCCTGAAGCGCGACCAAGTCCATTTTATATTGTTTCGCGTTTTCTACGACAGTCTATATAATGTTCGAACATTCCACGTGCTGACGCGTATATTCCGCTTTTTCCGTTTTTCCCTACGTCTTCTTTTTGTCGAGTCGGTGTTTTGTTGATGATTTTTTCCTTATGGTAGTGTCGGCTTATCACACCTACGCCTACCGAGTTTTTCGTGGGATTGTTTTTTGTATATTGACTATTCATTTTTGATCCCACGAGTCTTGGGGTGTCAAATAGTCCGGCACATCAGAGCCCCTCTTTGTTATGGTAAGGTCTGCTTACTGGTCTGACTCGACCCGGTGTCAGATAGGCGCTGTTATAATACAGCCGGTATACCCCTGGCTGGCTTCTCGACAGTATAGTCGTTAGTATACCCGCCTGTCACGCGGGAGACCGGGGTTCGATTCCCCGTCGGGGAGATTCTGGCGCAAGACTAATGACATTGCCCGGAAAAAAGAAATCATTATGGAAAATTTAACATGCCTCAGGACTTGCTAAATAAGGCCAAGACCGGCTCCCGCTTGTAGTGCCGATGATGATGATGATACCCCTGGCTGCAAACCATCCAATGGGCACGGCGACGCGTAACACCCTGGATTAGGGGTGGTAGATCTTTGTGTGTTACTCCTCGATATCCTGTCTGACATGGGTGGCCCTACTGGAAGCGCGTGTTACGTCAAAGAAATCTTGACGACACAAAAACCCATCAACCAAAATGTGTAACCTAATTACACATTTTGTCTAGACAGAAATATTATTAAGAACAAAACTCAAAAGGTTACTAACTACAAAAATTCAAAGAAACGTAAAATATGGAATAACCAAATTAGAATATAATGTATATCACAACATATGTTACCTAATTGCACATTTCATCCAGATGAACAAACTCAAAGATAATTAGCAAGAACTCGTGGAAACACGAAAAAGAATATTACACTAATTGCAATATAATATCCATTGTGATAAAGATATTATATTGCAACGTAGAGAAACAAACCTAGATATAAGATTTTATGTTAGAGTAAGTTTAGTTTACAAAACGGCGCTCTGAAGAGCAGACGTTTGTTAAATTCGAAACTGAATAAAATATAAATTTTATTTAAAAGTGTTTTCCTTCATTTCACTCAAGTGGAGTTTAAGAAAACATAATTCGCGTGCTTCCGTCAGCATAGCCTGAGTGATTCATTGTAGTTTAAGCCCCCGCACCACGTCAAGGTTTCTACCAAGCGAGGGATCTATTCTTAATAAATGTTAATATGTGGAAAAAGCAGCATTATAATCTTTTATTATTAATTATTGTACAAAATATTCAAAGAAAACGTCTAAACATGTTTGTATAGTATAAATTATAATTCGACTTTAACGATATTAGCAAACTGGTGAGAGTCATTTGAACAATCAATTTTTAAAAATTAAGTATGGTTAAAATTATCTATCTTTATAGTTTCAAAAAATATAAATATATTTTAAGTTTTGTAATTCTTTCTCTATTGTATATTGAAGCTAGGCATATAGTTAAGGTCCACCCTATATAAATAAGCCAGGGACTTACACTGCTAAGTCATAAGATTCGAATCTGTACATTAAACATTAGAGTGGCGTACGAGATAGACAATTATGGAATGATATAGCAGGTGTGATAAGACAAGTGGAGTAACAGATAAACTCTCGGATGCCTCTCGAGGGTATAAAAAAAAACGTTCCGAGAAGAATTTATAATTGGGTTAAGTAGACGAATGAACGAATGAAATGTTACAACATAATAAAATGACGTCTGGAGAATTATAAAGGAAAAAAAAGATAAAACAAGCTCACCTGAAAAATATTGTTTCCTTCAGAATTTAATATCATTACACATTGGTCAAAGTGATGATGCTCCATGGTACTTGTTGTGTATAAGATAGCCAAAGGACTTTCGGTTTTGGTTTGAAACGCATTATTGGTACCACGATGATCGAGGTCGTGACAAAGGCACGCAACCAGCAATCCTAATATCTCTAAGTCAGTCATAAATCTTTCCATTTTACCAGTCTTCAACATAGCGAACATAGTTTGTGAGACGTTCAACGCATGTCTCCAATTGTGGTACTTCACAGGACGGTAATTCTTTCTAACGCTGAGTACCCAACGACAAAGAACCTAAGAAGCCGGAACCACATTCAAATAAAGTGAGCAAATTATGGTGTCACACTTACATCATAAGGTATCTGAAATTGTTGGGCTAAATTGCACTGGAGGAACATACGTAGGACAGCTTTACAAGTATCTTCATCAGTAAGATCAAAATCTAAAATGATATGTTTTAAGGTTACATTGTTTTAACGATGCGGTTATTAAGTTACCAATGAATTTAAAACTATACAAATTATAATCTTCTGCCGTTGAAACAGATTCCTGGAGTAATTTGTTTGTTTGCTCTTGACTAGCAGTCGCATGGTATGATAAACACTCCAATGCCACCTTCTGTTTAGCCATGAGCTTGCATGCGCTTTCATACATTTGCGTATTGTGTATCCCGAGACCACAGAAAATTGCAAATGCTTCAAATATTGAAACATCTGAGTCTGTAAACGGTAGACCATTGCCCTGAAATGAGATAATACGATCATGTTACTTATGGTTTTGCTACCGAAGATAAATTGGGGATTAAAAGCTTATCGGTTTTATAAATCAATTACTCTTCCGTTTCGATGGTATAACAAATTCCATCAATTATAAATCCTATAATGGTTGATTAAGTATGTAGGCAAAAGTTCTTTTTGTAGTACTGAGGATGTGCTTATAAGAACCCATTGATTCGTTTGCGAACGGTTCCATAACATCCAACAACAGGCGCTTCATCTCTCGTTGTTCGCCTTTAATAGATCCGAAAAATCTGCCCAGCTAGGATACCTATGAGGAGTAAACTGGCTATGACAAATGCTGCTTCACCGGAAATCGTCATGAAATTGCACATGGTCCTTAATGTGTAAAGCCTGTGTGTTGCTCTTATCATTTTCTTCAGTTGTTAGGTTTGTAGAGCTTCTGCCCATACTGGCGCGGCATACGCTAATGTTGATGTGACAACATTAATGTTGATGTGACTAATTCTCCTATTATATCCGGGTCCATCATTGTTTGCCAATATTTGGGGTAAGGCTGCTTGCGCACCTGCGGCGTTTTTACTTGCTTACTCTATTAGGGACTTGAATTTCAGTCGGTTGCCCAGCATAATTCCCAAATACTTTCCAACTTCCCTTGAATGTATGGTCTGATTTCTGATTAGGGAGTTAGCATATTCCATGCGTTTTAGATTAATTATTAGGGTTGCCTCCATTTTTTGGTCAGCTCAGCTGGTATGCCATCAGCTCCGGGGGCTTTATTTGATTTGAACTGTTTTATGGCTTTTAATGTTTCCTCAATGATTGGTGGCGGCAGCATTTGGTCTCGATATTGCATTGATGCAGCCTCCAATTCTCCTGTGAGCTGACGATTTAGCAATTCATTGAAGCGCACTTCCCATCGCTCCAGAATACCTTCATGATCAGTTATCAGATTACCCTCTTTATACTTGCAGTAAGTGCAGCGTGGTGTGCACCGCGTCACACTGCGGATTATTTGGTAGAACTTCCGCGCATGTTCGAACCTGTGGCGGTACCGCCAAACCCACGGTACACTTACCTAAAAACCCCCATAACCTCACCCCAAGTTGCATAAGTTTTGCTAATGCAATCGCATTAAGTACCTGAAAATGCTTCACGCATTAATTAGATCAAAACTATAATCGTAAAGTCCCTGTAAAGAAAACTTACCTTTTCATGCATCTCTTTGCATACAATTTTCCGTAAGATTTCTTTCTTTCCTTATCTGGAATTTCAAACCAATTCGGCACCTTCGGTACCAGACAAATTCCTGTAAACAAAATGATTCGGTTCGCATACAATGCAACCGTCATGACAGGGACCATAAATATTGCGCCGTTTATTTTCCAACTTCGTCATTTGTACGATAAATTTCTTTACGTACACATTGGCGGCGACGTTTTTCTCCCAGCAATAAAATTCTTTAACTCGCACCATGTGCAAGCAGAAGAACGCTGTTCCTACATAGGTTTCCTGCGATACCATAAACAATTCATATCGTTTGTGGTATCCGAAAAACATTTTTTTCATTTAATGAGCGGGTGCTATTTATTTAGCTGACCCTCATTACCGAACGATGCATAAGCAAACCCATTAGCATCCGACGAGATTCGATTTGTTTACACACAGCTCTTGGATGCCCATTATGCCTCTTCTTTGTGTTCCACGTTCGTCTAATGGTTTTAATCCTTGCAAAGAACCGACGTACACCCATACACGTGTGCCATGACGATCTCCTCTAATGAGATCCGGTTATCACTACAAGTAAAGGAGATGCATCCAAAGATTCTTTTGACAGCGACTTAATATCGCTGAGTCGTTTTACATCAGCAGACCAGAACGGTCACGCGTCACTCCCGCTCTCAGCTGTCTGCAGAGGCGCGTAGAAATATCCGGAGTCGTGAGGAGTGTTTTGAACAGTGTTCGGTTTCCAATTGTTTGACGAGTTTGTGCCGCAGCTCGTGTATGTAATAGTTCAGAATTTATAAAAATCGTTCAACATTAATAATAGTTATAAGTAAAGACCATTTGCAACAAAAAATGTTTGTGCATAAATAGCATCGCCTGAGTGTTTTTGTTTCTATGTTGTGTTCGCTCGGTCACGAAGGTCAACTATTGTTTTCTTCCCCCTTGCGTTGTGAGCAGTGCCCGCGTGAACTATTCATGATAGAGGAACAAGAGAATCAGCGCCATACGCCGGTGCACAACGCTTCTTCCCCACAGACCTCTCTCTCTACTTTTCTCTATTTCACAGGCACTTTTCTTTTGTCTGTGAAGTCTTTTTTCAGATTTTCTGAGCTCTTTCGTCCTATAAGACTGCTCCATTGCCCGGTATGCAGCATTCTTACGTTCAGTCGCTAGTTTGCACTCATCATTAAACCAGTCGCTCCGATCTCTACGACTACTGCTTAAGATGGAGTTAAGAGTACTAATGACAGTATTCTTAAGGCGTGTCCATTCCTCTTCTACGCCCGGCATTCTAGCCCGAGGATTTACTCTCCCTCCATCGAGCTCTTCGAGGGCGAGTCTTAACGCACGACTAAAGGTGTTACTGGCGTTCTCATTGCGTAAGGCAGCCGTGTTGATCCGAACCTGATCGGTGGATGCAATCCGAACCTGATCGGTGAAGGCAATCCGCGCTCGGAAAACTGTTCCAACAAGATAGTGAACCGATTCGACGTTTGCACCTCGGTACGTTCGTACCGTCATCAGGCTCGTGGAATGGCGGCGATATATCAACACGTGGTCAATTTGGTTGCGAGGGGCTCCAGTGGTGATACCCAGGCGGCTTGTGGATATCTTTTCGCCGAAACTTGGTACTCGCAACGACCAAGTTCTTTGAAGCTGCCAGTTCGATGACTCGTAGTCCATTGTCATTAGTGTTCTCATGCAAACTGTGGGAACCCGTAATGCCTGAAAACCGGCTCCCGACCTATTTTCGCATTCAAATCACCAAGAACGATTCTCACATCTTATCTTGGGCAGACATTGAGGGCCCGTTCGACATTCTCGTAGTATTCTTCCTTTTCCTCGTCAGGGTACTCCTCTGTAGGTCAGTGAACGTTTATGAGGCTTATGTTCTTAAACTTGCCTCGCACGCGAAGGGTGCATAGCTTTTAGTTTATTGCATTAAAGCCGATAATGGCAGGCAGACTAGAAAGCCTACCGCGAGCACATGATGTTTGTCAGGATCATAATGCAGAGGAGTGCCCTTCGGATAAAGAAAGGGCCGAAGACAAAACTCTTTTAAAGTGTGCAGTATGTCGGAATGACGGCACCCTACTAACTACCGATGTTGTCCTTAATACGGAGAACTAACGTCGAAGGGTGTGACTCAGCAAAGAAAAACTGAGTCACATCGCACAATATCAATGACTGTTACCCCTCAGCGGTCCCACGCACAAATAGCGAGAGGCGGACCCCAACACAGGCTCTAACACTGATACCCACAAATAATTCGGCACAGACTGAAATAACATCACAAGCAGACGTGTTCACAATACTGCTCAATCTACCGAGACAGATAACACAGCTGCAAAGTCAAATAAAGGAGATTGACTCACACTTGCCCAGTCTAAACAAAAAGTCGATATAAGCCCTCTAACCAAAAGATCAATTAAAGCTATTGTCGTGAATGTAAATTCGCTCATCAGGACCGAAAGGAAGAACACTCTTTTTAACATGTTGCAAGACGAAAACCCTGATGTGCTTCTAGCTGGGGAAACTAAGTTAAACCAGGGGCATAAACTTTGGCACAAAAACGATGGTATTATACGAACAGTCCGACCCACTCCCCACAATGGGGAGGTGTCGCCATCTTTATTAGAAAAAGACTCCAACATAAAGTCATATATAGTGGAGAAGTGCGCAGGTTCCGAGTGCTTGAAGCATGCATCGTACGCATACCACTTCAGCAAGGAAGGGGGCTGTTTGCGATCTGGGTTTACGCAACGGAGGAACATCATCATCATCATCATCGGCACTACAACCGGAAACTGGTCTTGGCCTTATTTAGCAAGTCCTGAGGCTTGTTAAATTTTCCATAATGATTAGTTTTTTCCGGACAAGGTCATTAGTTTTGCGCCAGAGGCTCACCGACGGGGAATCGAACCCCGGTCTCCCGCGTGACAGGCGGGTATACTAACCACTATACTATCGAGGAGCCAGCGGAGGAACATCAGTATAATCTTTTTATAGCAGAACTTGACACCCTCTTTCGTTGTTTGCAACTCCACTTGGATAAATACTACTTTATTATAGGTGGAGACATGAACGCCAAACATAAAGATTGGGGAAATTGTATGTCCAAAAGTAGAGGAAATCAACTGGCCAGCTGGGTAGATCAATATCACGTAGAATATAAAACTGACCATCTAGCTACGGAATATCCATCGTTCCCTAGAGGTAGATCCTAACTAGATATCATGCTTATTGACACACGACTGAGACTATTAAACACCAACAGACATGTTACAGAACATGAAACTGTTTAAGGACAATTGAATACGACAGTGCACAACTCTGTGCCTGTCAGGTTCCGAACGAACTGGCAGAACCAGAGGAATTCGTGGTGCCATGACCCTACAACTACGGGGCAATGAGATGGCCAGGATTCACCAGATCGTTAACAAAAGAATTACGTTCTAACGATATCGACCTACAAACAAACGGAAACCTGACGAACGACGAAATCGACAAATACATTCAACAAATGGACGAAACTATTGGGTTGTACCACATAAAATGTCCGATTTTCGCTCAGCCGGAAATAAGAAGTTCTCGAGTGAACATCTGTGGCAGAAAATTAAATTTTCTTTTTTTATAAAGTCAAGTGGTACGTGTGCTTGACCTGTGAGAATTTAGGGCTCGTTACAAGTACAGTTATTTTTTTTCTAGGAATTGCTTACGTGTTGTCGGCACGTCAAATTCGAACCCTCTTCTCTTGTAATTAAAATGGGACATAATGCATCATTGGCAATGAAAAACATTAATGACGCATTCGAGAATGTAGCGGTAAACGAACACACTATACGACGTTGGTTTGGAAGTTCCGTTCGGGAGATTGCAGCCTCGAAAATGAACCACGTAGGAAGCCGGAAACGTTAGTTGACGACGATGTTTTAAGAGCAAAGGTGAATGCGGACCGAACGAAATCGGCGCGGGAAAATGCAGAAAGCATAGGTGTATCCCCAATGACAATAATTCGACACCTTTCACTCATAGGAAAGGTGAACAAACTCAATAAGTGGGTACCCCATGAACTGAACGAGTCCCAAAAACTACGGCGCCTGGAAATCTGCGTAGCGCTTAGATTAAGAAACCAAACAACCGTTTTGCACCGGATAGTTACCTGTGATGAAAGGTGGATTCTGTATGATAGCCGTAAAAGACCTGGGCAGTGGTTGGATGCAAGTGAAAAACCAAAACACACCCCCAAGCCCGATCTTCACCCAAAAAAGGTTATGGTGACAATTTGGTGGACATCAAAAGGACCAATCCACTTTTCATTTCTTCAACCAGGAGGAACGATAAACGCTATCAAATATTGTAAGGAAATCGACATATTGCATGCCAAATTGGCTGAAAAGCAACCTGGGTTGGTCAATAGACACGGCCCGATCCCTTTGCATGATAATGCTAGACCCCATATCTCACAAGTAACGGTGCAAAAACTGTTGCAGTTGGGATTTGAAATTCTTCCGCACCTACCGTACTCCCCTGACATTTCCCAATGGACTACCATATTTGCCGCAATCTGGATTCATTTTACCGGCAGAAGGTCTTCGGGAAGCGAGTAGAGGTCATAAAAGCCTTTGAAGATTTCATTGCCTGAAAAAGTCAGCACCTCTATGAAACAGGAATATTTGACCTTGTATCACATTGAAAGAATGTCATAGATGCCAACGGATCCTATTTTGATTGATTAAAAATTTACTGAAAAATAATATTGGCTTTTAAATTTTTAGTATAAAATCGGACACTTTATGTGGTAAGCCCAATATAGAGAACTTAGTCACCTCCGGATTAAATAAGAACCATCCCGTATTGATTATAATCATAGATTTTAGCAACGTCTTTGACACGCTCATACATGACCAGCTTTTAAATAATCTGTTTAGAATTGGAGTGAGAGAAAATTCGGCCAAATGGATAGAGAACTGCCTAGCAGGGAGAACTTTAAGAGTGAAATTATCCCATACGGTAAGTAAAGAAAGACAGACCCTCTATGGTGTACCACAAGTCTTTAAATTGAGCTCAATTCTGTTTTTCTTTTTGAATGTTGTATATTGTGTCTTCCTTGGATTAAAGTCCACGAATTTAGCCTTTCCCCACTACAGGTTCTTCTCTAGACCCCGACTCAGAGAGTCGACCTGGCTACATTTCAGCTGGTGCGACGTTGATGCGCCAATCGGCCGATCACTCGAAAAACAGAAAACAAGTGTACTATCAAAACTGAACTCTCGGTTATCCGTTGAGTTCAACAAATCATTTATGTAAAGCGAAAACAAGGTTGGAGTCAAAATAGAACCTTGAGGCACCTGGGAATTAACAGGATACAGATCCGACGACTCGCTGTGCACAACAACCTGGATCGATCGATTTTCGAGGAAGCTCTACGTCCAGTCGCGAACCTGCTGGGAAATTCCATATGAACGAAGTTTGCTCAGCAATGCCCCGTGCCACGCGTGGTCAACAGTCCTGGAGATATCCAATACGACCCTTGACTTACAATGTGCCTCAATCGCAGATGTCCATATATCGGTTATAAGAGTCAAAAGGTCTTCCGTGGACCGCCCGCCACAGAATCCTTATTGACGATCGTTCAGAAGTCCGTTGCACTCGAAATACTAAATTTACTCGGCATTGATGACCTTTTCCATCACATGAGATAACATAGACGGTAGTTTTATCAGGCGGTAAACCTTTTCACCCAATTGGGGTTGGCTGAACTCTAGCTACCTTACAGCAGTTAGGAAATGTCCTCCGTGTATAAGATAAGCGGAAGAGCCTGCTAAGAATCGGCGATAGTTCTGGAGCACAGTTCTTAAGGATTACTGCTAGTATGCCGCCCGGACCGGTTAGCTTCCTACGGTCCAGTCCACACAGAATGCATTGAGTAGTAGGGGGGCGGAACCTCATCGAAGACCGTACCGGCACGATCACAGGTGACTTCAAAAGACCGGCATCGAGGTTTGAATTCGCGGAAAAGAAATTTGCGAACAAATTAGCTTTATCTATTGAATTTGTGACTAGTGTCCTGCTGCCCGTCACCAACGGAGGTAGCGAAGTTACTGTCGGTAACCTTTGCCATTGACCAAAAGTTACGTGAATCAGTTGGGCACTCAAGGAGTTCATTGGTTATTCTGACCTGGTTGCACGTATTTCTGATCCTACCAAAATTCGTTCTGTTAACATCGGTGGGATTGGGGCGCCAATGCTAAAAGCTCCATTTTTTGCCACTGTAACGTGCTCGCATATTTTATCAAACCAAGGTTTACCAGATAACGTTCGTGTGATGGAATGTGGAATGTAAATCTCCAAATTACTGTATTGTTAAGATCGGATTTGCTGTCACGTAATATAAAGTTCTGTATTTATAGAACCATAATCATGCCAATTGTTCTATATGGATGTGAGACATGGGCGCTTTCGAAACAAGATTCCACGAGAATAAAGTTTTAAGGAATAAATATGATGAAGGGGCAGGACAATGGAAGAAACTCCACAACCGCGAATACAACAAACGATATATCCCAAGCTTACAGTAATGAGAATTATTAGGTCGTGAAGATTAAGATGGGCCGGGCAAATAGCGAGAATGTGCAATGACAGAACTGTGGGGAAGGTGGTCTGTGCGTCGACATGGACGCTGATTCTACCATCCACGCACTACTTCTTCTAAATGTTCCACAGTACACTGTCCAGCGAAAGAAACAAAACAAGTACATCGTCACAAACCGATTTCGCAAAGCAACGGAAACACCAACACAAGAAGTAACAGGACACACGGTTATTGTTTTATTAATATTGGTTTTATTTAGAATTATGTACTTAGTGTTTTTGATTTATAGAACTGATATTAATTACGGGGTCCTCGATAGTATAGTGGTTAGTATACCCGCCTCTCACGCGGGAGACCGGGGTTTGATTCCCCATCGGGAAGCCTCTGGCGCAAGACTAATGACCTTGCCCGGAAAAAACAAATCATTATTGAAAATTTAACAAGCCTCAGGACTTGATAAATAAGGACAAGACCGGTACTCGGTTGTAGTGTCGATGATGATGATGATGATATTAATTACACTGATGATGACATGTAGGCACAAAAGAATGTAAAACAGTGTACTCTACTTTAAAGGCATTGTGCTGCCAGCACAAGAAAAATTACTTTTCACGACTTGGTGACAACTGTTAATCACGCGACTCGCGGTTGACTTTCGCGTCCCCATGCACACCGGGGAGCGGGAGCGGTACGACCGGCTCGGTCGGTGGATGGTAAAGGACTCAGCGATATTTGGCTCGTGCAGAGTGGGCTCACTAATTGGGTGAGTTTGGTGGTGTGGTGAAAAGGAAATGAAATTTCCTTTGACTAGTGACCAATGCAAGGCGATCTCTGGCACGCAGTGGTGTGCGAGTGTGTTCGTACACATCACCGTGTTTATCGATGCATTTAGCAAAGGATAAACGAAACGTACAACGAGGGAAAAAGAACAAAGGAGAAGCGACCTAAGGCATCGTTCGGTAATGAGGGTGAGCTGAGTAAATAGCAGCCACTCATTAGATGCTAAAAGGGATTGCGATACTTTATACAATGGAAATCGTATATCGTATCTCTGCCGACTGGGAGAATCGGATTCTTTTGTTTGCACATGTTTATGCTATTGAATCCAATCCGGCAGCTAAGCACGCCGTTGATGATTGTTTGAAGATTCAAACAAAGAAGTATTTCCGAGAGAAGTACTTGCAGCTGAATCAATAGTTGCAAGTCGTCGGAAAGTAATTATATGGTTACACAATGACGGTTGTGGATACCATTTGTGTCAATTATGCATGGCATCTACGGCGACGCCAGCATCGAGCTCTAGTATGAATATCTACACTAATTGGAAATTCGGTTCTTGGTCGCTAATGCAGAGATGCATTGATACATGTATGAATGCCCATTTAGGAAAAATTCTTTGCAGGCATTTCCAGGTAATGCATTGAAAGCATTAATTATCCTTGGGAAGGAAATGTTTTTGCTGCGGGGAGATTGCGGTGCAGGTGTGGGAAGGTTGGAGTTTGCCTGGCAACCGAAGGTACCTCATAGGTTTTGGTTTAATGCTCCTGTATAATAGAATTCTTGTAGGGAATTTGTATGCGAAGAGATGCATGAAAGGTAAGAATTCTTTACAGGGACTTTTGGTTAAATAAATTTGATCTATTTGATGCGTGAAGTATTTAAGGTGCTAATGCGATTGCATTAGCGAACTTATAAGATTGGGTCGAACTATGGGGGTTCTTCAGGTAAGTGGACCGTGGAGTTTGGCGGAACGGTAAGAATTCTTTATAGGGACTTTTAGTTAAATAAATTTGATCTATTTGATGCGTGAAGTATTTAAGGTGCTAATGCGATTGCATTAGCGAACTTATAAGATTGGGTCGAAGTATGGGGGTTCTTCAGGTAAGTGGACCGTGGAGTTTGGCGGAACCGCCACAGACCCGTACGTAGAAATCCTCATGGGTGACCGATGAGAAGACCGCGACGGAGATGGGAGGACAAAGTAAAACGCGATCTTGAGAATATCTGATCATGGGCTGAAGAGTCGAAGGAGAGTACACAGGACAGGAAACGATGGAGTAGCCGTGTCAGTGACCTCACGAACTTCCGAGGTCCTTCAGGCCAATAAATAATAATGATAAATACTACATGGGCTGAAAGTCCCGTGATTTTTCAATATGTGGCGCTACTAGAAAATGACCATGACTCATGTCGAGAAACTCATCTGTCACTAGTTTATGTATGAAGTTTCATAACATTTTGTTCATTAGTTTACAAACTACAGTCGGTTAAGTGACGTTACTTTCGCCTTCGAAAAAAAAAGAGAGAACAGGAATATCGCATGTTCATCAAACATTGTTTTTTTACTGAAAAAACTTTTGAACAACCATTGCAATGGTTGCAGAAATGTTATGCGGCATCTGCTCCTTCGAGAACAGCATTTTAGTGGTTTAGTGAATTTAAATGGGTCACACAAAAAATGATAATGATAAATACTACATAATTGGTGGCAGCACTAAAAAACGAAAACAACTCATTTCGAATTTATGTGGAAAGTTTCGTGACATTTCGTCTATTCGTTTACAAGTTAGAGTCGTTTGAATGATGCTACTTTCGCCGTCGAAAAAAAAAAAAAACGAAACGCAGTAATATCGCATCTTGATCAAACATTTTTTTTTGATGGGGAAAACTTCTGAACAATCATTGCAATGGTTGGAGAAATGTTATCCCACATCTGCTCCTTGGAGAAGAATAGTTCATCGGTAGTTTAGTGAATTTAAAATGGGTCGTACAAGCACAGAAGATGCACCCTGCTTTGGAAGGCCAAAAGAGGCTACGAATATGAAAATTGTAAAGCAAGTCCACCGAATCGTTCTGCGTGATCGTAAAGTGAAGTTGCGCGAGCTAGATGAGGCTGCGGACAGCTCAAAGGAACGGACGGGATACATTTTGCACGATATTTTGGAGATGAAAAATCTATCGGCGCGTTTGCTGACCGTCGATCAAAAACTGCAGCGCGTTGATTATTCAACGGCGATTTCGGGTTGTTGGAGCGCAATCCAGCAATCCAGCGGACTTTTACCAACGTTTGATGACGTGGATGGGACGATTTATGATTTGGATCGATTACTATACACCTGAGTCCAATAGGCAGTGAGGCTGGAAATCCCAACGCTCGGGCGGGATGGTTATGGCCTCCATTTTTTTGGGATGCCAGTGGCATCGTCTTCATATAGTACCTGCAGAGCGGAAGAACACACACTGGGGGGTATTATGTAGTGTTATTGGACAAGCTGGACCAAGAAATAAAGAAAAACCGACCCCATATGATGAAGAAAAATATTCTGTGCCATCACGACAACGTACCGTCACACCCGTCTTTGAAAGCGTTTTTTTTAATTATCTTTTTTTACACAAACGCGCGCACAAAAGGGGAGTATGAAGTACCCTTAAATGTCAGAGCACAGTGCGAGCGGAAGAAGGGGAAGCGGATATGGAAAGGAGGTATCGATGTACATTCGTCTTAAATGCCTGGACATTACAGCGACGAGGAAACACATGATCAGGCAGAGTATTCCACATTTGTGTGGTTCGGCTAAAGAATGACTCTCTGTATTTATTTCCCATTCTCAGATTGACGGGTATCACGGGCAAATGTCTGAGGAGGCGAGCACATTGAGCTAGTTCTGTTGAGCAACGACCGTGATAATACCTATAGAAAAGAGATAGGCATGATGTTCTAACGACGGAATTGCTAGACTCACAGCTGGGTCCTCAATAAGTTTCACTACTCGTTTTTGCAGCCTATCGATCACGTGTAGTGCAGTTTTGAATGCGCTTGATCAAATATGGGAGCTGAACTCCATTTTGGGACGAATATACGTCTTGTAAATAGTAGCCCGATTGGATGGGGTGAAGTATTTTTTGCATCCGTTAAGGAACCCCATCCATTTGGCCGCACTTTTCGCAGCTTCAAAAATGTGGTCGCTCCAATTAAGGGTAGAAATTAATTCGAGTGCTCAGGATTGATAGTTCCTTGGCTTCGTCGATGCAAGTGCCGTTCATCGACAGTGTATTTACTTTGAGGTTCGCCTTTGACGACAGGAGACAACACTGAGTTTGTAAGGCATTGAACTCTATCGGTTAGATAATCCCCATTGATATAAAAGTTGGGCCATACATTTTTGCACATTTGAAACATGAATAGAAATAAAACTACAAATGTTATTTTGTTGATCATTTATTTAAGGTAATACACGTTTATTGAAATTTATTTTTAAAAAAAGACATCGTCGAGATGGGCCCCGCCTCGTCGTTGGCACTCCTCCAATCGCCTAGGCAAACATTGAAAAACTCGCTTACACATGCCGATTTTGAATGATTCCTTACGGAAATTTCAACCTCCCGAATGTTCTCATCGCTTCTTCTTGAACGTGGCCGCCCTGTTTGTTTAATATTCGTTGTCGATCCCGTTTGCTTGAACTTCTTGACCTTTGATTAAATTATCACTTGGACACTCGCTTACACGGCCTTATCCGTTTTCAATTCCAAATAGGCGTCTTACAGTAACGTAGGAATCATTGTTTTTGTAAAATTGTTTTACACAAAAAGCACGCTGTTGTCCCGTGAAGCGCTCCATCGTGACTAAAATTGTATGAAGCGACGCAAAATTCCCCGCACTCGCGCGCCCCTCCCCTCTAACGGTTTTTAAAAAATCAAGTGTTGTCATTTGCAAACATTTATGATCCACCCTATACCTTGTTGAGATCGGAATTCAGTGTATTAAGTATAACCTGCCGATTGGTATTGACGTTCAAAGAGTATGGTCGAGAATGTTCAAATGAGTATGAGAAACTCAATGTGCTATCATCAGCAAATGAGTGGATTGGGCTGTGAGTAATGGACAAGAGATCATTTAAAAAGATGAGGGAGAGGGAAGGCGAGAGTACAGAACCTATAAGGAACACCTGCATTCATTTGATGGGAGGCAGATTTGACACTATCTAGAACCACTTGGATTGACCGGCCAGAAAGATAGTCTGTTATCCATTGGATCAGGGAATTGTCCAGTTCATATGAATGTAATTTTGATAAAAGGGCTGAATGCCAAACTCTGTCGAAGACCTTCGAAATATCCAGTGCAACAACCTTGGTTTCGCCGAGGTAGTGGATGGAATGGCTCCACTTTTCGGTAAGGTACGCCATCAAATGTCCTGTGGACCTGTTGCTACGAAAGCCATATTGGCGGTCATTGAGGAGGTCATTTGATTCCAGATATTTCGAAAGTTGACGGTTGATAAGAGATTCCATTACCTTTGAGAGAATAGAAGTTAGTGCTATGGGTCGATAAGAAGAAAGGGATGATTTGTCGCCCTTTTTGGGAATTAGCTGAATGTTCGATGACTTCCATCTATTTGGGAAACGCCCAGTAGAATAAAACAAATGGAAGAGTTTCCGCAGTGGTTTAGAGAGTGAAGTGGAACACCTCTTCAAGAGAATTGGGGGAATGACATCCGGACCAGCGGACTTGCTTGCGCTTAGCTCCTTGAGTGCCCGGACAAAAGTACGCGTTCGGAAGCGAATCTGGCGCATGGTGTGCTGCTTATGCTTAATGTGAGGCGGAACTAATATGGTATCAGGCAGCATTGAATTGGCTGCATAATGTGCAGCAAGTAGATTCGCCTTCTCTATTACACTGATGACTTTCATTCCTTCACTAATGGTCTGTCATCGACTATTAGTGAAGGAATGGATGAGGATGTTCTTCACAAATGCTCAGAAGTTTCTACTACCTGCGGGAGGGTGTATCATTTTTTGTCTCACTTTCTGGTCATGCAAGAACTTTGCGCGTTTAATATACGCATTGCAGTCATATCTAGCTCTCTTAAATCTTTTCCGGTTTTTCTCAGTATTGTTTGATTTAAACCGGGAGCTCAACTCGTTAGCCTTCTCTGCACCCGGAATCGAACCACATATTTCTCTTGGTTTTGATACTATTTTCTCTGTGTGGAATAAATGCTCCCATGCGAAGCAGAATGTGGCAATGTGTCGGCTACAGAGTCAACTTCGTTATCGAGGAAAAATAACGACCAATTTAACTTCCCAAAAAAATCGTTCAGACCTTCCAAGTTGGCTTTCTCATAGAACCATACTGTTCTTTTGGGAGTTTCCACGTTAGCGTTGCTGTTAGTTAGAGGAAATTTAGATGACACGACACAGTGGTCTAAAGTACCCAAGGGCGAAGAAACTTCAATTGTGTATTTTGTTGGGTGGGAGGTGAGAAACTGGTCCAGTGTGTTGGTGGAATGACCATCTATATCTGGTAGCCGGGTTGGCTCATTGACATCACCATCATCATCATCGGCACTACAACCAGGAACCGGTCTTGGCCTTATTTAGCAAGTCCTGAGGCTTGTTAAATTTCCCATAACGATTTGTTTTTTTTTTTCCGGGCAAGGTCATTAGTCTTGCGCCAGAGGCTCCCCGACGGGGAATCGAACCCCGGTCTCCCGAGTGACAGACGGGTATACTAACAGCTATACTATCGAGGAGCATTGACAAGTTGAGTTAAATTATTTGATTCAGTAAAGAGCTGAACATACAGACTTTCAGGTGTTGTGTGTCTGGAGTGACGAAGCCACTGAGAGTTATGCACATTGAAATCACCCACAATACCGATTTCAGTGTGCGGATATAGGGTCCTCATGCTATCAATAGAATCAGATAGAGCATCAAATTCGTTAAAGGATACGTTTCTATCCAAGTTTGGGCTTCTGTGAAGAAAGCAGTAATGTATGATACGCTTGAAGTTTTAGCCACGAGAAATTAAATTCTGGATTGGAGCAGAGCCCATATTGTGGCAGAAGCTGATAAGCAATATCACTTCGTATGTATGTAGCTAGACCACGATGTGAAGAGAACAAAGGCTTGAAGTTACAACCGGGTATAGTAAAATCAGAAATATCTTTATCAGTTTTTACCTGAGTCTCGCTAAGTGTCAGAATTGCTGGTTTCTGGTTACAGACGTGGGCAGACATAGAAAATAAATTGCTTCTTAGGCCACGGAGATTGCAAAGATCAACGTGAAATTCCCGATTCATTGAAATGGTGAAACAGAGAACTAATACCGCCTCAGAAAAGGATGCAAGACGCCCTTGTAGGAGCTGTCCCAATAGATTCGTGCCGAAATCGAGGTCGCATCCCTTGCGTGACAAATATTACGCCGCTCAAAACACCAAAAGCCCTCAAAAGATTATAAATCAATCGAGAGTATCGATTGCTGAGGGAACAACAGACGTGCGAAAAAGAGGAAAAACAGACACAAGGAAAGGAAAGGGTATGAGTTTTCCCGCACTGTACACTTCCACACAATTTTCACACTACGGCGCGAATCCCATATATATATCACCGCACTATACTCGGACGCGTTTGTGGTGATCCGTTTGCTTACTTCGGATCCCACAGAAGACGACGAGCGAACCGATAGTGCAATTAGGGTTTGGCGGATTTTTGTCTGTTGGGTCGTAAGTGTTCCGCCGAACACTGGCCACAAAACAAGAAACAACCCGGAACACGGAGACACTGTCCCAAATGAAACACAAATTCTTTTTTCCTTTTTGAAAACGCTCGTTATTTGTATTGTTTGTTTCTTTTCACTTAATCGACTAATACACAAAGTTTACTTTTAGTTCATAATAGTAGTCCAGGAGGTATACAAACTTCCACCATTTACTATCCACACTTCTTTTACTTATTTTAGAGAACAAATTAATCAACCGATAAAGACATTTCCGATGTCCCTAGTGAGGATCACAGGCCTGCGCGCGTTGAATTGTTGTGCGTTGAACGTCGAGTATTACGTTTATGATGTTTGCCTTCGGTGGCAGTTCGGTCAATGACTTTAGTTACTCGCGTAAAAATTTCAATTTTCAATTTCCCACACCTGCACCGCAATCTCCACCCAGCATACCTGAAACATTTCCTTTTGCAAGGACATTAATGCATACAACGCGTTAGATAAGGTTCCTGGAAATAATTCTTTAAAGTGCATATGGCATCATGAATCCCAAGCCAGTCGGCACCCTTTGTCTGTTTTCAAATCCTATGTCGGAAAGCTTGTTTTTACAGCTGTAATAAACCGACCCGCGATTCGTTTGTACAATCGACAAACAATCACCGCATCTTAGGCATTATCAACGAAACCAAATTTTCTAGCATTTCCTAATGCAAACACGAACCCGGTTTCTACTGCAGACAGAGATTCCATAAACATCCAATTTGCTTTTAGCACCATTTCCCGAATGACTAGCGGTTTATTTATTCAACTGCAATGCACATTTTCCCTTTCCTTGTTTCAGGTTCATTCCCATGGCCTTGTTTATGAAAAAAAACCAATGTGATCTTCACTCACACATACACATACATTGCCAAGTCTTTCTTTCTTGTGAAAACTCACCCCAAAACGATGAAATATCGTTGACTCGTTTTCCATCCACTGACCGCCACGGTCACACGCGATCTCCCGCTCACCGGTGCGCACGGTGACGATAATATACCCCGAGTCGTGGCGAAGATTGTGTTATTATTTTTTTCATAACGCAACTTTCACGCATTGCTGACGTAAAATTTTAGTATCAATAAGAAAATGAAACGGAACAATAATCTAATAATTCAAACAAGTTATTCCAATAGTAGTGTTTTTCCTTGATTTCGAAATAAACTTAACTTAAACAAATCAGTGTGTTTCATTTGTACTATTTTTTTTCTGGTGACGACCATGTGTGCTTATCCTCTTTGGCTTTACTCCTGGTTGTGGACAAACCTAGCGGCGTTTCTTCCTTTCGTTCTTTGATGATTGCGGCGGAACTTTCTTATAGTAATTTGTGAGGACGAAGTAGAACCCTGTGCCGAACGCTGACACCACGATTTCCCCCCACACAGACCCTATTCACCCCATAGTTGTCTTTTTCTCCTTTCGCGTTCTCTCAATCGAGAATCTCTCCATCAGTGAAGATCGCACTCACACATACAGACGCGGAGGTTATTATCTGCATGCTGTAGATCACTCTGTTTCAATTCAAATCACTCTGTTTCAAACACTCGCGTGTGCGTTTTCTTTTAGGCGATCATGGGATAATGTAATTATCGTTGTTTAATTAGCCCTATGGGAACAGCATTTTCGTTTATTGCTGTTGCATCGCAATGGCCTTTGTTTAGGCGAAGTACATTGCGGCTAACATTGGTTTTCCGCCAACTCGCTTATCGCCGGAGCTGTGATGTTTGTCGACATCTGGCCCAGCTGTGCCAACCGTTTGTGTATATCCAGTTAATGGATTGGCACACAATTTCTATGCTGGGTCGTGTCCTTCGATCGCCGCGCAGGCACAGGAAAATTGCTCAGGACTTGTGGCTCATATATCTGTGGATACGTGGCGTTGTTGACTCCAGGATGAATGTTACCCTTATTTCAGGTGTAAAGGAGGACTTTTGAGGACACGTGTCTGTGGGCACGTGTAGTTTGGATATAGGTGAGTATGTTCCTTGGTGGAACGACGACATCTCGACCTATAGTGGTTTGCGTGGTTTGTAGAACCGCCACAAGAGTATCTTGTGTTTACTTCAGTGGGGTATCTACACAATTGAGCCGATGGTACGGATCACGAGGCAGAAGCGCACGTACTGACTCGTCGGCGGTTAGTAGAAAAGTGCCTTGTTCAATCCAAGTTGACATGCAGTCTCCACGCGACACCCCTGGATAGCTACTTTGGCACCCGCCAACTAGTGAACCAATACATGCAGCGACACCCTGCGAAAGGTTGATGCAAGGCCAATAACCCTGCCTGGAAAAACAAATTATTTTGGACAATTTAACAAGTCTCGGATAAGGACGGGATACCGGTGGAGAGACTTGCTAAATAAGCCCGTGGTCTCCAGACTTGGTCCCCAGGGACTACGAGGGCTGCCTTTTATATTTCGGGATTAGAGAACAAAAATAAATATTGATCATCGAAAATCACTTTATTGTTTTTCAAAATATTCCCCATGAAGATCTATACACTTTTGCATGCGTTTGAACCAATTGTCGAAGCACTTTTGCCACTCTGATTGAGGTATCTCCAATACATGCATTCTGAATGCAGCAACCGCTTCTTCAGGTGTCAAAAAACGTTGACCTCTCAGTTTGTTTTTTACGTACGGGAATAAAAAGAAGTTATTCGGTGCCAAGTCAGGACTATACGGCGGGTGACCCATCAAATCGATGTTTTGGGTGCTCAAAAATGCAGTTGTCGCAGCCGATGTGTGAGAGCTCGCATTGTCGTGGTGAAGAGTGATCCGTCTTCGGCGGTTGGTTTTCCTGATTTCTTGAAAGAGAACTGGCAAACAAATGGTTGTGTACCACTCAGAATTGACTGTTCTGCGTTGTTCTAGTGGTACGGTTGCGATATGTCCAGTTTTTCCGAAAAAACAGGCGACCATTTGCTTGGAAGTGCTTCGTGCGCGAACAACTTTTGTTGGATTTGGCTCATCTTGAAACACCCAGACAGTCGACTGCTGTTTACTTTCGGGCTCATACGCGTAAATCCACGATTCATCACCTGTCACGATGTCATAGACGTGTTTCGAAGCACCGTGACCGTATTTTTTGAGCATTTCTTTCGACCAATTGACACGAGCCTTTTTTAGGGCGATTGACAAATTGTGTGGGATCCAACGCGAACAAATTTTTTTGACAGTCAAATGTTTATGCAATATTGAATGTATGCTGGTCCCACTAACGCCTAAGGTTGTCTCAATCTCACGATAGGTCACATGACGATCTTCCAATATCAGTTCGCGCACAGCATCAATGGTTTTCGGAACAACAACTGATTTTGGACGACCTTCACGAAATTCATCTTGGAGTGAACTACGACCACTATTGAATTCACCATACCATCGATAAACACTGGTCCTTGATGGAGCTTAATCGCCAAAAATTGAATTAAGTTCATCCATGCACTGTTGATGAGTTAATCCACGCCGAAAGTTGTAAAAAATAATCGCACGAAAATGTTGACGATTTAATTCCATTTTTGGGCCGAGATGAATCTTTTAAGTTACTGTAAACAACACAAATAGCGCTCGTATGTCAAAACGTTCTGAGTGCGTATAACCTCAAAAATGTCCAACTTTACGACAGAGCTGTCAATTGCCGGATTGCAACACTAGGGTTGCCAAATCCCGAACCATAAGGGGCAACCCTCGTATTATCTGTTCCCAAACCTCAAGCGGTGGCTCCAGGGAAAGAGATTCAGATCGAATGAGGGAGTCATCGCCGAAACCGAGGCGTATTTCGAAGGCTTGGACGCTTAATACTACAGAAATGGCATTGAAATGTTGGAGAATCGTTATATGAAGTGTATCCCCCTCGAAGGGAGCTACGTTGAGGAATAAATATAACTTTTCCCAAAAAACCGTTGTTTTCATTAAAAATTAATTTTCAGCCTATATAGTTAACTGAATAAATGAGGTTGCCGCCATCAAACTAAATCATTTTATAAAAGTAATTCAAGTCTTGTCAAATTTCCGGACGCGATTTCTCATATTTTAAAACACACAACCTTTGACAATTTTTTAACATGCAACCGCTTTGTTATGTGGCTGTTATGCTTTTCTAATTCAATGCGCAGATCTGCTGCAACAAATCTCACTGTTGTCCCTTCGGCAGGTGGTTTTCTATCAATTAACATATCTAGATTACTAATATCAAAGATTTTAAAACTCATCCACGGATATGAATCCGTTCTCCAGTAGTGTAATATTAATTTGTGTAGTGCCAAATTTCTATTAGGGATTCTAAAGATAGAATTACCTCAAGTATCAAGGACCTTCTAAGCAACCAGACCCTTGTTCCTACGTAATAAATCACAATTTGCTGGTCTTGTTTTTGTTGAGCTTGAAAATCCTCTTCCACATTCGCATGAAAAGCGGCTTTGTCACATTCTTACTCACAGCTTCCGAACTTTGTCAGCGTATTAGGCATCATTACGACATTCATGTAATGGATGATCCTTTGTCCAATTCCAGCAGAATAGTGACGTCTGGCCACATGATGTTTAACACCCACGAACGCAGCCCTTTAAGTGGCCAGAGTGAAATTGTCCTTTATTCTCATTAATGAAAGAAATGTCACCCAAAAAACATTCAGCCCTCCATACAACTGGCATAAGATATTCGTACGTAGTCCTCTTCATGACCGCAATAAGAAATTCATTTGATGACCAAATTCTTCGGTGCCCAGATCAATCAATAAGATATGTAATTTGCTCTTACAAGGTTGAATTACTTTATTTCAGGAATAAGGACTCTTTATTGGAGTTACAATTACACGAATCCCCAAATCGATTTTCCAAATGTGGGTGTCGGTCCTTCATTTCTTTTTATTTGATGAAAAGTTATCCCTTTAAGTAACCGTCGTATCTTGTAGAGCAAACCCAAGGGGATTGGGGGATTGAGAATCCTATTCAATTCACACGTATTTGTGAGGTGTTCAGAAAGTTAGCGTTGGGGTAAAGGTTGTGTCAAATATTGGCACCATAAAAAATAAAAACGTCCACCAACGCAGTCTTCTAGCGATTCGATTAGTTTAAGGTAAAATTCGTAGCATTCTTAAAAGAGGTTCTTCCATTATTCTGAGGGCTACAATCAATTGCTATTTACAGCCGTTCATTGGGTAGGGGATCTGAAAGTCGAAATTGAATTCCCCACGTTTCCTTTGAAATTAGAAATTGGATTTAAATTAGAAACAGCGACGTTAGACGACATACCAAGCCATAGTAATTTACTGGAGATTGTTGCGGTAATTTAAGGTAGTCTGGCAGATGTGTGTAATGCGGTTCTGACGTCAAACGGCCTTTTGTTGATTGTTATTTTAAAAAACAGGACTCCGTTTCTCGTTGTGTAAAATAAAATCAATCTTGCTACGACCCATGTAGAACCAACATCTTATGTGACTTGGAAACCAGATTTTAAAATACATTTTGAGATAAGTTTATAGAAATAACAATCGTCGATTCAAAATATTTATTATAAATTGTGTTGCTTTGTGATTGGTGGGTGTCGAACCCACGACCGCAGGTGTGTGGAAATATGTTAACTCTCTAAGCAGGCTAATTGCTAGGTTACTGCTTTTTTGTGCGGCGTTGATGATTCTCCGATTCACTTCTGGTGTTGTGTTCTTCACCTTGGTTACGTGTCTTTCGAAAACCCGACGTCGATAAGCCCAAAATCTTTGAATCGGGGTAGTTTCGCTTTTGTTGGTCATTGTAGAATAGGTCAAAGTCGCGTTTGTCATAGTTCATCCTGAACAAAAGATGTTCTGGTTTATTTGGAACCTATACCGCCGAGTGGGCGCCCCGAGATGCTGTCAAATAACTGTTGTAGTTCTTTTTGAACAGTTGCAGGTTGTAACGCTCCGGGAACACTCGCGTTGGAAGGGAGTTCCACAGCTTCCCCCTCTGTAGCGGAATGAGTTCTGATGCAGGGATGTTCGCGCCGTCGGGAGATGAACCATAAACGGGTGCGATCCGTCGGATTGACTTGTGGAGCGCATATAAGCCGAATTGCGTGGAACAATACCAAAAATCTCCGAAGAACAGTACCCGTGATAATATCTGTAAAACAGACAGAGGTTGGCTACGCGCCTTCGATGTGATAGCGACTGTAATCCCGACATCAGCGCCGAGTCCCCGATCAGGCGGATCGCTTGTCTCTGTATGCTCTCAAGTAGGTCGAGGGTTTGTTTAGGAGCAGAGTTCCAAACATGAGAGCAATATTCGAGCGCGGATGTAATTTGGGACTTATATAGGAGACGAAGTTGGGCCGGAGTAAAATATTTCTTGGCTCTAAAAAGATAGCTCAGTTTTCCTGAGGCTGACCTGGCGTGTTTATGCCATGATACATTCCCACAGACCGTGCCGCCGAGCAATTTCAAGCTTTCCCCAGCCTCGAGGGCCCGGCCATTCATCATCAGCTGCGGAACCCATGATGCACTTTTCTTTGTGAGTGTTGTATATTGTGTCTTCGCTGCATTGAAGTCGACGAGATTGGCCCTTTCCCACTGCAGGACTTTAATTAGATCCCGATTCAGTGAGTCAATCTGTCTACATCTCAGCTGATGCGACGCAGATGCACCAATCGGCCGATCAATCGAAAAGGAGGAAACAAGGGTACTATCATCCGCAAAACTGAACACTTTGTTATCCGTTGTCTCCAACAAATCATTTATGTGAAGCAAGAACAAGGTTGGAGCCAAAATAGAATCTTGGGGAACCCTCGAATTAACAGGATACAGATCCGAACACTCGCCGTTCACAACAACCCGGATCGATCGATTTTCGAGGAAGCTCCTCGTCCAGTCGCAAAGCTGCTTGGAAAGTCCATATGAACGAAGTTTGCTCAGCAATGTCCCGTGCCAGACGTGGTCAAAAGCCTTGGAGATATCCATTGCGACCGGCCTTGACTCACCATGCCGTTCAATCGCAGATGTCCATATATCGGTTATAAGTGTCAAAAGGTCTCCCGTGGGCCGTCTGCCATGGAATCCGTATTGAAGATCATTCAGAAGTCCGTTGCACTCCAAATACTTAACTATCTCAGCATTGATGACTTTTTTCATTACCTTAGATAAAATAGACAGTAATGCTATCGGACGGTAATTTTGTGGGAGACACTTTTTTTCCCCTCCTTGGGATTGGCTGAACTCGAGCGATTTTCCAGCAGGCAGGAAAGGTCCTCCGTGCATAAGATAAGCGGAAGAGTCTGCCAAGAACCGGCGATAGTTCTGGAGCACAGTTCTTAAGGGCTATTGCTGGTATTCCGTCCGGGCCGGTTGCCTTTCTACAATCCAGTTCACGTAGAATGCGTTGAATAATGCGCGGACGAAATCTCACATCCCATATGGAAGACCGTACCGGCGCGATCACAGGTGGCTCCAAAAGGCCGGGATCGAGGTTTGAATTCGCGGAAAATAAATTCGCGAACACGTTAGCTTTATCCTTCGAATTCGTGACTAACGTCCCGCTGTCTGTCATCAACGGAGGGAAAGAGGAGGATGCAAAGTTACCGCTGACAGCTTTTGCCATTGACCAGAGGGAGCGGGAACCAGTTGGGCACCGAAGGAGCTTATTGATCACCCTGTCGTTGTGAGCTTTCTTCGCGGTATCAATCGCCTGGTTGCACGCGTTTCTGATTCTAAAAAAATTCGTTCTGTTAACATTGGTGGGATTGGAGCGCCATTGCTTGAAAGCTCTATTTTTTGCCGATGTAATTTGCTCGTATTTTTTATCAAACCAGGATTTATCAGACGGACTGTGTTTAATGGAATGTGGAATATATATCTCCATCCACAGAAGAATAATCTCTGATATCGACTTCGCGCAAGCGTTAACATCGGAGTTTCGGAAGCACACCTCGGACCATGGGAAGGATGCGAGGAAATCGCGCAAATCGTCCCAGTTAGCAGCCCCATACTTCCATATATGGCGAAGCTGCTTAGGCCGGTCATTCGCCTGATATGCAAGTGTTTGCGCGACAGATACCAAGTAGTGATCTGAGTTTGCCGGTGGCGCAGAAACCTCTACGGTATAAATGCTCGGATCGGATGTCAAAAACAGATTTAGGGTGTTCGCATAATCGGCTCCCCCACGAGTTGAGTCAAGTTGTGGCTTACAGCAAACCTCTCCACCAGCCTCCCAGCCTCGTCGGTTCTGCTAGAATGTAACAACCAACCGGAATTGTGCACATTAAAATCGCCAAGGACAACAATTTCAGAAGCTTGGTGGTTGATCTGTATCCAGCCGACGGTATGTGAAAGATGTTCGAAAAATGTCGCCGGTCGATCGTCATTCGGGGAGCGGCAAAGACAACAAAGAAATTTAACGGAATTCCTCAGCAGGACCCTCAACCATATGATGGCCATATTATTGGGATCCAATGACTCCATCGTCTGGCAAGCCAGACTGGACCACGCGAAGCCGCAGACTCCGCCCTTAAAACGGAATCTCGAATGTAAGTCGTATCCTGAGCAACGAAGATATGTCGAATCAGTTGACGAATCGACTTGGGTCTCAGTTAGGGCAAGGACATCAGGTTTCGTTGTTTGCAAATATTGGTGGACGGCGTTTACATTCGTATTGATGAAACCGATGCCCCTGATGTTACAAAATGCCCTCACTAGTCGAGCGTGGGCAGAGCTTCGAGAGCAAGCCCGGTTATGCGATGACGAACCTCTCAAAGTTCCATTATTTATCATGGTATCTGCATGATGTTCCCCCTGACATAGCCCTCCGGAGATCCGAATGGGTATCAGAAGGTACCATCATGACTCATCTCCGTGTCAGTCCGGGCCATCAGCCACACATCAGAAACACCGTCGAAGACTTCTCGGCGATATCGCGGAATGTACAGCGTGACGGGGTGGTATCTCATGTTGGGACCGACTACCACCTAGCCAACCTTAATTCGATCATTTATATTAATTCGATCATTTATATTCCGGTCTTTCTTGCTCGATTGTTATATATATACCGATTGTTACAAGAACTTGTGCTCGAAGTTAGGATAGACACCAGAGACTATTCAGGAAAATTATTATTACTATAGGACATTTTTAAATAGAAAAGTAGATTATTTTAAGAGATAATTTTCAATAGTCTAGTCGCTAGACAAGTCAAGCGGTAAACTTTACAAAGAATTTAATTTCGCGAGTTGCGTCTTAAGGCGTACAAAATTCAACTGCCGCAAGAGTTACAGCCGAATGTTTTTTTTTTTTTTTCAGGAGAGGCGAACCTATAGCACAGCGAGCCAACGCCCCAAGGTGCCATCAAATAATTGTTAGAGTTCCTCTTCCTCTTGAACATTTGTAGATTACAATTCGTCAGAAACACTCGCGTAGGGAGGGAGTTTCAAAGCTTCCCCGTTCTGTAACGGGACGAGTTCTGTTACAGAGCTGTGCGTGCCGTCGGGAGATGGACCATAAATTGGTGAGATTCGTCGAATTGGTTTGTGGAGCACAAATAAACTGAATTTCACGGAAAAATACCATGGATCTCTAAAGAACAGTCGCCGCGATAATATCTGTAGAACAGAGAAAGGTCCGCTACGTGTCTTCCATGTGATAGCGACTGCGGTCTCGGTTTATCCAGATTCTGATTCAGGGTCGATCTGGCTACATCTCAGCTGGTGTGAGATCGATGCATTAAACGGCCGATCATTCGGCAATGAGGAGACAAGTGTACTGTCGTGCACAAAATTGAATGTATTTTTAACCGTTGATTCTAACAAATTATTAATGTGACCTAAAAACAAGGTTGGATCCAAAATAGAACCCTGGGGGAGCCCGAAAGTAATAGAATACAGATCCGAAGATACGCCGTTTAGAACAACTCGGATCGGTTGATTTTCGCGGAAGCTCTGCGACCAGTCGCAAAATTGTTGGGAAAGTCCGTATGAACGAAATTTACTTAGCAGCGTTCCGTGCCAGACGCACTCAAAGGTCTTGAAGATACCCAATGTGACCCACCTTCACTCACTATGTTTCTCAATTGCAGATATCCAAAAATCAGTTATTAGGGACGAAAGGTCTTCCGAGGACCGCCTGTTACAGAATCTGTACTGACAATCATTCAGAATTCCGGTGTATTCAAAATATTTTGTAGTGCTCCTGAAGCCCTACCATCCGGTTGCTTAATATAATAATAATATAATATAACAACCCGAGAATCGTCACCAAGCAAATATAACAAATACTAGACCTGACGATTCTGAGATCAAATCGGGCAACCAGATCCCATTTTCCCATACAACATACATGTCCCATCTCCCAATATACATATCCCATCCATTCATAACCATTCCGGGCGTTGGGCTTCCCAGCCACTCTGCAGAATGTCTATTGGGCTCAGGTGTGTAGCAACGGATCCACGTTTCATCCATCGCCACAAAACGTTGGAAAAAGTCCGCTCGATTACGCTTCAACAATCCGAAATCCTGTTGAATCATCAACGCGCTGCTGTTTTTGGTCGACGATCAGCAAAGGCGCCGGTAGCTTTGTCATCTCCAAAATATCGTGCAAAAATGTATCCCGTCCTGCCTTTTGAGATGTCCACGGCCTCAGCTAACTTGGGCAAATTCACTTTACGATCACTCAAAACGATTCGATGCACTTACTTTACGATTTCTGCATTCGTAGCCTATTTTGGCCTTCCAGACAGAGGTACGTCTTCGGTGCTTGTTCGACCCATTTTTAATTCACTAAACCACCGAAGAACAAATGTTCTCGAAGAAGCACATGCGGGATAACATTTCTGCAACCATTGCAATGAATAATCAGACGTTTTTCCCATCAAAAAACAACGTTTGATCAATATGCGATATTCCTGTTTTCCATTTTTTTTTTTTCGAAGGGGAAAGTGGCGTCACTCTGACGATTGTAGCTTGTAAACGAATGAACGAAATATCACGAAACTTCATACATAAACTAGTGACAGACGAGCGTCTTGAAATGAGTCATGTTGCCTTTTAATCCCACCTCAAATTAAAAAATCCCGGAACGTTTAGCCCATGTAGTATTTATCATTTTTATTGTTGATATAACCCATTTTAAATTCACTAAACCACTAAAATGTTGTTCCCAATGGAGCAGATACGGGACAATATTTCTGAAACCATTGCAATGATTGTTCAGAAGTTTTTTCAGTAAAAAAACAATGTTTGATCAATATGCGATATTCCTGTTTTCCATTTTTTTTTTCGAAGGCGAAAGTAGCGTCACTCAAACGACTGTAGCTTGTAAACGAATGGACAAAATGTCATGAAACTTTATACATAAACTAGTGGCAGATGAGTTATTACTTCGGATCCCATAAATAATACTTTCTACTGCACTTGGATGCGTGGGTGGAATTTCGTTTGTTTACTTCGGATTCGACAAAAGACTTGTCGCGCGAATCGCTAGTGCAATTGGGTATCTTGTGTTTACTTAAGATCCCCAAAACGGCTTACACAATCGATTCGAGGGTACAAATTAAGAGGCAGAACCGCATGTGCTGTCTCCTCGGGGGTTAGACTAGTGCTTGTTTTAACGAAAAAAATTGCCTATTTTTTTATAACGAAAATCGTGATTTAGAAGTTTAAGTTCTCCAAAAAAATCGAAAATTTCATTTTTTTCGAGATAATTCGTCCACCGCCGAGATTGGGTTTAGTGGGGCTGTGGCGATTCCGCCAGATCCCACGGCTCGCCTTCCTGAAAAAACCCCCATAACCATAACCCGGGTCTGCACCAGCTTTCGCTAATGCAATTCGCATTAGCATCTTAGATGCTTCACGCATCAAACAGACCCAATTATTATAACCCTAAAATCCCTATAAAGAAAACTTACCTTCATGCATCCCTTCGCATACAATTTTTCATAAGATTTCTTTGTTTGCTTATTTGGTATTCTGAACCAATTCGGTACCAGACAAATACCATAAATATCGCGCCGTCTATTTTTCCAGCCGCGTCATATACCATTCATATACATTGCCTGGCAACCTTTTTTTGTTTGTCTTACCAACAAACAACCCAAGCAGCTGCATATAATTACCGCAATAGACGCTGAAACCAAATTCTCCAGCATTTCCTAATGCAAATATGAACCCGGTTTCTATTGCAGCCAGAGGTGCCATAAACATCCAATTTGCTTTTAGCACCTTTTTCTCCTAACGTCGAAAATAGCGACGAGGCATCGTATAAACATGACTCTCATTAAAGAGCGAACCATTTGGTCGCCTTTTCTCTTGTCTTTGCCGCCTGCCTGTTTCGCTGTTCCACTGCACGTGTGAATAGCATTGATCTCAACGATCCCACACATACCACCATGACCTGTATTACAAGATCTGGTTTCCTATACCACCGAGAGACTTTACGTTTCCCTGGTGGTAGGTAAAAAACGATATCCTTATTGGTGAGGATATCGTTTGAGTCGTAATTCAATCTCCGTGGCGGTCGGGTCGCTCGCCATTCACCGTACCTCCGCCGGGTACGGTGCGAAACCAGTTTAATTCGAGTCGAGTGTTTTCCTTTGAAGAAGTTAGTGTGGTGTAGTACTTTGTGGTTTTTAAAAGATGCTGGGCAATTAGATAACAAAACAAGTAGTTATTCAGATTGAATCAAATGAAGCCATTCGATAAAATACATCCAATAAAAATAAAGAACATTAACTGTTTGATTTTCAAAATTTAAAAGTAAATTAAATTCAAACTAGACACATTTCATTGTTAAAGCGTGTTTCCTGTACCTGCTGCGATATTCGGCCAAATTTAATTAGTGAATGATGGAGGAGGAAGTATAACTCGCACCCATGCCGGTGCCGCGACTTCCTCCCCACATTGGTGACTCCGAGTTTGAACAATCGCGCCTTCGGAACAATAAGTTACATCCAGTGAGCAATTGGGGCGGCAATTGCCGAAAGACAATAGTGACAGTGACAATCGGTGATAATAAAGACAGTTAGAGGGGTACCCACTACCCCAACACCGCTTTGCTACCAACATCAACAGACGAGACGCAGCCAACAACACCAGGCGATACGACATCACCGGAACAATAACATCAGTCACCTCAACAGCAACGTCCAGGAGTTGTCAGCTAAGTATCCTTACGTTTTTCTTTGTTCTATTCTGACCAAAAATAACAGTGCAACATCGTACACAATGGCAACGCCGACGATCGCATCAATCGTTGGTTTGAAGTAACTTCAACAATTGCAACATATAGTTTTCCCTTAAGCAATTTCTGCACATCAATAAGTGATCCCTCATCAACTAAGCCACGCTTAACTCTTCCAACAATACCTGCATAGGAAATGCACGCTCATAATAAATAAAGGTGCACCTCACATCAAGAAATCCTGTCCTTATTGATGGAATTGCAGCTACTAAACAACAGAAGAAAAGAAAGCAACGAAACACAGAAACAAAATTTAACTAGTGTACAATTTGCCTTTCATCGACGGAACCTTGTTTGTGGCAGTACTTGTGATAACTTACGACAGATTGAAATTTTAAAACTTCGTGTCGAAATTTTTTTTTATCTTTTTGTTCTCACCATACAATATGACAATATGTTTTTTGTTTCTATATAAGTACAATTGTTTTAGTATCTAAATGAGCAGTTAGTAAACAAGTGCGCATTGTAAATCAATTCATCCATGCTAAAAAAAAATAAATTATCCTTTGTATTAACAAGGTCGAATAAATGTAAAGTAAAAATATTTCCTTTTTTTTTTCTTCGAACGAATCATATAATTAAAAGTTTTATTTTGCTATCTCAATTAAACCAGCTATCAAACATGCTTTGTTTCTGATTAGTTAACATTATTTTAGACAGTAACCAGTTTTTCATTTTTTTTTAAATTATTTTGTGCATATTTATCTTTAACTTAAGCTTTGAGAAAACTGATATTACGTTTACGATTTTCTTTTCCTTAAATAGACATTTGTTTTTCTTTTTTTCTCTTCTGCCTATTGTTAACCCCTTCTGGGTACAGAGCAATATACATACATTAAGAGCATTAACAAATGTACTTATTTTACTTATTAACAAATGTAAATAAAGCAATAAACTATTGACTTTAGTCTAACTATCCATCACAATGTAAGTGAAAATTAAGTTATTCCGAAAATACATACAAATATAGCAACGAAAGTAAAAATATGACGCGAGAAGAAAATAAAAGCTCATATTTACTTACTACCATGGGAAAAATGAAATATATACATGTACAGTTTTGTTGATTGTTTTGGGTCTCCAGCAAACATGTTTCCTTTTAATAAATTACGAATTGTAACGACAACAATCTATAGTACACACTCTTAATACAAAAAAAAAACAAAACAAAACAATCACGGAACATATAAATTAAAAAAAGAAGAAAAGAACCGATATATTATGTCTTTGGTAGTTTATAATGTAAAACAAATTCGCATGGTTTGAAATTGGCTTAACATCTTAATAATTCCTTACGAGTGTGTACCAATCAGAATAAATTAAAAACGAACAAGCAATTAAAACCAACCATGCGTCATCCATTTCATAATGTATTAAGTATCGTGTATGGTTATTTACAATTCAAAAACGGGATTTATTGCGTCAGATCCTGGAATCATGTTAAAATTAAAAAGGAAAACTACCTAAATTAAAGTCGAAATGACCAACTTCCAAAGTACAGAAAATCAAAATATAATAATTATTGTAAGCCCCTTCAGGGTATTAAGCAGCGCACAACCCTTTCGACTCCGCTTACTACTTCTCTCGACTTTTCAACTACACGCGACTCCTCCACTTTAATGTTTTTCCATTTCAGTTGACTCCACTAAACCCCTTTTCAACTCCGTTCTCGGTAGACCCCCTTCGACAACACTCACCTACGACTCCACACGACTTCTTTTCAACCTCTTCCGACTACATTTAATTTCTTTTTCGACTACACGTCGCTCACATTCAACTCTCTCGACTCCATTCATTCCTCCACAACCGACTCCTCTCTTAACAGCTCGTCTCTTACAACGGGACACAATGCCCCTTAAACACTTGACCCCACCCAACCTCACTTGACCCCACATCGGCTCAATTTATTCCTTTAACCGGCTCCTCATCACACCCTTCGGACTCTTCGAGTTAAAGTGATGACCTTTGGCCTTCACTAAATACTGGCAAAACTCGCCTCTATCCACCCTTTTAAGACCCCTTTTACTAAATATTGGCGCACACGCACGCCACTGCTCAACACCCATTCTCGGCAAACCGGCCCCTTATGTAACAACAGCTACTGCGCGTAGCATATAATCTATAGGACGCTCGGTTTTGTCTCGCGTGAAACATCTCAACCTTTTCTTTTCTTTTCTGCATATTGGCGCTCATGCTCGCCAACCATAGCCTTCATGCAACCGTCCTTGACCTTCCACCCTATTTCAGCAAGCCAGCTTCCCTCGTAACACAGCTACTACGCGTAGCACCACCGAGCAGGACACCTGGCTTAGCTCCTTTATTTAAACTTCTGGACATTCGTCCTTAGATCTCTTAACGTCTCCCAAATGTCTCAGCAACACCGGTCCTCAAATCAAACCGATACCACCGGACTGAGACATTATACCTGGTTCCCCAATCCTTTAGCCACCATGGCTCCCCTTTAGCGGCAACTAAAGGCTATACACGCCCCTCTACGCCGCCTCAAATACCTAGGTGCATAATACTTCGGAGAGTGCAGCAGTTACTCTAGGCCGCCTTGTGGTTAGACACAACCAACCATACCCCAGGAGCCCCGTAATCTAAGTCGCCCAACTTAAACGAGCGCGATTGGCCGGCCCTCCCAACAAAGCGCCGCTTGGTCGAGGTTGCGGTCGCCGTTTATCAAGCTCCGGGGTCGACACCGGAGCCGATATATCGGACCTCCCTCGATCGGTAAGCCGCGCAACTGGAGCGCCCGCCCCCTTTTTACCAGTCACAGCGGCAAACAATTTGCCATACAAACGTATGGACAAAAGACACCCGCTCTGGACTTGGTCCCTTTCCATTCCGCACACGGCAACCCGTCACTGCGGATGGGAATTACCCTGGGATAAGTTCTCCTCCTTCTCGCACACACTATTTCGTCACTGCGGATGTGAGCGGATTTCCGATAGGATCCGACCTATTCGGGCGATAAGCCTGTTGGTCCACGAGACCCATAACAGGCCGATGGACCACGCCGCACACATTTGCCCTTGATGGCATCAAGCGGTAACAACTGTGTCCATCTTATCGATAAAGGCCCAAACAATAACCAGGAACTGGTCACAACGATAGTCCCGTAACATTACCACAGCGCATTCCGAAGCAACCTCCCTATCATCACAGCACCCACCATCGAGCATCCCCTCGTCTCCACCTTTTTTTTCGTGACTACGTCACTGGGAGGGGAGTACTGTGGCGATTCCGCCAGATCCCACGGCTCGCCTTCCTGAAAAAAACCCCATAACCATAACCCGGGTCTGCACCAGCTTTCGCTAATGCAATTCGCATTAGCATCTTAGATGCTTCACGCATCAAACAGACCCAATTATTATAACCCTAAATTCCCTATAAAGAAAACTTACCTTCATGCATCCCTTCGCATACAATTTTTCATAAGATTTCTTTGTTTGCTTATTTGGTATTCTGAACCAATTCGGTACCAGACAAATACCATAAATATCGCGCCGTCTATTTTCCCCAGCCGCGCCATATACCTTTTCATATACATTGCCTGGCAACCTTTTTTTGTTTGTCTTATCAACAAACAACCCAAGCAGCTGCATATAATTAGCGCAATATACGCTGAAACCAAATTCTCCAGCATTTCCTAATGCAAATATGAACCCGGTTTCTATTGCAGCCAGAGATGCCATAAACATCCAATTTGCTTTTAGCACCTTTTTCTCCTAACGTCGAAAATAGCGACGAGGCATCGTATAAACATGACCCTCATTAAAGAGCGAACCATTTGGTCGCCTTTTCTTTTGTCCTTGCCTGTTTCGCTGTTCCTCTGCACGTGTGAATAGCATTGATCTCAACGATCCCACCTATACCACCATGAGAGACTTTACGTTTCCCTGGTGGTAGGTAAAAAAACGATATCCTTATTGGAGAGGATATCGTTTGAGTCCTATTTCAACCACCGTTCACGACGGTTGGTTCACTCCCGCTCTCCGCCACCAGCGGGGACGCGTAAATATTCACCCTCGTATGTACCCCGGAGTCGTGTTTGTAGTCACGTTTCATTATATAAGTGTTATGCCAAGTTGTCAGAAAAAGTTAAATACCGAAACAGTGTATGTCCATAGACGACGTAAAATTATTAAATAACTGTTTTTATTAAATAAATTACATCAAATAAGAGATTATTCACTACCTTGGATAAACATAGTGTTTTATTTTCACTCCCGCGACTGTGTTTTAATCATATCCGGTGCGAACAGTTTAATTAGTGACAATTGGATGGAGGAGGAAGTGAACCGTGTGCCCATGTCAGGTACAATACTTCCTCCCCACAGGAGTAGTTCCAAAGAGAATAGGGCAGAGTTAGAGTTAAGTAATCAAAGCAAAAGATCACAGCCTTGCATTGGAACAGCGGGCCTTTTGCTTAAGAATAAATAAGAGTTAATTAAGTAGTAAAAGTGTACGGGACACAGTCTCGAATAAGTACCACGGGCCTTTTTACTAAATAAATAAATAAAAATTTTAATAATTGAAAGATATCAGTTCAAAGAAAGAGGATAGAAACGTATTTTTTTATATAACTCTCCGCTCGGGAACTCTTCCCTTAAGTGATTAAGAATATACGGTTCCGACGCGTTACATTGGCTTAATCCAAGCAATATAAGTCCTTTAGAAACTAAAGTACGTAAGAACTATCTTTACTAAGCTTAACCTAAGATAAACAGGACATATTATGATGGCAAGAGTAGGGGCGGGAGGTGGAATCAAGTTGGAGAAGAAAGAGTAGAAAGTGCCGCTTAAGAATGGCAGTGAGAGTGGTTTAGGGAGTGGTACTTGAGAGTATGGGTAGAGAGCTCGAAGTCAAACAAGGTGGAGTTCGAGTTGAGATTTCTCAGTATCGGGACGCGGGTTCGTGAACACCATAAGAGGCGCGGTGAGGGGTAATGCAGAGACGGTTTGAGGGTTTGTGTTCAGAGAAATTAAATTAAGGAGTTAAGCGCAGTCGACCGAGCCCGAGAGGACCCGATTAATGAACACAATGTCAGCCAGGACCCTGGCTCCTCAAGGGTTCTGGGGTTGATTAATTTGAGACGGAGCGTTCCTGGCTGACTTTCAAACAGACAACTTGTCTCACAGTTTTGCTCGTGCTATTTATCCTAATCAACCATTATTTTCACAATAATTTTCACATTTAATTATCATTATCTTGTTTTCTTTGCCTCGTTTTCCGCATACAAAAATTTGAACAAGTGTTATAACCGTTAAGTTATGGCCCCTGGGCCACGTGTGTTAAACAAAATTAAGCGCAAACGGTTGCGTTACGACCCCGTTATTGGAGGCCAAACTCCTCCGGATAAACTTTCGAAAGTGAACAATAAAGAGCTAGAAAAATCTAAAATGTGTTCAAACACTAACTTTTTTCAACCACTTCAAAGTCTGATGAAAGACTCTCCTGAAATGGATCCGACCAATGACGAACAGTGCGCAGAACTTCCTAAAGAAACCGTTCCGCCAATTGTGGTGTTAAAAACAATTAGTGCTAAAGTGCGTGATATTTTGAGCAACATTAAGATAGACAAATACTTAATCAAAAACATTTCGCTTGGGCAAAAAATATGTGCCCCAACAATGGACATATACAACAAAATCAGAACCGAACTCTTACGGTTAAAATGTGAGTTTTTCACCCACTCGCGTAAGGAAAATCGTCCATTAAAGGTAGTGTTATCCGGATTAGACCTGAAAAGCAACGATATAGTGAAAAATGAACTAATTGCACTCGGGATAAAGTGCCTAGATGTTAAAACCATCACATTAAATTCATCAACAAAAGCCCTGTACAAACACTACTTGTACATCGTCTATATTCAACGCGGTACTGTTAAATTAAACGAACTAAAACGGAACCACTCCACCTTGTTCAAAACCATCGTTCGCTGGAACTTTAAAAAAACATAATCCAGGTAAGGTCACACAATGTCATAATTGCCAGCTTTACGGTCACGGCTCGATGCATTGTAATAGCTTCTGTGCAATCTGTACGGGAGACCATAAAACATCCGACTGCAAAACAAATGAGGTCGTCAAGTGTGCAAATTGTAGTGGGCTACATAAATCCACCGATCCAGAATGCATGAGCCGAAAGCAGTACATAGACATTCGCTGCAAATTATCCCCACGCGGACGTGGTACAGGAAATACAACGTTCCTACAGCCCCCGAGTGACAAACAGCAGCCAGTGCCCGACCGATTATCCATTGATAATTTTCCTCCACTACCCCGATCTGTGCGTCAACCTTCGCTTCCTTCATCCACCTGGGCTTCTGGCCTCCATCAAACCCAGCAACCTTCCAACAGTTATACGACACACACGAAGAAAAATCCGTCAGAAACTTTAACTAATGATAACTTGTTCTCATTTAGCGAGATAAACTCTCTTCTTAATGAAGTTGTAACCAAGCTTAGTGCTTGTCAAACTAAAGCTGACCAATTTAACGTCTGTTACGTGCGGTTTCCGCCACCACCATCATTCGATAATTGGTAATTTTAATATAATTTGTTTTAAAGTGGTCTGATGGTAAGGTGGTGGAGGAGTTGCACGATCCACAAGTGAGTTTTCGAACACGCCCCGATTCGGGTGTGGATCGTGCAGCTCTTCGAGTTCGAATTCGGTTTTCGAAGTGGACGTGAATGGGGAGCGAGAGAGAGAACAGGTGAATGTTTTTGACATACGGTTTTGCAATTCCGTTTTCGATTGGATTGAAAAAGAGCAGCAAAGAGTACGGTTGTTGTTGGTCCCGGTAGAGAATTTGCAGAGGAAAGAAAGAAAAGAAATCCGTGCCTTTTTTTGTTTTAAAATTAAAAAAAGTAATACTAAAAAATTAAAAAAGTAAAAGGAATGTTTTCAAAAACACACTAGATTCCCAAAAGTGTTAAAATTGAATTTTAAAGAATTTTAAATATATCTCATAATTACTTAAAGTTCCCAGTGTCAGATTCTTTCAAATGATTCGCTTGCCAAAATTTACCCTTCATATAAATCCTAACTCAGATATGACCCGAGTGTGAACGTGCAAAAACAACAACTATAATTTTTTGTACAGTGTCACGAACATCTATTTGCAATTAAATGCTGATCACTGACCTGGAGAGCTGTTTCTAAAATACCAAATTGTTTCAATGGTGCCCATGGAAATAGAGGAGCTTCAATATTTGATCTATGGATTCTAACTAAATCATTCATCATTGAAAGGACTAATCTGGCCGAGAGCGGGAACACTGTACTTTCCTGACCGTTCCTGACACCAAGATTACAGGTAAAATAAATAAATTAGATTTAATTTTCTGTGACAGAGACCAAAAAATACTGTCACACGTCATTACTTCATTAGCTATTAAGTACATATACTCGGAAAAAACATGTTAAGAAACTCTCTTAACATCATAACTTGGAATGCGAGAAGCATCAAAAACAAAAAGCATGCATTTTTTAGTTTCTTGATAAATTTTAATATTGACATTGCACTTGTTTCAGAAACCTGGCTCAAACAAGACATTTCTTTCTCACATCAAAATTACATATGTTATCGCCTAGACGGGGTACATGCTAGTGGTGGAGGTGTCGCCATTGTTGTGAAAAAATGTATAGAACATTCCTTGCGTCCTTCATTGCACCTTAAGTTAATTGAGGAAATTAGTATAGATGTAACATTAAGTGATAACTCCAAGGTGAGTCTTTCTTCGGTCTTATTTTTAACCGTTGATTCTAACAAATTATTAATGTGACCCAAAAACAAGGTTGGATCCAAAATAGAACCCTGGGGGAGCCCGGAGGTAATAGAATACAGATCCGAAGATACGCCGTTTAGAACAACTCGGATCGGTTGATTTTCGCGGAAGCTCTGCGACCAGTCGCAAAATTTTTGGGAAAGTCCGTATGAACGAAATTTACTTAGCAGCGTTCCATGCCAGACGCACTCAGAGGTCTTGAAGATATCCAATGTGACCCCCCTTCACTCACTATGTTTCTCAATTGCAGATATCCAAAAATCAGTTATTAGGGGCGAAAGGTCTTCCGAGGACCGCCTGTTACAGAATCTGTACTGACAATCATTCAGAATTCCGGTGTATTCAAAATATTTTGTAGTGCTCCTGAAGCCCTACCATCCGATTGCTTAATATAATAATAATATAATATAACAACCCCAGAATCGTCACCAAGCAAATATAACAAATACTAGACGTGACGATTCTGAGATCAAATCGGGCAACCAGATCCCATTTTCCCATACAACATACATGTCCCATCTCCCAATATACATATCCCATCCATTCATAACCATTCCGGGCGTTGGGCTTTCCAGCCACTCTGCAGAATGTCTATTGGGCTCAGGTGTGTAGCAACGGATCCACGTTTCATCCATCGCCACAAAACGTTGGAAAAAGTCCGCTCGATTACGCTTCAACAATCCGAAATCCCGTTGAGTCATCAACGCGCTGCTGTTTTTGGTCGACGATCAGCAAAGGCGCCGGTAGCTTTGTCATCTCCAAAATATCGTGCAAAAATGTATCCCATCCTGCCTTTTGAGATGTCCACGGCCTCAGCTAACTCGGGCAAATTCACTTTACGATCACTCAAAACGATTCGATGCACTTACTTTACGATTTCTGCATTCGTAGCCTATTTTGGCCTTACAGACCGAGGTATGTCTTCGGTGCTTGTACGACCCATTTTTAATTCACTAAACCACCGAAGAACAGTTGTTCTCGAACAAGCACATGCGGGATAACATTTCTGCAAGCATTGCAATGAATAATCAGACGTTTTTCCCATCAACAAACAACGTTTGATCAATATGCGATATTCCTGTTTTCCATTTTTTTTTTCGAAGGCGAAAGTGGCGTCACTCTAACTATTGTAGCTTGTAAACGAATGAACGAAATATCACGAAACTTCATACATAAACTAGTGACAGACGAGCGTCTTGAAATGAGTCATGTTGCCTTTTAATCCCACCACAAATTAAAAAATCCCGGAGCTTTTAGCCCATGTAGTATTTATCATTTTTATTGTTGGTATAACCCATTTTAAATTCACTAAACCACTAAAATGTTGTTCCCAATGGAGCAGATACGGGACAATATTTCTGAAACCATTGCAATGATTGTTCAGAAGTTTTTTCAGTAAAAAAACATTGTTTGATCAATATGCGATATTCCTGTTTTCCATTTTTTTTTTCGAATGCGAAAGTAGCGTCACTCAAACGACTGTAGCTTGTAAACGAATGGACAAAATGTCATGAAATTTTATACATAAACTAGTGGCAGATGAGTTATTACTTTGGATCCCATAAATAATACTTTCTACTGCACTTGGATGCGTGGGTGGAATTTCGTTTGTTTACTTCGGATTCGACAAAAGACTTGTCGCGCGAATCGCTAGTGCAATTGGGTATCTTGTGTTTACTTAAGATCACCAAAACGGCTTACACAATCGATTCGAGGGTACAAATTAAGAGGCAGAACCGCATGTGCTGTCTCCTCGGGGGTTAAACTAGTGCTTGTTTTAACGAAAAAAATTGCCTATTTTTTTATAACGAAAATCGTGATTTAGAAGTTTAAGTTCTCCAAAAAAATCGAAAATTTCATTTTTTTCGAGATAATTCGTCCACGGCCGAGATTGGGTTTAGTGGGGCTACCACCCCATTTATTGTTGTAGTATCCCACTACAAAAAACCCATTTAATATAAAATTCATATCACACACAATGTGCTCATTATGGTTTCCTCTTTAATTACCCACTTGTGATGCACAGTTAGTCCCCAAAATTTCAATTACAAGTACAGTTTTGCATTGTTTTGCATATCGTCATTCATTTCCCAAAGCAAGCGTCAGACCTGGCATGGGATATTGCTGGCGCCTACGGATAATGACAATTGCCATACGCCAGGTTTTCTGCACTCGGAATTCCCATTAAAATGCTTATGCCTGCGAAAGTAAGGAATATGAATAATGACGAACAGCTACTGGAAATATCAATTAAATGAAAGGAATGCTTGAACAAAGGCCACTGCACTTTAAGTGGCAATATCAATTAAGCCTAGCAAATGAGTCGTGCCGGGCAATTGCACTCAATATGGGTTAAAACCGAATGAGTGAAACTTCGGCTGGCTAACTTGCACTTGAGGTCTTGCTGAGTAGAGAAGAATTGGATGCATCGTTTGCGTTTCATTATATAGATTTAAGATTAAGGTTATAAAGGAATTGCTGTCCTAAAACTCTAAAATACTAGTTGTAAAATCTTAAACTCTAAATGTATTATCTCTTAATAAAAATTGAATTGAATTGTTTGCGTTTCTTCCTCAATAAATTGGGTATAGAAGGAGTAGTTCCAAAGAGAATAGGGCAGAGTTAGAGTTAAGTAATCAAAGCAAAAGATCACAGCCTTGCATTGGAACAGCGGGCCTTTTGCTTAAGAATAAATAAGAATTAATTAAGTAGTAAAAGTGTACGGGCCACAGTCTCGAATAAGTACAGCGGGCCTTTTTACTAAATAAATAAATAAAAATTTTAATAATTGAAAGATATCAGTTCAAAGAAAAAGGATAGAACCGTATTTTTTTATATAACTCTCCGCTCGGGAACTCTTCCCTTAAGTGATTAAGAATATACGGTTCCGACGCGTTACATTGGCTTAATCCAAGCAATATAAGTCCTTTAGAAACTAAAGTACGTGAGAACTATCTTTACTAAGCTTAACCTAAGATAAACAGGACATATTATGATGGCAAGAGTAGGGGCGGGAGGTGGAAGCAAGTTGGAGAGGAAAGAGTAGAAAGTGCCGCTTAAGAATGGCAGTGAGAGTGGTTTAGGGAGTGGTACTTGAGAGTATGGGTAGAGAGCTCGAAGTCAAACAAGGTGGAGTTCGAGTTGAGATTTCTCAGTATCGGGACGCGGGTTCGTGAACACCATAAGAGGCGCGGTGAGGGGTAATGTAGAGACGGTTTGAGGGTTTGTGTTCAGAGAAATTAAATTAAGGAGTTAAGCGCAGTCGACCGAGCCCGAGAGGACCCGATTAATGAACACAATGTCAGCCAGGACCCTGGCTCCTCAAGGGTTCTGGGGTTGATTAATTTGAGACGGGGCGTTCCTGGCTGACTTTCAAACAGACAACTTGTCTCACAGTTTTGCTCGTGCTATTTATCCTAATCAAGCATTATTTTCACAATAATTTTCACAATTTAATTATCATTATCTTGCTTTCTTTGCCTCGTTTTCCGCATACAAAAATTTGAACAAGTGTTATAACCGTTAAGTTATGGCCCCTGGGCCACGTGTGTTAAACAAAATTAAGCGCAAACGGTTGCGTTACGACCCCGTTATTGGAGGCCAAACTCCTCCGGATAAACTTTCAAAAGAAAAATCTAAAATGTGTTCAAACACTAACTTTTTTCAACCACTTCAAAGTCTGATGAAAGACTCTCCTGAAATGGATCCGACCAATGACGAACTGTGCGCAGAACTTCTTTAAAAACAATTAGTGCTAAAGTGCGTGATATTTTGAGCAACATTAAGATAGACAAATACTTAATCAAAAACATTTCGCTTGGGCAAAAAATATGTGCCCCAACAATGGACATATACAACAAAATCAGAACCGAACTCTTACGGTTAAAATGTGAGTTTTTCACCCACTCGCGCAAGGAAAATCGTCCATTAAAGGTAGTGTTATCCGGATTAGACCTGAAAAGCAATGATATGGTGAAAAATGAACTAATTGCACTCGGGATAAAGTGCCTAGATGTTAAAACCATCACATTAAATTCATCAACAAAAGCCCTGTACAAACACTACTTGTACATCGTCTATATTCAACGCGGTACTGTTAAATTAAACGAACTAAAACGGAACTACTCCACCTTGTTCAAAACCATCGTTCGCTGGGACTTTAAAAAACATAATCCAGGTAAGGTCACACATAATCCAGGTAAGGTCAACCTTCACTTCCTTCATCCACCTGGGCTTCTGGCCTCCATCAAACCCAGCAACCTTCCAACAGTTATACGACACACACGAAGAAAAATCCGTCAGAAACTTTAACTAATGATAACTTGTTCTCATTTAGCGAGATAAACTCTCTTCTTAATGAAGTTGTAACCAAGCTTAGTGCTTGTCAAACTAAAGCTGACCAATTTAACGTCTGTTACGTGCGGTTTCCGCCACCACCATCATTCGATAATTGGTAATTTTAATATAATTTGTTTTAAAGTGGTCTGATGGTAAGGTGGTGGAGGAGTTGCACGATCCACAAGTGAGTTTTCGAACACGCCCCGATTCGGGTGTGGATCGTGCAGCTCTTCGAGTTCGAATTCGGTTTTCGAAGTGGACGTGAATGGGGAGCGAGAGAGAGAACAGGTGAATGTTTTTGACATACGGTTTTGCAATTCCGTTTTCGATTGGATTGAAAAAGAGCAGCAAAGAGTACGGTTGTTGTTGGTCCCGGTAGAGAATTTGCAGAGGAAAGAAAGAAAAGAAATCCGTGCCTTTTTTTGTTTTAAAATTAAAAAAAGTAATACTAAAAAATTAAAAAAGTAAAAGGAATGTTTTCAAAAACACACTAGATTCCCAAAAGTGTTAAAATTGAATTTTAAAGAATTTTAAATATATCTCATAATTACTTAAAGTTCCCAGTGTCAGATTCTTTCAAATGATTCGCTTGCCAAAATTTACCCTTCATATAAATCCTAACTCAGATATGACCCGAGTGTGAACGTGCAAAAACAACAACTATAATTTTTTGTACAGTGTCACGAACATCTATTTGCAATTAAATGCTGATCACTGACCTGGAGAGCTGTTTCTAAAATACCAAATTGTTTCAATGGTGCCCATGGAAATAGAGGAGCTTCAATATTTGATCTATGGATTCTAACTAAATCATTCATCATTGAAAGGACTAATCTGGCCGAGAGCGGGAACACTGTACTTTCCTGACCGTTCCTGACACCAAGATTACAGGTAAAATAAATAAATTAGATTTAATTTTCTGTGACAGAGACCAAAAAATACTGTCACACGTCATTACTTCATTAGCTATTAAGTACATATACTCGGAAAAAACATGTTAAGAAACTCTCTTAACATCATAACTTGGAATGCGAGAAGCATCAAAAACAAAAAGCATGCATTTTTTAGTTTCTTGATAAATTTTAATATTGACATTGCACTTGTTTCAGAAACCTGGCTCAAACAAGACATTTCTTTCTCACATCAAAATTACATATGTTATCGCCTAGACGGGGTACATGCTAGTGGTGGAGGTGTCGCCATTGTTGTGAAAAAATGTATAGAACATTCCTTGCGTCCTTCATTGCACCTTAAGTTAATTGAGGAAATTAGTATAGATGTAACATTAAGTGATAACTCCAAGGTGAGTCTTTCTTCGGTCTATTTCCCTGGTGGAAATAGAAACATTGAGAAATCTACTTACTTTAAGCGGGATCTGCAAAAATTGTATAGAGTCAACACTCGAAACAAGGTAATTATTGGTGGTGATCTAAACTGCAGACGCAGTCGTGGAATTGTCTTAGGGCAAACTGCTGGGGTAACATTTTCCTAGATGTTGCTGAATCCAGTCCAAGTTTTTCCATACTTTATCCACTTCTGCCCACCTATATCCCAGCGAGTGCTAACAAGAACCCCTCAACTCTTGATCTATATATCACTAATATTCCAAATTACTGCACAGTGCCATTAACTCTAAATGCGTTAAGTTCAGACCACCTTCCGATCAGCCTCACAGTGAACCATACAGAAGTTGTAAATCGTACCAGTTTATACCACAACTATTCAGCCGCCAACTGGAATTGTTATAAATCATATATAAACACGAACTTGGTTCTAGGTGATACCAGCCTAAATTCTATAACCTGCAGCGAGCACATTGATATCCTAAGCAACAATTTTGTTTCTGTTATCAATAGAGCGGCCGATCTTGCGATACCTAAATGTTCCACTGCTCCAGTTGATAAGGCACCGCTTCCTGAAAATATCTTACATATGATTAGGCTACGAAACTCAGAAAGAAGAAAATGGCTGCGTTATAGAATCGATTGTTTTCTAGTTAATGTTAAAGTCTTAAATAATATCATTAAAAACGAAATCTCAACATATAGGAACAAGTGTTGGAATAAACACCTTTCCTCTCTTGACAAAGCTAGCAAACCGTTCTGGATAATATCAAAAATTATGGAAAAGAGAGGGTCAAGTATTCCTCCGTTTAAAGTTCACGACAAGTTGTTTATTTCTTCAGTGGAGAAATCGAACCTACTTGCTAACACGTTTAGTAAGAACCACTCCATATCTATGCATCTAAGCGACGCGTATACTGAAGCTGAAGTTGCTAACACTATCCATGTATTTTCTCAAACACCAGCTGAAAGTACTTACGCAACTAATATCAGCAAAGTTAAAGAATTGATAAAAAAACCGAAATCAAAAAAGGCTGCGGGACTCGATAATATTAACAACAAATTAATCAAAGCACTTCCACCTGCTGCAAGTAACTATTTAACGTTCATTTTCAACGCTTATCTTAAGAATTGTTATTTTCCGAACTGTTGGAAAACAGCAAAAGTAATACCTATCCCGAAACCCGGCAAACCGAAGAACAGCTCCGAAAGCTACAGACCTATTGGTCTACTTAGCTGTCTGAGTAAGCTCTTAGAAAAAATCATTAAAGAAAAGACTGATCGTTTCGTGGAAGCAAATAACATCCCACCAAACTTTCAGTTCGGTTTCCGTAGTGGTCACAGCACAATCCACCAAGTCTTGCGCATTAAAAACCACATAGCTGGTAAATTCATCGACAAGGAGTCAGCGGGACTGGTTCTTCTAGACATCGAAAAGGCCTTTGATACGGTATGGCACGATGCCTTGATTTATAAGCTACTGAAGCTTAAGCTGCCTATGCCGCTTATCAAAATTATCCAGAGCTTTCTTCGTTCGAGAAAATTTATTGTGAGTATAGAAACCGACATATCCTACTACTCACCAAATCCACTATGGTGTACCCCAAGGCTCGGTCCTTGGTCCCATATTATTCACATTGTTTGTCGCAGATTTACCATGTCTAGGTGAAAACATTCAGGTAGCTATGTTTGCCGATAATACGGCCATTTTCTCTTCGGGTGCCTTATTCACTACTGTCTACAACTCTTTGCAAGTAGCTCTTGACAAACTAGCAGTATATTACAGGAAATGGGAAATAAAAATAAATGGTAATAAAACACAAGCTGTCTGGTTTTCGAGATGTAGGAAACACTCCTACCAACCAAATGGCACTAAACTCAGTATGTGTGCAGGTGATATTGATTGGTCCGAAGACTGTAGATATCTAAGTATTATTCTAGATAAAAAACTTATCTTTCAAAAACACATCACTACCACAATTGACAAAATAAACAAAGTCGTAAGAGTTATGTATCCATTAGTGTGTAGAAAGTCAAAGCTTAGCATCGAAAATAAAATTATAATATTTAAAACCATTTTTCAAGCTATACTCCTGTACGGGGCCCCTGTATGGTGTGGTATTGTGGTTCCACACACAAAATAAAATTGCAAAGGTGTCAAAATAAAATATTGAAAATGTTGCTGAATTTGCCATGGCATTATTCGACACATGACCTACATGAAAACGCCAACGTTAAACCGGTAGAGTTTCTTATTGACAAAATCAATCGAAACTTCTTTGTCAATTGTTCTTTTTCTGACAATGTTCTCGTTTCCCGTCTTGCGTTATCCTAAATCACTACATACTGGTATGTACTCTGTCTATGAAAATTATATCGAGGTCATTACTATATAAAATAACCGGAAGCCAGTGCAATATTAGTCTTAAGATTCAAATAAGGGTTTTTTTTCTTGTAGTTTTCCCTTAATTTATTATTTGTTATTCATTAAAATTGTACTATTGTCATTATATACGAGGGTTGCCTTTTATATTTCGGGATTAGAGAACAAAAACAAATATTGATCATCGAAAATCACTTTATTGTTTTTCAAAATATTCCCCATGAAGATCTATACACTTTTGCATGCGTTTGAACCAATTGTCGAAGCACTTTTGCCACTCTGATTGAGGTATCTCCAACACATGCATTCTGAAAGCAGCAACCGCCTCTTCAGGTGTCGAAAAACGTTGACCTCTCAGTTTGTTTTTTACATACGGGAATAACAAGAAGTCATTCGGTGCCAAGTCAGGACTATACGGCGGATGACCCGTCAAATCGATGTTTTGGGTGCTCAAAAATGCAGTTGTCGCAGCCGATGTGTGAGAGCTCGCATTGTCGTGGTGAAGAGTGATCCGTCTTCGGCGGTTGGTTTTCCTGATTTCTTGGAAGACAACTGGCAAACAAATGGTTGTGTACCACTCAGAATTGACTGTTCTGCGTTGTTCTAGTGGTACGGTTGCGATATGTCCAGTTTTTCCGAAAAAACAGGCGACCATTTGCTTGGAAGTGCTTCATGCGCGAACAACTTTTGTTGGATTTGGCTCATCTTGAAACACCCAGACAGTCGACTGCTGTTTACTTTCGGGCTCATACGCGTAAATCCACGATTCATCACCTGTCACGATGTCATAGACGTCTTTCGAAGCACCGCGACCGTACTTTTTGAGCATTTCTTTCGACCAATTGACACGAGTCTTTTTTTGGGCGATTGACAAATTGTGTGGGATCCAACGCGAACAAATTTTTTTGACAGTCAAATGTTTATGCAATATTGAATGTATGCTGGTCCCACTAACGCCTAAGGTTGTCTCAACCTCACGATAGGTCACATGACGATCTTCCAATATCAGTTCGCGCACAGCATCAATGGTTTTCGGAACAACAACTGATTTTGGACGACCTTCACGAAATTCATCTTGGAGTGAACTACAACCACGATTGAATTCACCATACCATCGATAAACACTGGTCCTTGATGGAGCTTCATCGCCAAAAATTGAATTAAGTTCATCCATGCACTGTTGCTGAGTTAATCCACGCTGAAAGTTGTAAAAAATAATCGCACGAAAATGTTGACGATTTAATTCCATTTTTGGGCCGAGACGAATCTTTTAAGTTACTGTAAACAACACAAATAGCGCTCGTATGTCAAAACGTTCTGAGTGCGTATAACCTCAAAAATGTCCAACTTTACGACAGAGCTGTCAATTGCCGGATTGCAACACTAGGGTTGCCAAATCCCGAAACATAAGAGGCAACCCTCGTAGATTTAAGATTATAGTTGTAAAGGAATTGCTATCCTAAATCTCTTAAATACTAGTTGTAAAATATACCATAAATGTAATTATCTACCAAATAAAATTGAATTGAATTGAATTGAATTTGAGACGGTTAATGTACGGGGGAAGGATTAATTGGTCTTCCCATCCTAGCCCTCTGAGAGCGAACCGAAGGAAGCGACGTTGAGTATTTTCGATTCTACGGATATGGATGCTGTGATAAGGGGACCATACGGTGGAAATACTTGTTAAATAAGGGCAAGACCGGATCCCGATTGTAGTGCCGATGATGATGATGATAATGATCTGTTGGGACGACCGAAAAAAGGAGTAAGCGCTTTTAAAATTGCAACCTCCAACTTAGAATTTCGTTAGTAATTTTTAATAATTTCCAAACGTTGCTCATTTGTGAACTTAACCATGATAAAAATGTAAACATCAGCTGACATTTTGACATTGACAGATTCTGAAAAAAAGTTTGAAGGCGCAGTCGTATTAAAATACATAGTTATTATATCACGTTGGAAAGAGGGTTTTTGTATCAAACCATCAAGTTTTCTGTTGGCATTTAGAGGCACAATAAAGATAAATAAACTACACGATTGTTGCAATTGGGGTGGAAAATATTTTCACACACATACAAATTATAGATTGTCCGTTTCGACATTTATACTTTCTTCAATAAGTTTTTGTATACGATATTAATACCCGTATTTCCTTAAGGTATTAATACTCGTAAAACCCACTCTTAAGCTCTTTTAAGCCTTGCAAAACAAAAGCTGCACCTGCGAAGTAACATTTGCCAGTAGACTGTCATGAAATATTAGTGAAATATGTGATTGAGTTTTTAACCCTTATGTCAATGACCGGGTACCCGGGTACCCATTTCGATTTTCTAAAATGTCAATTTGAAAGAAAAAAAAGATTTTTTTTCATTGAAATTTCGTAATTATCATTCAGAAACGTTTGAATGGAGATGATCTAAGACATGGGACCGAAATTCGTCTACTAGGCCGAGCAATCGTGAAATTGCGACGAAATGATTACTGTCGGTAAAGTTGGTCATTGACATAAGGGTTAAACGGATGTGTCCAGCAATCTTGTTCCGTGTTTATAGTTGCTATCTGACGACAATTAATTGTGGAAACCGCAATAATATATTTTACGACTTAAATCATTAGTCAAATGACAATGCCTTGATGCTTATCTTGTGTTTATTTTAGCCTACCGTGCCTTTAAAACTACTTAAGTCATACTTATGGTCCCAATGTATTAGATCTTGCAGATTTTCCACTAACCACTTAAATATAGTAAAATTCCTCTCTTGTGAGAATTGTAAATAAAAGATAGAAGCTTCAATCGAAGCCCACATACCCTTCAATTATAATTCCATCCGCTCATCCTCACTGCTGTACGTACGGGTCTTATTTTTACTTTTTTGTGAACCATTCTGAAAATACTCCAAAAAAAAAAGCCATTCATCCGAATCTTTATTCACCGAACGTAATCAAAACATTTTGTCCCATAACCCAAGATTATCTAAAACGCATAAAGAACTTATGTCCCACAGCGACGTCTCTAATCAAAGGCCTTTTCAAACACACGTCGAAACTTGGGAAAAGTTTTCGGTGTTCGCCTTGTACTTCTAACACCACTCACGGTCATGTTTGTGTTTTAATAGTTTGCCGGCTTTTAGAAATCCATATAAAATAGCTTCTTGATTTTGGAAACTTTTGCGGTGTTTCTAGTCATGTAATCGTATGAAAAAAGTTTCAGTTTGATCCAATCTGTGGTGCAAATGAACCGGAACATATTTTATTTAACATGAACCATGGCAAACTCGACTTCAACGTATTCCACAGTGACCAACGAAAGTGAGGACGTGTTGAATTCATAGCTTTGAGGCTTAACGATGTTGCGTTCCCGAAGGACTCATTAATCTCATTGTCTTGAGAACACAGGTTTTTGGCTTGGGTTTGGTGATGTTGTACACAGCCCATCAGTTAGGATGTTGGGTAAACCCAAATGTTGACTACGAATGGAAATTGGGAAGTTACTCCCAACGCCACCAGTTAAACAAACCATTGGGATATCAAATTGGTCATAAGGGGATTGGAGTGTTTATAAAATATGAAGACGTTTTACGTCCTTACAGTTTTCCCCTGTTCTATATATCTGTCATGATTCTTCGGGTGTGAAAAAAGATTTTTTCAGGTTTGCTATTCTTATCTCATAAATTTAAGCTTTTGTTGGTTAGTTTATACTCGAAAAGGATTCGGTTTTATTAGTAATTTAGGGCAAGTTCCGCAAAGCAGGATTAACTAATTTTGGAATTATATTTTAGGTGTATTATCGATAAGGGCTTATACAGGGTGGGCGATACATTTTTGCACATTTGAAACACGAATAGAAATAAAACTGCAAATGTTTTTTTGTTGATCATTTATTTAACGTAATAAACGGTTATTAGAAATTATTTTTTTAAAATGACATCGCCCCCGCCACTCGCGCGCCGCTCCCTCTAACGGTTTTTAAGAAGTCAAGTGTTGCCATTTGAAAAAATCTATGGCCAACCCTATACCTCCCAACGTTTATGTACTTTATGTCATACGAAATTTCGGTGGTATAAGGTTAAGTGAAATTTATGCAACGTTATTCTATTTGCTTGATTTTAAAGGGTCCACGTTTAAGACGACTAGCTACATCTAGCCAACTAGAATCGGCAAAACAAGAATCGAAAAGTGTATTTGACAGAATCCTGACGCGATTATACTATTATTTCGACGAATAATTACTCGCGTTTTTGTTTTCTCTTTTTGCTTGCCTGAATTTTAAGTTTCATAACTGTTTTCTGGCATATAACAGATCCGCTAATTATTGATGATGATTATATTTCGATCAGTGGTCGTGTTAAACGTTATTATAGAGCAAATATGAATAAGATCTTGAAAGTGTATAAAAACTATAGAGAATTTGTCTTTTACATGAACCGCTTAAAAAAAGTCAGTAAATCCTTTTTTTGACATGTTGGTACGACCTGCCTTAACTGCTAAGCCAAATATGACAATCCTGTGTCAACTGATTTGTTTGCAGCAGTTGTCGAAATTGGTTAACATCAGAGTTTTTCCACGAATTTTACTCAATGTCTTACAAATACTCGTAGGCAATCAAACACAGACCTTCGAAGGCTTGATTTGTCGAGGAGCCGATTTTATGAATAGCATTATAACTGGTGACGAAACAGGGATCTATGAATACCACGCTTAATGAGGCCACAATTGACCTAATGGCGCTGGGAATGTTAGGCAAATCCGAAGAAAAAACCGCACCAAATCCACACGTAAGTGAAGATGGCTATGACTATTTTTGTTTATTGCCGTTGTGTAGTATGCTCGGAATTCGTACCGGGAAGATGGAGTATTACTACATGAGCTGAAAATTCCAGGATTTTTCAATAAGTGAGGCCACTAGAAAATGAATATGACCCATCTCGAGTGGCTTGTGGGGGTTCTCTATACTACATGGAGAACCAACCCACTCGTCATATCAACCCCTATCCCACCGTTCAGTTAATTCACCTGAAAATCATGTTTTCCAAAAGGACGCAGATGTAACATTAAGGTTTGTAACCCTAATGTAGAAATTTAATAATTCGTTATCTGAGTTTGTTTAAATTGTTTATATGTATATTATTTTTGTTATTAAAGTTTATTAGGCCCCACGTTGGGCGCCAAAATGTACCACCTGAGTGTAACCCCAGATGTTAGCATTTATTACTTAGTTATCAGAGTGAAGTTACTTACGTGGTACCCTCCTTTCGTGCGGCTTCTTCGGTTGGTTCAAAATCGATGTCTTTCACTTTTACTTTATGCACATTATTTATTACTTCTTAAAAGGCTGGGAATATCCATCCCTGTATACTGTTACTTAAACAAGAAAGAAAAGTCAGAAGATCCGCTGTACTACATTCGATGGCTGCAGTCTTCTGATATTCCACTACACTGTTTCCTGTTAACACACTGTTCACACTACTCTCTGTTAACACACTGCTCAACTGCCACTCATTTTCCACCACTTTATATACCATTTAGATCTGCTAAATGTGCAGATGGTACACTTTTCACACCGAACGTGTAACCTATTCCGAGGTTATTCGCCTGTCATTCGTAATTCGCAATTTTTAATTGACCACTAAATTGGCTTTACAAAAAATGCAGCCGAATCAATTCAAATGTTCATTCGATTTTCAGTAGCATTGACTGAACCAATTTCAGTGGATTGCTCTGCGTGCAAATCGTATCATACGTTTTATTTCGCCTGTTGTTACGTTCGCCACTTTCGCTGCACTCAGCATTTCAACGACGTTCAACTACTTCGTGGTCCTTGATCATGCCGCTGGCGCTCGAATATCATGTATTACACCTGTTAACATATGTACTTGTAACATGAGACCGTGTAGGTCTGTGGGCAGGTGTTGGTTTTGCTTTTCGTAATGCGAAACGGAATGTAAGGTGAAGTGCACGGCGGATATATGCTTTGGATAATTATCGCAAGGTATGCGATATGATTTAATTTGGGGAAGTCTTTACTTCCTAATGAATGCGAATTTGTATTGTTTGCATTGTATGCAAAATACGAGTTTTAATGGCTGGAAAGGCGAGTATTGCGTTATACGCAGAATGCTTTGATTAATGACTTTGTGGGGCTTTTTAGGGCCCGAAGAGCCACGCATCGCTTGATCCCCACCATTACCAGTAATACAACTTACCTTAAAGTTGAAATTTCGGCAAAATTGTACAATCTTGCTAGGGCATTAACCGCCACCCAATTAGCTGGAATGATTTCTGTTATCCATACGGCTAACCGACATAAATACATATTAGGCAGTTTACCTTTTTTGGGGGCTGTTCCAAGCCTCTTCTCCACGGTAATTCTTGAAAGCATAATTGATGGCAAGATTATCATCTTGTCATGACATCAATTCAGCATCAACCGAGCTTCCGCGACCGAACAATGGATGGCACATATCCACCAACACACGCTAATCTTTCCGTGTGTTATCTTTCTACCCATCCATTGTCCTAGCAGTCATTTCGGGTTGCTTGCATATCTGCAAGCCAGATTTTCCACCGCATGTTCTATGATCTATCTTTCCTAAAGTAGAGAAGATCAAATTAAACATTGGCCTTTCAGGCGCGCATAATTGCTTGGTTATCAGCATGACCGATTTTATGATCCGTTGCAGTTTCTTGGAACGATCACCAGCATCGGTCATGACCACCAATATTTACATAAGCAACGAGTAGCCACGATTCTCACGCTGGCTATCGAAGCCGTTTTCGTTTACACAAAGTAAACACCCAAGCGGATACTTTCGCCTGACAGTACCCACAACGGGATTAGCATATCCCTAAAACAACATGCATCGAATCATATATGACCGAAATATGTTTATTTTAAACGATCTAGCAACGGCCATACCCAATGCTTGATTCATTATCGTAAAATAGATTCCTGCCTTCGTCAAGGGTGTTATTGACTCACGTCAATCAAAGAATCTATCCCTTGCGGATGGCGGCAGTTTATCTTGCCCTACATGTATGGAAAACATGCAGCAGAATTGACTTGCAACATGAGTTTTTCCTTTTTTTCCTTTTTGTTATGACCTTCACCATTCACCATTGTAAAGAGACATCCAATAGTGAGTCAGATTGTAGCTGCCAGGAGGTGTTAAGACGTCGGAGCGTTAAACATTGAAAATTAATAATTTGTGCCGGGAAAGTCTTCGTCTACATATTCAGAGTGATAAACTACATAAGAAAAGGACTAATCTAATTTGAATTAAATTCAACTTGTGCTGTGAATCGTGCTATAGCCGTTAATGTCCAAAGACGATAAGTACAAGAACATAGTCGGGGATTTAAGTGAGCCAGTGTCATACGTTTACAATCCTACTTCTTCCCCTACAGGCTCATCTATGATTAGTTTATGTATGAAGTTTCGTGACAATTCGTCCACGCGTTTACAAGCTACAGTCGTTTGAGTGACGCTACTTTCGCCTTCGAAAAAAAAAAATTTGAAAAACAGGGATATCACACCTTGATCAAACATTGTTTTTTGCTGGGATAAAGTCTGAATAATCATTGCAATGCTTACAGATTTGGTATCCGACAACTGCTCCTTCGAAAACAACAGTTCATAGGTGGTTTAGTGAATTTAAAATGGGTCGTAAAAGCACCTCGCTCTGGAAGGCCCAAATATGCTACGAATGCCGAAATCGTAAAGCGAATATATCGAATCGTTTTGAATAATCGTAAAGTGAAGTTGTGACAGTTAGCTGAGCCCGTGGGTATCTCAAAGGAACGGCCCGGATACTTTTAGTATGATCTTTTGGAGATGAAAAAGCTATCGGTGTGATGGGTGCCGCGTTTTCTAACCGTCAACCAAAAACAGCAGCGCGTTGATGATTCAACGGCCGGGTTGGCGTTGTTGTAGCACAATCGAGCGGATTTTTTTTTTGTGTTTTGGGACGATGTATCCATTATCATTACCATTGGCGCAAGACTAATGATCTTGCCCGGAAAAAACAAATCATTATGGAAAATTTAACAAGCCTAAGGACTTGCTAAATAAGGCCAAGACCGGTTCCCGGTTGTAGTGCCGATGATGATGATGATCTTTTACCATACAGCTTAATCTAATAGACAGTCTGCAGAGTGGTTGGAAATCTACGCGAGCCGACCAAAGCGCTCAGAAGGGCAACGGTATGCTCCGTTTTCTGGGATGCGTATGACATAAACTCCTTTGATTACCTTCAGAAGGGAAGAACAGTCACAGGAGAGTATTACGCAGCGTTATTGAAAAAAACTGAATAAAAAAATAAGGAAATACGGCCCATTTCGCGAAAAAAAGTCCTGTACCACACGCTAACGCACCGTCACATACGTTCTTGAGAGCAATGGCCAAATTGGACCAATAACGACTTGAATTGATTGCTTACCCACCGTATTCTCCAGGCTTGGCCCCCAGCGGCTGTTATATGTTCTCAAACCTGAAGCGGGGGACCCAGGGAAAGAGATTCAAACCGAGGCGTATTTCGAAGGCTTGTACGTTTCGTAGTACAGAAAGGGCAAACATATGTTGGAAAATCATTATACCAAGTGTATCGCCTTCGAAGGTAACTATGTTGGGGAATAATTATAACTTTATCCAAAAAACGCTTGTTTTTATTAAAAATTGGGGGACTATTCAGCTTAGCACGAGGGTGAGCTGAAAAGTTTCCACTGTAACAAAGCGTGGGGGGGCGAGATCGCGACGTCGCACTGGCGAGCGTTCTACCTCGTCCCCACAAATCACTAATATATCTGACACGTTCAACACCGAGGGAAAAGCACAAACACCGGACAAGTAAAAATATAAAACTCAGGATTTCCATAGTTTGTTATTATTTATTTGACGGTTGTAAACACTACACTGTACGCGGGGAATGCCAGTTATCCGTGAGGCACAGGACTATTACTTGTTTAATTACTCCGCTCCAGGTATTATCGCTCCCGTCCGCGGAACGGGAGCGGAAGTCCGCACGACTATTGTCGTCGGCAGATGGAAAAGGACTTAGCGATATAAATTCGCTGACAAGGGAATTGGGTCAGTTAAACTGGCTCTCTTAAATAAGGGGTGCGTTTTCCTATTCCAAGAGAGACGTAAAATCTCTCTTTGGAGTAACCAAACCGATCTCATAGAGGAGATCTTCACGATACACAAGTGTGTGTGTACATCGGTTCTTTTCATAGATCAAAGCCATGATGACGAACCTGAAACACAAAAAAGGAAAAGGATCGTAGAGATCTTTGTTTATGTGAAAAGGTTACTGGGAAACGGATCCAGAACTATGTAGGGTAAAAGATAAATCTCTTGTGAGTTCAACTGAGTAATCAAGTTGCAACTCATTAAATGGCAGATGTATTTGGGATACGTTTTGGTGATTGGATCGTTTGTGTATCACCAGAATGCCTGTTGGTAGATAGCGATCTTTTGTTCGCACTTTGGTAAGGCATGAGTCTCAACGCAGATGGTGCTAATTACATGCAGCTGCGTTGGGCCGTTTATCGCTGGCTGGAAGGGGTCGCCAGCCGATGTGTGTGTAGATAGTTTTTGTACACACATCGTGGCTGGGAAAATAGACGGCGCAAAATTTATGATCCTTGTCATGAAGGTTACCTTGTATGTAAAACCGAATCATTTGTTTACAGGAATTCGGGTAGAGGAATTTGTCTGGCAATGTAGATGCCGAAATTGGTTTGGAATTCCTGATAAGCTAATAAAGAAATCTTACAGAGAATTGGTATGCAAAGAGAATGCAAGAAAGGTAAGTTTTCTTCACAGGGACTTAAAGATCATAGATTTGATCTCTTTAATGCGTGAAGCATTTTCAGGTGCCTAATGCGATGGCATTGGCGAAAACTTATGCGTCTTGGGATGAGGTAATGGGGGTTTTTAGGAAAGTGTACCGTGGGGTTTGGCAGCACCTCCACAAAAGTGTGGTATATGTGGGTCGTCATGTAATATAATGGTATAAGTTGTTTAGCATGGCAGAGTCGCCATGTAATATATCTGGGACTGCTGTCGCCAAATAATATGTTTTCTTGTAATACTTAGATTTGTATCACTTGTGATATTATGATGGATTGGTCTATAACCCGACTTCCCTACTGTATGCTGTTTAAAGCGCAGCTCGCTGAAAATGGATGGCGTAGACGCCGCAGTGTTTGAATCAAATACTCTGTTGGATTTTGATTGCTTTATTCTTCAAAATGCTGGGGTATTTATACTCCCAATAAATCACTCAATTATTTACAAATTTCTTAATCCCCTTATACAAATTTTGCTTAACAAGCCATTTCATTCATAATTGAAAATTCACTCATATAATTCTGCTTATTGTGCTACTTAATTTCCTATCACCAGCTTAGCGCATAGTGTAAGAACAATGACACGATTTGACCCAATTAATTTGCGAATCACTTGCTAGCAATAAGCTAGCAAGCCACTGTCATATGATTCTTTCAAATCGTAACCGGAGCAATTCGTTTCTTTTACTCAATGAAAAGAATCGACCTTGAATTATTGTCGGCAACGAATTCTGGTTACCTGAAACTTGCTAATTGTGAGAAGGGCAAATTGATTTACTTGATATGATTCTTCATGGTCATTTCGTGAATATGTTGTTACACTACAAAAGATACAAGACATTTTTTCTTAAAATTTATTTTTATTTTCTACATAGTCTCCTTGTAACTCTATATACTTCTCCCAGCGATGTTCCCATCTCTCTAACCCGTCCAAATAGTACTCGGCGTTTTTCTCTGCAAAATAACTGTTCAGGAAGGTTTTGCTTCCTCATTTGACGAAAATCTCTGCCCTCCGAGCGCAATTTTTAGATTAGGAAACAAAAAAAAGTTGCTTGGGGCTAGATCTGGTGAGTGAGACTGATGGTCAAGCAGTTCAAACCGTAATTTGTGGATTTTCGCCATGGCAACCGCTGAGGTGTGAGACGGCGCGTTGTTTTGGTGAAACAGGATTTTCTTTTTCTGCAAATGTGACCGTTTTTCCGCAATTTCTGCCTTCAGTTGGTCAAGTAACGATGTGTAGTATACTCCTGTAATGGTTAACCTTTTTGAAGATATTTGATTAAGGTAACTCCATGACTATCTCAAAAAATAGTCGCCATCACTTTCCCAGCCGAAAAACAGTTTTTGCTTTTTTTTTTGGAGTTGATTCCCCCTTTGCAGTCCACCGTTTTGACTGTATTTTTGTTTCGGGCGTATAATGGTGTATTCAAGTTTCACCGACAGTAATTATCCGGCACCAAAACTCCGATTTATTGCGCCTAAACTGCGCCAGCAGTGCGTTGGAAATGTTCATTCGAACACGTTTTTGGTCTAAAGTGAGCAAACGCGGCACTCAACGCGCGGACAGCTTTTTCATGCCTAAATCTTGATTTAATATATGTCAAAGACGTTCTTTGGACATTTTCATAGCCTCTGCTATCTCTCTCACTTTAATTCGGCGCTTGTGTAGCACCATTTGGTGAACTTTAGCGATGTTATCGTCAGTTGTTGCAGTTTTTGGACGTCCCGAATGTTCATCGCCTCCTAAGCTCTCACGGCCACGTATAAATTTAGCTGCCCAAAATTTCACGGTGGTAAATGGTGGCGTAGAGTCCCCATACACAGAGTCCAACTCATCTTTGATTTGCGTAGGGGTATTGCCTTTCAAAAACAAAAATTTAATGACACCTCGATATTCAATTTTGTCCATTTTCACAAAAACACTCAAATCGACTCACTCAAACGACTGTCAAATAAAAACTACCCGTCCAAAATGGCTGAAATTTTGGTGAGTAGCTGTCCTAAGATGCACAACTATATTCACTTTAATTGACGAGTGCCGCTATCGTCACGGAAACTTTTCAGCCCACCCTCCTATTGGGAGTCCTGTAAAGGTTATCGTTCTTGGTTTTGAAGTCTGTTTTCGGAGTCTGTCGACTCCCGTTGCGGTCGCCACCGTGCTTCTTTAGGCTGGGGGGAAGAGCGGTGACCGTTGTTGATGATTGAAAAAAAAAAAACGATTGTGTTGGTTCCGTATTAGTTTAGTGGGCTACCATCCCCTTTTGTCGCTTAATTGAAGCAACATACTTATCTACAACTAAAGTATATTTAATTTAGAAACCAAAGGGCTTAAGAGCCACGTTAACTAGTCTTAACCTAAGGTAACAGGACAAATTAAGAAGGACGTGGTAGGGGGCAAGAGGTGGGGACAGGTTATAGTACGGTGTAGAAGCGCCGCTGTGAGAATGGTATAAGAGGCGGTGTTTGAGAATATGGGTAGAGAGGTCGAAGTCGAACAAGGTGGAATTGGAGTTGACATTTCTCAGCATCCGCGAAAGGGGTTAGTTGAGACCATAAGAAGCCCGGTGGGGGTGAAAGTTAAGTAGGCGGGGATTACGTGTATTTCGAAGGTTTCTGTTCAGAGGAATTAAGTTAAGGAGGAAGGTGCAGTCGACCCAGCCGGAGAGGACCCGATGAACGAACAATATGTCAGACACGACCCTGCGCTCCTCAGGGGTTTTGTGGTTGATTAATTTGATACGGGTAATGTGCCGGGAAAGGATTAAAGGGTTTTTCCATACTAGCCCTCGGAGAGCGAACCGAAGGAAGCAACGCTGGATATCTTCGATTCTACAGATATGGATCTTGTGATAAAGAGACTATACCTGGGTAGCATATCTAAGCAGTGGACGGACGAGGGTAAGGTAGAGGGATCGAGCAACTTAAGGGTCGGACAAATCGTTAGACCATCGTTTCACGAATCCTATGGCAGAATTGGCTTTTCGGTTCGTCTCATCAATGTGAGAGAGGGAATTGAAATCCCTGTCGCAAAGGATCCCATGATCTTGAATACATTGGACAATGGTCAGGGGTTTTTTATGAAGGGTGTAGGGGCGTGAGGTTGAGTGAATACGCTTGCGGGAAAAGGTTATAGATTGGCATTTGGCGATGTTAAATACGAAGCAATTTTTGTCACTCCAACTGGAGACGATGTCAAGGTTTGATTGCTGCAGTGCAGAATCCAGTGATTTTTCGGTGATGTTGTATATCTTGGTATCATCAGCGTATAGGGACAAGCTGGAATTCTTAATGACCTTATCAATATCATTAGTGCAAAGTATAAATAGGAGAGAGCCCAGGTAACTTTCTTGAGCTACCCCAAAGGCAGCAAGCGAGGGGTTGGATATCATGGACTTGAACCGAACCAAATGAAGTATATCCTTTAGATAGGAAGAAATCCATTTCAGCAATCCAGGTTCGTAGCCGAGGGCGGTTAATTTGAAGATTATAAAATTGTGGGCGATTTTATTAAATGGTTTACTGAGGTCGGTTGAAACCATATTGACTTTGTTACCGTGCTCTAGTGTTGAGAGTGTAAAGGAAGGGAACTCAACGAGGTTGGTTGTAGTTGATCGGCCATTGAGAGAACCATGTTGCCTTGCCGAAATAAAAGATTTGCAAAGAAAATTAAGAGATTCGTATACAATGCTTTCGAGGATCTTGGGTAAGCGGGAGAGTTTGGCGATGGGGCGGTAGTTCGCGACATCGCTGGTGGGTCCCTTCTTGTGGAGCAGGATGATGAAGGAGGTTCTCTAAATGTGGGGGTATACGCCTTGGGGGAGTGAGAGATTGAAGATCAGTGAGAGGGGAGCAGAGGATGAGCATTTCTTGAGGAGAATTGCAGGGATACTATCAGGGCCGCGTGCTGTTGCTTAGATTGACTTAAGGGCGGATCAAAGGAGTTGCGGAGAAGTGACCCGGAGAAGTGGTCAAAGAAGATCGTGGCCACCGTTTCTGCCTCCGCATTGGGTAAGATATAGCAATCTATATATTTAGACAGATTATCTTCAAAAGTAAATATATAGTTATTGCCTGCTGGAGTTCGGCCAAGAGGCCCGACTATATCTAAATATACTTTGTCGAATGGCCTCTTTGCAATGTCGGTGATTTCTATGGACATACGTAGGTTTGGGGAAGACTTCATGGTTTGACATTCCTTGCACTTTTTAATGTACATTTTAATGTCGCGCATCACGTTCTTCTACCAAAAGTTCCTACGTATTTTGTTGTACATCTTTATCACTCCTTGGTGTTCACCCAAAGGAGGATCATGTTAATCCCGCAGCAGTAACTGGATTTCCTCAGATTTTGTTATCTCCATTCCTCTATCAAATGCCTGTTGGGATTTGTCTGACCAAGTGAATTTAACATCCTTCCTTAACAAGTTTGTTATTATATATAATTTGGAACATATTTCCGGTAGTAGTTTGACAAGCCGAGAAATGATTGGACGTTCTTTACCGTCTTGGGAATGTGGAAATCCCTGACACTAGCTATCGTGTCGGGATTTGGCATTGCCCCCTTTTCGGAACAAACATGTCCTAGGTAAACTACTTCTTTCTGTAGAAACCTACATTGCTCTGGTTGCAATTTGAGATTGTCATATCTAATTGTTCGAATACTCTTCGAAATTTGTCATGGCTCTCTAGGTTCTTACCATAGATGACAATGTCGCCCAGATAGACAAAGCATTCGATACCTTGCAACCCAGTTACGACATAATTCATGAGTCTCTGGAACGTAGCCGGGGCTGCCTTTAGCCCGAGTGGCATACGTCTGTACTCATAATGCCCATAATTAGTGCTGAAAACCGTCTTATCGCGATCCTTTTGATCGACTAAGACTTGGTGGTAGCCACTGGCTAAATCAAGCGTGGAAAAATAGCGTGAGTGACCGAGCTGGTCCAGAATGTCCTTTGTTCCAGGGAGAGGGTACGCATCTCCGATGGTTTTGTCGTTCAGTTTCCTGAAATCGACAACTACTCTCCATCGGGCTTTTCCATCGGGGCCTACTTTCTTGGGAACTGCTAGTAGGGGTGAGTTCCACGAATTTTTGCTAGGTTGAATGATATCATTCTCTAGCATTTCCCGAACTTGCTCGTTTATTACCTGTTCCTTGCACTCAGGCAGACGGTATGGCCTGTGGTTTATAGGCGCTTGGTCCTGTGCCAAAGACAATTCATGCGGTATCGCATTTGTATACGTCAGGTAGTCGCCTTGTAGGTGGAAAATGTCATTGAGCTCCTCACATATTTCCACTATCGATTGACACTTTTGAGGACTTAGGTTTTTCCTTAAGTGGAGTGTAATTGTGTCAACCTCGAATCTAACAAACTGGAGGTGTTCTACATCCGAAGAGTTTGTCTCGGATACGGGATGACCTGATTCATCATCAAAGTTAATTCCCGATGACGTATTAACTCGCTTACCGGTATGTATATTCTCCCGGTTTTCCAAAGGAAAGAATGCTTTGTTTATAAGCAACTGCACCTTTATCCGGTCAATGGTCTGGGGGCAATCTATGATATTGAGTGCCTTAATTTGGGCACTCTCTGCCTTATTTAAAATACAATTAGGGAGTAAAATCACTGAATGTATTTCTTTAGGTATCAAGATTATCTCCTCCCGAATTTTTATTGGGCGCCCTGGTACAATGACCGGTCTGTCTACTCAGAAAGATTTTTACCTCCGAAGGGTTTGTCTGTAAGCGTTCTACCGAAGCTTCCCTTCTTTGTCACCTTCTGTCTTTTGGAGTTTTGTCTTGTTGTTGGGGTAACTGTTACCTGACAGTTTTTTGCAGCCCTTCCCCTTTATGGGTAGGGTCTTCGGGTAGTTTCCGACTGCAGTATCGACTCTCTCACGTCCCTGTGGTACGGATTCCCGTTCGGCTGCCCTTTGCCGAAGCCCTCCTGTGCATTTATTTGCAAAGTCAACGGAAAAGCTTTCAGGGTTACTGATTGTTAGGGAGAATTCCAAACAACCTCCTGGTCCATTAACTTTACAATTATGCGACAGAAAGTCGTTACCCAACAAGCTGTCTTCCGACAACCCTGGTAAGGAGTCTACTACCTGGAAGCTACAGGGGATTTCTTGAAGTAGTTTGAACTTTCCCTGTATGCATCTGTGGGAAGAGGTATGGTGCACCGGCATACGGCGCTGATTCACTTCGATCTCCATCACGAATCTAAAGTTCCACCGCAGCAAGCTGTTCGCCAGAAAAGCAACCACCCGGGCAAGTAAAATGCCGGTGTATGTTGTTCGAAGTAAGTTCTTTAATTTTATTTGGTCCTTGTTATTTTGTTTTAACTTTAAAAACTGTTTATTGAGGAGACAAAAGTACACAGACTGAAATACATTTACGTTACGTTTATACATGGTTCCATTCTTTTATTTTAATGTAGATTAGTCACATTAATTGGCAAGTACACAATTTGCAAGGAGCCTTGAGGAGGACATTATGATTCTTAACAAAAAAAAACATAAACAAAAATTATGGAACACTCCACTGGCGCAGTAGTTGCTTATTTCTCTTTTACACCAATCTGTAGACGTAGACGTTTAGAGTTTCTCACTATTTAATGTTCTCTAATTGTTACTCGGGGTATATCCACGACACTGATAATCGGTTTTTTGTTGTTACTCATTCGTTTTTACGTCGACTGTATTTTAAACTTCAAAATGAATGGTAATTCGCGGAGCCGTAGGACACGTACGGCGGGTATGGGAAAATGACTCGGGCAGAGACTTTGTATAACTCTGGTAGGTTTAATTCCACGACCCTGGATATACGCGTCCCCGTGCGCACCGGGGAGCGGAAAACGGACCGCTCGACCGGCTTGGTAGGGTGATGAAAAGCGACACAATCGAGGGTTGGAATCTGGCTCTTGATTCACCGAATCGAATCGCTTCCTTGCTTTTGAATATGCAGGGTATTTCGTTTGTGGCAAAGGACGAAATTGGGGATTGTTTATTCGTTTAGATGAGAGATCTCGGTCGGGAATATTCCAGCTGAACAAACAAGCTGCCCGACGCTGCTTTGGCCATTGGACAATGGAATCGCCAGCCAATGTGTATGTAAGACATTGTTGTACACATGTAAGGCTGGGAATAGCCAACTCAAGGTTAAGATTCCCTTATTATGCGGTTACATTATATGTGAATCGATAAGTTTTCTTTTCAGGGATATTGTGTTTGGCCTTGGTGAATTCCTTTCAGAAGATAGTTATGATGTTTGGAACAGAATTCTTATAGGGAATTTTGAATTCGAAGAAATGGATAAATGGATGTAGGTAAGAATTCTCTTCCAGGAACTTTTAGCTAAATACATTTGATGAACTTAATGCGTGAAGCATTTACAGGTGCTAATGCAATTGCATTAGCAGAAAACTATGACGGTTGGGTTGTAGTTATGGGGGTTCTTCGGGTAAGTAGACAGTGGGGTTTGGCGGAACCGCTACACATCCCCTAGACTTTCCCTTGCCAAAAAGCGTTTGGAGGATTGTCGCCTACTGGGCATCCACTACTGGTTTTTGGTGGAGTGCTCTTGTTTTTAAAAGGCTGATCTCAGCGCCTGTGTCCACAATTAGGCTCGTAGTTGGTTTACGGTCAATTCCCAATGGGAGTTGAACAACTGGGACTTCTGTCGGCTAAAACTGAGAACAGCTTTGAACAGGTTGCTAGTTTAATTCGGCCGGATTGGGGGTGTCCGACTCGTGAGTTCGTACTGGTGTTCTGTTGTCCGATCAAACTAAATTAAATATTTGTAAAATAAAGTAGTATGAACGCAAAAGTCGATTCGTGATGGTGTTCTGTTGGCCGATAAAACTAAATTAAATACATAGTAAAATAATATTTGTGAAATAAATAAATACGGTATACAAAGTAAGATTATATATTTGTAAACTAAATAAATACGGTGTAGCTGTGAAAATTAAATATTTATGAAATAAAGAAATACAAAGTAAAATAATATAACTTGTGAAATCGATAAATACGGTGTAGCTTAAAAAAATTAAATATTTGTAAAATAAATAAATACGGTGTAGCTATAAATAGTAGATATTTGTGAACTAATTGGTAATAGGCGCTAGACTAGTGTCTTCCCTTGTCTAGACTAGTGTTCTTCCTTACCAGAGTGAACGGTTCGAACGATTCATCCCCACCAAAGTAAAAATCAGGGGGAAACAAAATTGTTAAAAATATATTTGTAACAACTTTGAAAATGATGACCCAGCCACACGATTATTATTAATAATAGTATTTTTCAGATCTGGCCCCGGGTACTGGGTATTTACAGACTTCAAAAAAAAAAAACCTCTAATGAAAGCAAGTTGAAGAAAGTAAATGAAGATGTGATTTTCGAAACTGAGGCTGTAGCGGTTCCGCTAAACCCTACGGTCTACTTACCTGAAAAACCCCAATCACTACTACCCAACTCCCTTTAGTTTGCTAATGCAACAGTATTAGTACCTAAAAATGCTGCACGCATTTAAGAGATCAAATCTATGATCTTTAAGTCCCTGTAAAGAAAACTTACCTTCATGCATTCTCTTCGCATACCATTGCTCCTTAAGATTTCTTTATTAACTTACCAGGAATTTCCAATCAATTTCGGCACCTACGTCGCCAGTCAAATTTCCTTAGAGGACTTCCGGTAAACAAATAATTAGATTTACATACATTTGCAACCTTCATGACAGGGACCATAAATACTGCGCCGTCTATTTTCCCAGCCGCGTCCTGTACCTTTTCATACATATTGCCTGGCAACCTTTTTTGTTTGTCTTATCTATAAACAACCCAAGCAGCTGCATATAATAAGCGCAATAGACGCCGAAACCAAATTCTCCAGCATTTCCTAATGCAAATATGAACCCGGTTTCTACTGCACCCAGAGATGCCATAAACATCCAATTTGCTTTTAGCACCTTTTTCTCCCAACGTCGAAAATAGCGACGAGGCATCGTGTAAACAGTGGCCCGCATTACCAACGGCGCATTTGGTCATTTTTCCCTATTGTCCTTGCCGCCTGCCTGCTTTCGAACACGTGCAACAACACTGAATCTGTTCGAACCCGCACATATACCACTGCACCAAAAAGATCGCATTTTCTTAGTGGTCACACCCTTAAGAGAAAAGTTTTTCTCTCTCATCCTTTTTTTTCTTAGCGAAATCATCTCTGCATGAGAAGTCGATCGTTGAGTCCTTTACCAACCACCGATCGAGGCGGTCGCGTCGCCACTCACCGCACCGCGCACGGTACGGTGCATTTATCTTGAGTCGCTGTCAAGTGTCAATATCCTTCTTGGAAAAAATGTGAAAATTGTGATTAACGCAAATTAAGTCAGATTAAGTAAATAACAAAATATTCAATTAAAAGCAGCTTTTCTTGTGACCCCTTGTTTAAATACGATAGTGAAAATTGTTGAAAAGGCCAAAAATACCCATTAAATAAATTAAAGACCATCCACTACAATAGACCAAAGAGTTTTAATATTCCGGCTGCAGTTCCTGTGTGTTTTTAACGTGTTTCTGTTTCGTGCCTTGATGTTCGACTTGTTGCCTTTAGAGCGGGAATTTATAGTGACGATTGCGGAAGGAAGTGAATCAGCGTCGTACGCCGGCGCACCATACCTCCCCGCCACAAGGCCTGTTTGAGAGCAAAAACAAATCGTTCTTCAAAAAGGCATCGAATTGTTAAAGAAGCGTTGAAATCAGTGTATCAGCCTAGAAGAAGACTATGTTGCCGAATTTTTCCTAAAAGTTGTTGTTTTATTAGTTAGACTCGGGGCTTATTGAGTGTTATGTAAGTCTGTAAGGGTTTTCTATATCACACGAAGAACCAACCCACAATTCCTACCTAATTTTGACCACTAACAGCGCGTCACCATAGCCCAACGCCCCATTCAACTTGCAAGAATACATTTCCCAATCCGCAACGGCATCCATTCCCAAACTTGCAAAGAATACATTTTCCAATCTGCAACAGCATCCATTCCCAAATCAGCAATAGCATACATTCCCAATCTGTACTAGAATGCATTTTTAAAACCTATAACAGAATACACCCCAAATCCTGCAACAGAATACATTTCAAATCATCTCCCTCATCTACACCAAACCGCATTTAGTTTTCCCCGAAAACCATTCCGACTCACTTCTTACTCAAGCCATTGTTCTCGCTTGCAACTAAGCAGCATTTAATTTTACCCGAAATCCATGCCGGCTCACTTCCTACTTAAACCATTTTCCTCGCTTGTACCCAAGTAGCATATAGTTTCCCCGAAAACCATTTCGGCTCCCATCCTACCTAAACCATCTGAAATAATGCCAATTTTCCTTACTGGTAAGTCACCAACACGATGCGTTGCATTTCCACGAAACAACCATCGCAACGACCAACACCCTTGTTCCTTTGTCTAACCGACAACCCATGCCCATACTTGGTTATGCCTCCGAAACCGATTTCTCCGTAGACACAGCAACAGAGGAATCTAATTCAGCCTGTACGGCAGAAATTCCCTGGAACTAAATTTTCTACGTCAGCATAGCAATCCTTCCCCGTGTTTCTAGTAAGTGGCAGTGAGTTCACTTAGCAATGACTCCACTGCCACGACACCCGGAATGGATTCTTGCATTCGTTCAGTTAGTCGCTTCACAACCACCGCTGCGTGCACACACGCGGCCGGCCACGCCGCGTTGCACCACGCGAGAGTCAGTCTTCGCCCCTAGTCCCGCACGAACAACACGGGTCGCGAGGTGGTCCCTTTTGAACGCAGTCGAGTCGAATAGAATCTAAGAAAATCCGGACCGCTGTCGGTAGTCATCATCATCATCATCATCATCATCATCATCATCATCATCATCATCATCATCATCATCATCATCATCATCATCATCATCATCATCATCATCATCATCATCATCGGCACTACAACCGGGGACCGGTCTTGGCCTTATTTAGCAAGTCCTAAGGCTTGTTAAATTTTCCATAATGATTTAGTTTTTCTGGGCAAGGTCATTAGTCTTGCGCCAGAGGCTCCCCGACGAGGAATCGAACCCCGGTCTCCCGGGTGACAGGCGGGTATACTAACCACTATACTATCGAGGAGCCCAAAACAAACATCTATCAAGGTATTATTGGATTCTGCACTGTTATTCCTGTGCAAAGAGGTACTCATTTCACATTTGACAACTATTTCAATCACATTTCACATCGCTCCACGTCAGGAGAATATTTCCTGGCGTGATTTCCCCGACCCACAACAATATCCATTGTTCGTGGAAGTTGCGTACCACGCCTGTTGTTCGCAAACATACTCAATGTGCCTAAGTGCTACTGACTTGTAAATTGCGGTAATGGCGCAATATTTTCATACTGTACAGAATATTGAAGAAATAAAAAAAACTAAGTCCATCGAGGCCCGGGTGTTTCATTTGTGGTGTTTCCTTCTTGCGGATGACAGTCTCGCATCAGATCTTCAAGTGCTCGTGACGTGCCCGAAGTGCGATCTTCTAGCGGATGGCTACCAGTGAATAACTTCAAGGTACGATCCAATTAATCAAACTTTTAAGATAGTTGCGAACGATCCAAACTGACTCAGTGGTTACTGTTCCTTGGCTGTGAGTTCTGAGTACGAAAAGGGAAGTAAAAAAACACAAAGCACGAACGAGCTTACCATTACCAGCGATATTTCCCGCAACTATTTGTCGTTCCTGAGATTTCCGTCGCTGGGTGATAGTGAACCCGTGCTGTACGTCGGCACCCATACCTTCACCCGCACAAGTCACCATTATGTAATAAATGAAAGCGGAGCACGCATTCAAGTGATACTTTTCGGACGTCACTTCATCGGTTTGAAGGCAGATGTGCAGTGGCTAATATAGTCGAATGATTTACGCCCCTATGACTTTTTTATCATCATCATCGGCACTACAACCGGGAACCGGTCTTGGCCTTATTTAGTAAGTCCTGAGGCCGGTTAAATTTTCCATGATTTGTTTTTTCCGGGTAAGGTCATTAGTCTTGCGCCAGAGGCACCCCAACGGGGAATCGAACCCCGGTCTCCCACGTGACAGGTGGGTATACTAACCAGTATACTATCAAGGAGCCCTATGACTTTTTTATGGGGGATATAAAATCACTTATTTATAAAGTCCTAGGGCTGTGGTTGACCTAAAGGTCAAGATTCGCCAGGGCATATATCCATCGCTATATTTAATGTAGTGGACACCAGCTGTCTGATATCATCCTGGTATCATCGTTAAAAATGTATAAGCCAAATAAAATAAGTAAACAAAAAAACTTTAAATGTTGTTTTTGACGGTGAAAATATAGTTAAACCGATTTCCGTATTATATATTTTTTAAATTGAATTTCTAAATAAACAAGTTCCTCTTCCCCACATTGTATTTATTTTTGTAAGCTAAGAACCCTGAATTCAAGAGGTTGCAGGCTGAGGAAATATTCATTTCCAACCCATCATTTATTAAGGAATTCATTTTTTGAACCCTTAAGAATCAAAATTGAACGAGCACGTATGCATAATACGAGTGCTACCGAACTAAATGTATGAAATTTACCACAGAGAAATTTCACACCATTACTATGCATTTCTCAACTATACAGACTTTCGAAATGACTTCTCAATGAAATGAGAGTTTCCCTCAAAAGTCCTGCTGATTGAAATCGGTGTAATTGGACTACCTGATTGTATTTTAAAACGAAATCCTCCGCTTGAAGTAGATTGTCGTAACGAACGATCCTTCTGTAGGTCTAACAATTTGAGCGAATTAGCTTTCGAGCAAAGCGTACACCTGTTATTGTTTTGGACGTGGTGCGTGTGTCTCAGGTTGGTTCAGCTTCGTGTTTCTATTTTAGTCACGTTTGGAATTGGAAATCCATTTGCATTTCGTGTTGCGACGAATGGCACCAGTTAGACCAGTGCACTTGTTTGTTAAGGAGCACGTCTTTTTGATAGAGAGTATGTTAATCGTTATTTGAATTTAGGCTAATAACTAATCAGGAACAAATTGGATGGATGAGCTAATGAAGATTCCATTGGTACTCTGAACGCAATAACATCAGAATAAATAGCCATGGTCAACTTGTTTGAAGTGCATATTGTGTACGTGGGAGGTTGTTGACTGGTACTGCATACGATGGTTTGAAAAATCCGTGCAAATGGAATGTTATGAAATTGTTTTCAGTTAGTTTGAGTATCATTTCCAGAAGAAACTCAAATCACAATTTTTCTATCTTGGTTTATTATTTTAACTTCGTTTATTCTAATTCAATGATTTCTGAGCAGTAACTGAAAATACATACTGTGTAACAAAGAGTATAAATAAATTATTTTATACTAAGTTGATCATATGAGGGTAGGATGAAAGGCTCTCGACCTATTTCATAGAGTCATACGACAAACATCGTAAGACGGTGAGCAGAATATCGAGTGCGCGTGTGCGTGAATTCGTGAATAAACTGTGTTTTTCGCAGTTCGGCCGGCGTTGCACGGCGAAAAAAGAAAAAAAAAAAAACGAGTGTGTGTGTGTTTCGAACCCAAAATGGGCAAGACGAAGAGCGTCGAATAAAAAATGGCACACTCATGTGTAGTCGCTAATTCAAAAACAATCAAAAAAATTACCAAAAGGAAGAATGAAGTGTCAATTATAGATGACAGCCCACTGGCAAATAAAGTCCGCTCAAACCTGTCAATGGAACGACAAAAATCAAATGTGACGAAAAAAACCGTCACAGAAGAAAATATACCTGCCAAGGATACTTGTTACTCAGGAGCAGGGAACAAATTTAAGGAATTGGAGATGCTGGAGGCAAACATTCCCGAAGGAGACGATGACCTAAACAGCTTAATTGCTGATCTCATCAAAAAACGCGAAGAACTTTCCAAACAAGTACGAGCAGCCCTGGAAGAGCGAAACAAAAGACGGAATGAAACCGAAGCAAAAAGAGAGCAAAAAAACAAATCACCAGCGGCAGCATCAACATACGCTACAAATAAGCGAAACAATGGACGATCAACAACAGCATCAGAAACAACTGCAGCAGACAAAGACAGCCAAGGACGAGCAACAACAGCAACCAAAAAAAGGAAAAAATACCTCCAATTGTCATCAGTTACATAGAAACGAAAGATTTAATGAAGTTGGGTGAGTTGACTTGTAAAGATTTTAAAACAAAAAGAATTAGTGCTGAAAAAACTAGAATTTTGTGCGAAGACCTAGAAGGTTACAATAAAGTAAAGTTTGCTTTGGGAAGGGCAAAAACCGAGTACTACACGTACACCACAAAATCAGAAAAATCAATTTCCATGCTCTTAAAAGGAGTTGATCCTTCGTTCTCCCCAGAGGAGATACTCGAGGAATTAAAAACGGTTGAAACAGCTAGTTTAAAATTTACAGGTGTAAAACCGTTTTCAACTGCGAATTCTAGAAAGTGCAACCGCAAATTGCCTTTCTACATTGTATCTCTAAGTCCTAATAGTAAAGTTGATGCGCTTAGACATATAAAATGTCTATGCCACCAAATTATAAGCTGGGAAAAAATTAGAAAATCTGAGCGCGTACTGCAATGTATGCGCTGTCAACGACTTGGACACGTTGCATCAAACTGCAATATGAAATTCAGATGCGTAAAATACCTCGCTGACCATAACATGGGCGAATGTCCGCTGGGAAAGGAACAGCTTCCGGATAGGGAAACACTGTCATGTGTACTATGTAAAAATACAGGACACACGGCAAATTTTAGGGGTTGTCCCAAATTTCAACATATGAAGTTAAAGTGGGAATCAAAACAAAAGCAAGTGGCAGAAGAGAAAAAAATTAAAACTCGTTCTTATAATAATTTTGTTGCCCCGCGTGTAACATATGCACAAATCACGGGCAATTCTATGCAACGAGCCCCCGTGGAATCTTCACATACCAATGGGCGAATACCGGCAGTAGATGCGCAACCTGAGATATTAAATATGATATCGGCCATGCAAACACAATTTGCTAATTTTCAAAAAATATTGACGGAACAAATGGCCCGAATAGATGTGCTCTGTTCGGCTGTGTTTTCAAATATCTCCTTCGATCAAAATCTTCGACCCTCTAACTGAACTAAAACTAAAAATTATTTCGGTGAACGTAAATTCACTAATACACATAGACAGAAGAGATAATCTAGGCAACATGCTTGAAGTCGAATCCCCTGATGTACTTTTGGCTAGTGAAACGAAAACTAAACCAAAGGCACAAAATTGTCTATAAAAACTATAAGATAATCAGACGTGACAGGCCACATTCTACTCAAGGGGGTGGGGTTGCAGTTTTAATTAAAAAAGGTCTTTATCATAAGGTAATTTATAGTACAGAAGTACACAAATTTCAGGTGCTGGAAGCCTGCATAATAGATATTCCGTTGAGAAGTCAAAAGCACCTGTATGTGGTCTCCATTTATGCCCCTCAAACTACCCAGTGTAAGCAATTTATCAATGAAATTGATATGCTATTTCGACACCTGAAATTAGATTCGGAAAATAGCTATTTCCTAATAGCGGGTGATTTCAACGCCAAGCATAGTGCTTGGGGTAACTTAACCACGAACACAAGGGGCAATGCTTTATATGATTGGTGGCAAATGAATGCTATCGAGCGCAGATTAGAATTGTACGCCACAAGTACACCGTCTTATCCTAAAGGAAATTCATTTCTGGATTTACTTATGATCGACGATCGAATAAACTTGCCAGGCACAGATCTAACTACGCGAAACTGTCTTCGCACAATCGATCACGATAGCGATCACTACGGATTTGGAGCCATAATTGAAGTCCCAAATGAACAATATTCACTAGAGCAGTTCGAACAGATCCACTCTTTCAATTTTCGAAAAGCTCACTGGTCACGCTTTGATCGATTAATAAAAAAATAACTTCGTAACAGAGCCATAGACCCTCCGACTATTAGAAACCTCCATAACGACGAAATCGATCATTACTTAACAACATTGGACGATATTATTACCAATGCAATGAATCGCTCTATAGCTAAAGTTTCCCATACCGGCGGTTATTCTAATAAGTACAGGACATCAGCAATTGACGCTTTGTTTAAGCAAAAGAGCATTATGCTCTCAAAGCTGAAAAGACTTTATAGTCAGTTCAGCGACCCAAATAGTCAGGAAATAAGAACACTTAAGTCCCTAATCAAAAATCTCCAAAAATTGATCCGTGATAATTACCGTTCAAGTATAAATGAAGAGTGGAAGAACAAAATTCAAGCCATTCAAGCTAGCGGATCGAATATGTTCCAACAAATCAATAAAACTTTTCGAAGATCACAATGACATTCCATATTTGCGAGTCCCACGGACTCCTGAGAATTGTCAAGCAATGCTGAACTCAGGACTCAATCTGGAGCATATCAACTCCAACGAAGAAGTAATATTAGTCGAAGACCCGCAAGACAAAGTGAACTCAATTGGTGCATGTTTCGAGGCAATATACAGAGTGAACGAATCCACTCACTCCAATACGATCCTCGAAAACAACGCATTCCAGACCTGCATGCATGCGGCGTCAAAGCTTGTTTCCGACATACAAAGGAACAAGACAAAGCGCCAATGCACAGGTGCCTGCTTAGTTGACTTTGAAAAGGCTTTCGACACCGTGTGGTTAGAAGGACTTATTCATAAGTTAGAAAACCTGAGAATGCCTCATTATCTATTGTACAACATTTACGAAATGATAACGGACAAGCAGTTTGTGGTAAAATGCGGAGATATATTCTCAAGCAAGACCTTCAAAATTACAAACGGTTTACAACAAGGGGCGGTGAATTCTCCCATTCTGTTTAATATTTACACCAGTGCTCTAGTGGGTACGCTTAACAATGCCATTGCATACGCAGACGACATTGTGGTATACAGAACAGGAGAGAAAATAGATGTCATCAATAGACTTCTCCAGGACGACTTCAATAAAATAAAACGTTTTTGTAATGACTGGAAACTAAAAATTAATTTCCACAAAACCGAGACTATCCTTTTCAGAACACCGCTCTCCAGGGCCTCTCAGGACACAAAGCACAATTGGAAAAACTTCTCTATCGTAGGGAATAATAATCTCCCACTACAAGTGAAAACTGTAGTCAGATATCTCGGTATTTGGCTTGATCAGTATTTATACTTTGACAAGCATATAGCAGTCACTCTCTCTGCAGCAAGAAACGCATTTGCTGCCACAAAAAGTCTATTCCGAAGCAGCATTCTCAATCCAAAAGTTAAAATAATTTCATATTCGGCATTCATCCGACCAGTGTTGGTCTATGGCTGTCCAATATGGTACACTATATCCCCATTCCACATGGAAAAGATTCGCGTGTTCGAGAGACAGTGTTTGCGTTCCTGCCTCGGACTTAATAGAATACCAGAGTCACGATACCAGAAATTTTACCCTAATAAAACCCTGTATGATAAATCAGGACTAACTAGGATAGACAACTTCATTATAAAAATTATTCGTGGCCACATTGCAAGGGTAATGTGCAGTGTAAATAATCTTTTCGCGGGAGCATATTACCCGAAAGATATGTATCTGGAGAGTACACTCCAGAACGGGTTCATTCCCCCAGAGGCGTTCCTCTTCTTGGACGGAAAAGGTCTTATCCAAGATGAGGGTGGAATACCCATTATATACCATGCTTTCCGTGGTGCTAGGGATAAACGAATTGTCCACAATAGCGATATCTCTAATAGGCCAGACCGACTTCGATTCAGTACGGTGATCAGTGAAGGAGATAAATCAATAAAAGACCGAGCCAACCCCAACTGGTGGTGGCTCTGTGGGGGGTTTCTCTATTCTACATGAGAAACAACCCACAATTCCAACCAACATTTCCACCTAATTTCGACCGCTTTCAGTGCGTCATACTTACCAATTTCCATTATATGTATTCTCCTGTAAAACATTTCAAACGGACGTTTAGCTAAACTCATCATCCTTTGCAGATAATGCATAATTGAGTTTAGCTACATAAATGTCATACGGCAACTCCATTCTTGGTAACCATGAGTTTCCCATCGGAAATCTCATAATGTCGGTTAGCAACAAGTCTAAAAGAACGACGCTGTTGCAACATAACAAAATAGCTGGGGTAATTTCAGCGCCATAGAGTCTGGTTCTCACGCGAATTATTTCCCAAACATCAGCGGCGTCCTATCGACTTTCCCTCAGATCACCCATTCGCTTGGGATCAACGATCTCTCTTTGCAGGGGAGTAACATCCGCTAGGGTTCTCTCTCATTCGTATTTCTTTCCACGGTTCAATGCGCTTTAACTACACCATAGCCGTACCACTGGGTCAGTAGGTCGTGTCAGTAGCTGCATCTGATACCAAGCCACACAACCAAAGCTACCCCGAGTTCACAGCATATCATGTTCTCTGTTCTCTCATTCTTCGTGTCCGTCAATTACCCTATTAACAAAAGTTACTCATACTTTGACGGGCGTGAGGTTGAGAGAGCAGAGGCGTGGTCTCTTTTAGTTGCCTGTGTACAGAAAGAAATATGAATTTCAACCCTAATTCATACTAGTCACTATTCAATCATCACCACGAAAGGTCGCGTCGCGTCAAAAAGCATAGTGAATAGTTTTTTTTCTTTGATAATTGATTATCAATTACAATAAATTTCCGCAAAAAACATATTTTCAATCGGAGCGAATAAACATTGAAACACGAATTGATAAAAGAATATTAAATAAAGAAAAAAATAAAAGTGACATCTAACAAACAAATTCAGTTAAGTTTGTGTGACTATTTCAATTTGGAAGCAAATATATTGGATTTTATATTTAAGAGATAACTTCAAATTCTTTAATCGGTTAGCTCGCCTTTATATATATGTATATAATATATTCTTTATATATATGTATACATTTCAAATAGTTAACTGCAAGAACTATTTTCTAATTGTCGGGGGTGTACAGTGAATCCTGTGCCATACGTTGGCAACATACTTTTACCCCCACAGCTCCAAAATGAAGAAAGGACTTCATGTCCTCAGATATAATATTCAGCTTTGGCGCAGCTTCCTCCCTTCCTTTCCTTTGCCCTCCTTCCCGTTAACTTCTGTTATTTTATCTTTTTTATTTTCATTAAGCACTTATTATTTTGTTTTTAAAATTTTTGCATCCTCAAAAAAAAAAAAAAAACTATTTTTTTGTCATGATGCCTCTAAAAGAAGAAGAGGTATACCTCTAAGATAATAGTCTATTTTTTTTATAAAGTATGTGTATTATATTAAGAATAAATAAAAGAAAATGTAAGCTGAAAGGCATAAATTAAGCATATAATATTGTATAATTTAGAGTGCTTGTGAAGAGCCAGTAAATTACATTATGTAGTAAAAATTATTAAGATAGGTTTAGCATTTAGACTAAAATTGTAAAACATAAAAAATACTTTGTGAATAAATGCGTTTGCAAACAAACAAACAAAACCTATTTCATAGATGGTGCAGCCACAAATGAAAATACTGTTTTCTTGTGTTGTGTTTACAACAAGTACAAGTGAATAGGAAATGTGATTTTGATATAAAAAATAGTAGATGCTTAAATTCAAAAATTTCAACACCGATAACGTACCTTATTTATTAACTGCGCTACTCCGATTACCCGTTTCTGTGCGTTGACTATCGGCATACAAAGGATTGCTTTGGTGCAATCGATTTCGCATTCACTGTGAATCTGATTGTGTTCTCGCACCCATTGTCGTACGTCAGATATGTTGATTGTTTGACCACTCGACGCGACGTACTGTGCTATCTGTGCCAGGGTTGAAGTGTTGAGGTCTTCTGCCGACGGCCTGAAGATATTTGCCGATTGCTTCTGAGTCCCAAGTTCAAATATTAGTGCAAAACATGTTCGTGACTTTTGCTGTTATAGAAATACGAAAATATAAATTGAATCGTTAATTGAATAGTTAATTCGAATCACAACTTGGTAATGGGGAAGGGAGGTTTGTGTGTATTGTATTATATTTCCATCTAATATAAAAGTGCGTCTAAGTTGCTTACATTTGCCGATTCTATTATCTCACTTTTAGCCACTAAATTCACTATTTCCAACGTTAAAAGCTACACTTGCTCAACAACCTTATACAACACTGCAAAGTAAGTGGACATAACGTTTTGCAAGCGGCACAAAACAAGCTCCTCGACGCCCGTTTCGCCAATGTTCACATCGGGAAAGTGGGATCGCCCACCCTGTCGAGAGAATGTACGGGTCTTCTCACGATGAGCTTCACACGCTGACTTCAGAGAGTGTCTCAAAGCCATTCTACTCAACTTGAGTCATCATTTCAACCATTTCGGTGTCCCCACTACACTCACCACATGTCAAGGATCCCAGTTTGAAGCAACAACTTTTAGGCAGCTGACCGTCTCACTTGGCTGGTATAACAGCTGCACAACCGCATCCAACGGGATAATACTATGATGACACTATTCACTCAAAGCCGCACTTATGTGCCACGACAACAGTCAATGGTTCGATGCCGTAGCCACGATCCTTCTGTTAGTCAGAGCAAGCATTAAAATCGACATGGGCCTTTCTGCAGCAGACCTGATATATGGAACTAATCTGCGTCTTCCAGAGGAATTATTTGCAGAGGGAAATAACATGGATTCCCTATTATTATCCACGCCTTGCGTGGTGCCAGAAATAAGATGATATATCTAATATTCCAGACATACTAGGTGCCAGTCAAAAAGATAAATCAATAAAAGATCGCTCTCATCCCAACTGGTGGTAAATTTGTGACGAAGAAAGGACTGTACGCCCCCAAACATCTCAGGCGCAGCGATCCCCCATTATTTTTTATTTTCATGTTATTTATTGTTTCTGGTTTATGTTTGTACGTTTTGTTTCGTTTTTTTATTTTTGCCAGCCGACTCGAAAAAAAAATTGAAAAATGTATATATTGTAAAAATAGAACAAATTGAAAAGAGACCTCTTACATATAGATTATTATCATACGTTACAAAAACAAAAGTAATTGTACGCCGAAAGGCATAAGAAAAAAAGGAGATATTGTGTAATGTAAAGTGCTTGCGAAGAGCCAGTAAGTTAATGTTTATAATGTTAAGGTTAATGATATGTATAACATAGAATTTAACATTTGAAAGAATGTAATTGTATTGGAAATAAATGTGGATTTAAAACTAAAAAAAACGAATTCCTTTTTCGAAAATTCTCTACATATCTCTCTCTCAAGGAAAATTCTCTGAAATTTGAAAAGCCTCCTATGTCACGCCTACACAAAAAAGGGCCCAAATGCGAACTGACGAACTTTCACCATATTGCTAAGCTTTCCCATCACCCTTGACCCAATCGTCAAGTTTTCACTGTAAATTCCTTAATTTTCATAGACAAGACGGATTTGTTGAAGGCAAATTAGCAACACTGTCAGCCCTAGCGAACGACAAAGAGATCGACGTGGTTACAATCGATCACAACAAGGCTTTCGACAAAATTAGTTACATTATTAACAATGCAAATTTCCACCCCATCGTTCCATCCAAATCAATAAGAAAATGCACGTCATTAATCCCAGAAAATTTGCCGTTACTCTACCATTATATACAAATGCACTTGTCGATTCATTGGATGGCGGTTGAGGCCAGCGAGAACCGAAAACAAATTCCAGTGAGTCAATAGATGGTAGGGTGGGGGCAAATTTGTGTCCTCGTATAAAGAGGACGGGAATGAGTGATTGAGCCCCTCCCGTATTATGGTATTGTAAAACGGAGCACTTGTTTTTAAAATCGTGGTGCGTGACTCGAAACTCTCATCTCTTCTATTTGCCCACCCACCACACTTCTTATGGCTCTAATTAACCCATTTCGCGAATGCTGAGGTGGGCAAACTCTTACTCTACCTCCTTCGATTTCGACCTTACATCTACTGCACTCAAACTCTGTCTCCTCTCTTTCCCCTCCTGACCTTGCCCCGCCCACCGTCTATACCCTTCAACCCGTACACATTCTAACACATATGTCACCCACTGTCGCTGTCTGACAAATGCCACATTTGTTTACACTCGCTCTTCTCTAGCCTTCTATCTCCCCTACCCCCAAGTCCTCTTCTCCTCCTCTGTTTTTTCTTCTTGTTTTTTTAAACATACATTTTTTTAATTATATATTTTTTTAATTATATATATCTTTTTTTATTACTTTAGTTTTAAAGTTAGTCTGTAAGGTATTATATTATATTAACTTAAGCTTGGATTAAGCACAATAAATGAATTCGGATATGAATTCGAGTTCGAATTCGAATTTGACTTTTGTGTTAATTTAATAAATGAAAAAGTATCAAACATTAAATTGACTTTGGTTGTAAAATAACAAATGAAAATTAACTAATTATTAAATTGACTTTGTTGAATTATGTGAATATTGGAAACACCAGCATCCCAAGAAGCACTACCATCTCCACCTCAGTAAGCAACGAAACCCCAACAGCTATACCAAGGCAGGTAACAGCAACCACGACATCCGCGCTAAGCCACATCCGGCGGAATAAACCGTACGTTGTTTTTTTCTAAATACGAGGGTTGCCTTTTATATTTCGGGATTAGAGAACAAAAACAAATATTGATCATCGAAAATCACTTTATTGTTTTTCAAAATATTCCCCATGAAGATCTATACACTTTTGCATGCGTTTGAACCAATTGTCGAAGCACTTTTGCCACTCTGATTGAGGTATCTCCAACACATGCATTCTGAATGCAGCAACCGCTTCTTCAGGTGTCGAAAAACGTTGACCTCTCAGTTTGTTTGTTACGTACGGGAATAAAAAGAAGTCATTCGATGGCAAGTCAGGATTATACGGCGGATGACCCATCAAATCGATGTTTTGGGTGCTCAAAAATGCAGTTGTCGCAGTCGATGTGTCTGAGCTCGCATTGTCGTGGTGAAGAGTGATCCGTCTTCGGCGGTTGGTTTTCCTGATTTCTTGGAAGACAACTGGCAAACAAATGGTTGTGTACCACTCAGAATTGACTGTTCTGCGTTGTTCTAGTGGTACGGTTGCGACATGTCCAGTTTTTCCGAAAAAAAACAGGCGACCATTTGCTTGGAAGTGCTTCGTGCGCGAACAACTTTTGTTGGATTTGGCTCATCTTGAAACACCCAGACAGTCGACTGCTGTTCACTTTCGGGCCCATACGCGTAAATCCACGATTCATCACCTGTCACGATGTCATAGACGTGTTTCGAAGCACCGCGACCGTATTTTTTGAGCATTTCTTTCGACCAATTGACACGAGCCTTTTTTTGGGCGATTGACAAATTGTGTGGGATCCAACGCGAACAAATTTTGTGACAGTCAAATGTTTATGCAATATTGAATGTATGCTGGTCCCACTAACGCCTAAGGTTGTCTCAATCTCACGATAGGTCACATGACGATCTTCCAATATCAGTTCGCGCACAGCATCAATGGTTTTCGGAACAACAACTGATTTTGGACGACCTTCACGAACTTCATCTTGGAGTGAACTACGACCACGATTGAATTCACCATACCATCGATAAACACTGGTCCTTGATGGAGCTTCATCGCCAAAAATTGAATTAATTTCATCCATGCACTGTTGCTGAGTTAATCCACGCCGAAAGTTGTAAAAAATAATCGCACGAAAATGTTGACGATTTAATTCCATTTTTGGGCCAAGATGAATCTTTTAAGTTACTGTAAACAACACAAATAGCGCTCGTATGTCAAAACGTTCTGAGTGCGTATAACCTCAAAAATGTCCAACTTTACGACAGAGCTGTCAATTGCCGGATTGCAACACTAGGGTTGCCAAATCCCGAAACATAAGAGGCAACCCTCGTATTTATATATATATATATATATATATATATATATATATAGGGCTCCTTGATAGTATGGTGGTTAGAATACCCGTCTGTCACACGGGAGACCGGGGTTCGATATCCCGCCGGGGAGCCCCCGGCGCAAGTCTAATGACCTTGCCCGGAAAATAACAAATCATTATGGAAGATTTAACAAGCCTCAGAACTTACTAAATAAGGCCAAGACCGGTTCCCGGTGGTAGTGCCGATGATGATGATGATGATATATATACATATATATATAGCGCAGGGCTAATAATCTCGCCCATAAAAATAAATTATTATGGAAAATTTAACAAGCCTCGGGATTTGCTAAATAAGGCCAAGACCGGAATCCGGTTGTAATGCCGATGATGATCAATATATATATATATATATATATATATATATATATATATATATATATATATATATATACATACATTTATTTATTTATTTTTATGTGTAAACATATTTTGCAACAAATTTTTCATAAGCTTATACTTTTTAAATTATCCACCATCGGTGTTGAATCTATTCTGTTAAAATGTATTTCTCGCTACTTGGAAGACAGACTCTAAAGTATTCGGTTCAGATCCGCGATATCTAATCCCTACTGGCTACCTCCGTGGTCCCTTAAGACAGTCAACTAGGTCCCTTAAGACAGTCACCTAGGTCCCATACTTTTTATTCTACTACGTGTGCTGAACAGTTCCGGGATTTTTCAATAGGTGGCGCGAATGTTATTGTTTCTTCGTTAATAGGGGCCGTTTTTTTTTGCATTTCATTTGACATTTCTCAATTTCAGATTAACTCAATTTGAACCATGGAAAGATACACAATCGAGCAACGCGTTAAAGTTATTCAGGCTTATTATGAAAATGGGCGTTCAAATCAAAATGCATATCGTGCACTTCGTGATTTTTTCGGTCAATTTAATCGTCCAAATGTGCGTACAATCGGAAAAATCGTGCAAAAATTTGAGCAAACCGGGTCTGTAGGAGATGTGAAAACACCAGTGCATGCTCGTATAGCTCGTCCTGCAGAAAATATTGCTGCTGTTCGCGATAGTGTGGCTGAAGAGCCGTCCACCGCAACTCGTCGTCGTGCCCAACAATTACACCTCTCACGCTCGTCGTTGATGAACATTATGCATAAAGACTTGCATTTACACGCTTACAAGGTGCAATTGACTCGAGAACTAAAGCCTTTTGACGATTTCAAGCGTCGTCAATGGTCAGAATGGTGGCAAGAAATGGCAACAGCGGATGATCAATTTTCGAAGAAAATCATCTTCAGTGATGAGGCACAATTTCACCTCAGTGGATTCGTCAATAAGCAGAATTGCCACATTTGGGCGAATGATAATCCAAGAGTGATTGTCGAAAAACCAATGCACCAACAAAGAGTGACTGTTTGGTGCGGTTTATGGGCTGGCGGCATCATCGGGCCGTATTTTTTCCAAAATGAGGCCGGTCAGGCAGTTACTGTGAATGGTGTTCGCTATCGTGAGATGATAACGAACTTTTTATGGCCCGACTTGTAAAATATGGATGCGGACGATATGTGGTTTCAACAGGACGGTGCCACTTGCCACACAGCTAACGAAACAATGGCTCTTTTGTGCGACAAATTCAATGGCCGTGTTATCTCACGTGGTGGCGATGTCAATTGGCCGCCAAGATCATGTGATTTAACACCGTTGGACTTCTTTCCTTGGAGTTATTTGAAAGAAAAGGTGTACGTCGATAAGCCAGCAACAATTCAAGAGCTAAAGGATGAGATAATTCGGCACATTAACGGCATAGAACCTCAATTATGCCTCAGCGTCATCGAAAATTTGGACCATCGGATGGAGGTGTACGTTCCATACATAATTGAACCATACCAATATTATCATAATAAAAAGAAATGACAATAATTTCCTAAATAATTTGTGTTTTATTCAAACTCAACATCGGCCCTTAAAATTTAACCACCCTTTAAAAGTTTATCGGTGGTTTAGCGATTTTAAAATGGGTCTTACAAGCATCGAAGAGACAACTTCCTCTGGATGGTCAAAAGTGTATGGTATGGTATGGTCCATGTTTCATCCACCTTCATAAAATGTCGGAAAAGTCCGCTCGATTACGCTGCAATAACGCCAACTATTGAAAAATCCCAGGACTTTTCAGCCCATGTAGTAACTATAAACGACATCTATAGAGTCATCAGGCAGTCTTGTGTGTATCTCTATACGGACGATACAAAATTCTAAAAGACTAACACGCCACCACTTGATTCTGCATTACTTCAAGCAGATCTTAACACCTTCTCGGTTTGATGTCGCAAAAACTGCGTAGAGCTTAATATCGTTAAAGGTCTGGAAATTGAAGATTAATTTCTAGAAAACCGAGACTATCCTTTTCAGAACGCCCCTATCCAGGGCCTCGAGGGATACAAAATAAAACTTGAAACACTTTTCTAGGTAACAATAACCTTCCACTGCAAGTGAAAACTGTACAAAACCTTGGAATCTGGCTAGACCAGTATTTATATTTTGACAAGCACAGAGCCGCGTCCCTCTCCCCAGCTAAAAGTGCATATTCTATGACAAGAAGTATATTCCGGAGTAGTCTTCTTGACCCCAGAGTCAAAATAATTTCGTACTCGGCATTCATCCGACCAGTTTTGGTTTATGGCTGCCCAGTATGGTATAATCTATCTCCACTTTATATGGAGAAGTTTCGTGTGTTCGAACCGCAGTGTTTGCGTTCCTGCCTCGGACTTTATAGAACACCAGAGTCGCAATACAAAAAATTCTATCCCAACAAAATCCTGTATAACAAATCAGGGTTAAATAGGATAGACAATTTCATAATTAAAATTATTCGTGGTCACACAGCTAGGGCAATGTGCAGTGACAATAATCTTATCTCGGGAGCATTCTATCCCAACGGTATGTATCTGGAGAATACGCTCCAGAATGGGTTTATTCCCCCAGAAGCGTTCCCTTTCTTGGATCAAAAAGGCCTTATCCAAGCCGTGCATGCAGTCCCGATTATTTACCACGCTCTCGTGGTGCCAGGGATAAACGAATTCTCCATGATAGTGATATCTCCAATGTCCCAGACCGCCTGCGTTTTAGCACGGCGATCAGTGAAAGAGATAAATTAGCCAAAGATCGAACATCTCCCAAATGGTGGTGGCTTCTCAACGAGGAGAGGACTTCACTTCCTCAGATATAGTATGCCTCTCAAGAGCAACGCTCTCCTTCCTCTTGTCCCCCCCCCCTTGTCCACCTCCCACCATTACGTTTATTACTTATTTTGTAGCTATTCTATTTAACTTTTTTATTTACCCTTTTGTTTCGTTTTGAAGTTTTTGCTTGTTATCCAAGAAAAAAAAAATAATAATAAAAAAAAATTATAATAATAATGTAAACGAGGAGTCCCTCTGACATACATCAAAAAGATGTACGCCGAAAGGCCTAAATAAAAGTCAATTGTAATGTGTAATTTAGAGAGCTCGCATAGAGCCAGTAAGTTAATTTGAGGACTGTGATTGCAAAAGAGGGTATAACATTTACCCCTAGTATTATACATGTAAAAAGAATTATGAAAATAAATGTGGTTTAAAAACATAAAAAAAAAACGACAACAAGTTGGAATAAAAACACAGTATTCTTTTTTAACTTTTCCTAAACATTGGTCACCACTCTCCTCTCTAGATAGAAGAAGCACGGTGGTGATCGCAACGAGAGATCGAGAAGAATCTCAGAGGTACTAGTCTTTTTTTCAGAACAAGGAAATATGTTCTCATCTCACAACATGCCCACTGCTCGAATGTGTAAGTCAGGTATGGTCCCCCTGTCAGCAGACACACATTCGTAGAAACGAAAGTATTTAATGTCGTTTCTTACGTTTCGGTCTTCGTGGACTGGTATGGGAAATCTCACGAATTGATTGTCACACGTTCTCTACATTTTTTTCCTTTTCTTCACGACCTAGCTCGTCCTGTCGATGGTCTACCCATTGTCGAATAGTCTCACCAAACTGCATCTTTGTTTTAATAAGTTTAGACCTCGGTCTTTCTCTAATGTGATAAATCTGGTTCAGATTGTAGTATTTTCGCCGATCTGTAAAACTCCTGCACAAACCCTGTTCCCTAAGCTCCCGTGAAATGCTCCATAGTATTCCCAACGACGGGGCTAGCTGTCTAATGCCTCGCGCCTCTCCAGTGGTAGTATTCAAAATAAAATTAAAAAGGAAAAGGAACAAAGTAAATTGAACACGACTTTTGAGATACCCAGGATAAAATATAATTGAAATTTTGTACGAGTAATTAACGTCACCTCCAATTTGGTCAATTTCCAATCCGAATGTAACAATCAAAACTCTCCAGAAAATAAAGTCAATCATTTCAATTATTGTAGGATCCATACGAACGAAGCGTTCATTGTTCGTGAGTTAGCGCCTTAGGGGTCTTGCGCCTTTGCCTCTATTGCTTGTCATTTAATAAGCTATAGTTAAATCCACTCCAAATCTTGGTAATTTATTTTATGTCCTCCTAATGCAAAAAACACTCAGCCTTCTCTTCCCTAATCTGTTCATAACCAAACCCCCATTGTCGTCCAATCGATCCGCGACCATGGTATTTTATGTAATAAGAAACTTAATTTCGGTTAACATATTGATGAGATGATTCTTAAGGCCATCTCAACCTTCGTGTTTGTAAAACGGTGGTCTAAAGAATTCTCCAACCTTTATGTCACCCGGTCCCTCTACATTTCCTTTGTCTGCCTGTAATGGTCCCAAATCACTACTCTTCCTACAAGCGTATAATTCATAACATTTCCACAAATCAAATTCTACTTCCGTGAATGGTTTAAGAAAGTTTTGTCAATGATTCACAAAAGCATCACACATCCCGACGGGATTTTGATTTCAGTTTCGAAGATCAGTCTTCAGTTGAGTCCTGAAAATGGCGGACGCTAATTAAACAGAAAACAGAACTTAAACAGAAAATACAACAAGTTGGACATTCAGCATCTAACGTTCGAACGGTACGGATCGTCGTATAGTCCTGTCCCGTGTTCTTTTATTGTGTGCACGTGTGTGCGGAAGTGTGAATTGTGCAAACAGTGTGGCCGTCACTGAGAACAGCTGTATAGCATATTGTGAAATACTGAACGGTGTAGTGTGTACGTGTTCAGTGTATGCACGTGTGTGCATTATACACACAGTGTGTGTGCGAACGCGCGTGTGAGTTTGTGTGTTATCACACAGTGTAGCCGTCATCAAGAACAAAAAAAAAAACAATCAATGTGACATAGAGCAGTGCGGACCTACTCGAGCATCATCATCGGCACATCAAAGAGAAGAAACGCACATTTGGCAATGACACGGCGCCGACTCGAGCGACAGCCGAGTCTTATAACGAAACGGCGCAAGCCAAATACAGATGGCGATATTCAACGAATTGGTTGACCTTATCCCAAGTGAAGTTCAATTACCTGCTGATGACGACAACAATATCACAACAGATCCAGCGGAACTGGACAAACTCCTTGCGGATATCGACAACAAAAAAGAGGAACTGAAGAAACAAAAAGAATCAATCCTCAAATTAAAAGACCTAATGCAGCAACAACAAAGAAAAGAAAATACAATAACACAAAGCAAAAATCAGGAACAACAACAGCAGGAAGCAAACAAAGGAGATGCAGCAGCAGCAAAAGAACCAGCACATCGTAACCAACAAAAAGGAAAAGGCGCCGCCTATAATACTTACGTCCATGGAAACAAAGGACATTATAAAATTAGGTGAGTTAACTTGCAAACATTTTAAAACGAAAAATAAATAATTCCAAAATAAAATTAATGTGCGATGATAATGAAGGTTATCGCAAAGTAATGACTGCTTTGGGTAGGACAAAAGCGAGTACTACACGTACACCCCGAAATTGGAGAAAATAATCTCCATGCTCCTAAAAGGAGTTGACCCATGTTTTTCCCTTGAGGAGGTATTCGAGGAATTAAAAAATGTCAACACCGACAATTTAAAATTTACAGGTGTGTAAATTCCTTCTTCTTCTCGCCAACCTTCTCTACCGCCAACTCCAGAAAACGCAATTGCAAATTGCCTTTCTTTATTGTATCACTGAGTCCCAACAGTAAAGTTGATGCTCTCCGATACATCAAACACCTCAACCACCAAACAATAAGTTGGGAAAAAATTAGAAAAATCGATCGCGTATTGCAGTGTATGCGTTGTCAACGCTTCGGGCACGCGGCATCAAACTGCCACATGCAATTCAGGTGCGTAAAGTGCCTCTCCGACCATATCATTGGTGAATGCCCCTTGGGCAAGGAACAGCTTCCAGATAGGAAAACACTGTCCTGTGTCCTCTGTAAAAATACAGGTCACACTGCTAATTTTAGAGGATGTCCTAAATTTCAACAAATGAAATTAAAATTGGAATCCAAAAAGAAACAAGTTGAAGAAGAGAAAAAAAATGAAAACTCGTTCTTACAACAATTTCGTGGCTCCTTGTGTGTCATATGCACAAATGGCCGGTGCTCCTAAGCAACCAGCATCCATGGAACATACATATAATAATGGGAAAATGCCTGCACCAGAGGCACATTCAGAAATAATAACAATGTTATTAACCATGCAAGGAGAATTTGCCGAATTTCAAAGAACACTGACTGAACAAAGAGCACGAATAGATACTCTCTATTCAACCCTGTTCTCAAATAACTCTCCACATCAAAATCTTCAACCCTCCGTCTGAACGTAACTTAAAAATTATAGCTGTGAACGTAAATTCACTAATCCACATCGAAAGAAGGGATAATTTAGGCAATCTGCTCCAAGTCGAATGCCCAGATGTGCTCTTGGCTAGCGAAACTAAGCTAAACCAAAGGCACAAAATGGGCTACAAAAATTATAACATAATTAGACGAGATCGACCACACTCCATTCGAGGGGGTGGGGTCGCTATCTTAGTTAAGAAAGGTCTTCACCATAAGGTCGTTTACAGCACGGAAGTACACAAATTCCAGGTGCTAGAGGCATGCATTATAGACACTTCGCTAAAAAGTCAAAGGCATCTATATATAGTCGCTGCTTACGCTCCTGAATCTGTTCAAGGTACCCAATTTATTAGTGAAATCGATACGCTTTTCCGAAGTCTCAAGTTAGATTCGGAAAACAATTACTTTTTAATGGCAGGTGATTTTAACGCCAAGCACAGTGCCTGGGGCAATCTGACCTCGAACACCAGAGGCAATGCCTTGTTGGATTGGTGGCAAACAATTGCGATCGAGCATAAACTAGAATTGTACGCTACAAGTACACCGTCTTATCCAAGAGGTAACTCCTTCCTGGATTTACTTATGACAGACGATCGAATTCAGTTACCAGATACCGAGGTAACTACTCGAAATTGTCTTCGCACAGTTGAGTACGGTAGCGATCAGTACGGACTTGGAGCCGTAATACACGTGCCAAACGAGTACCATATACTTGAGCAGTACGACCAGGTACGCTCTTTCGATTTCCGAAAAGCACATTGGTCGCGTTTCGATCGCATAGTAAAAAGAGAAATACGCAACATTGGCATAGACCCACCGACTAATAGAAACCTCTGTAACGATAAACCGATCATTACCTCTTAACTATGAACGATATTGTTACTAACACAATGAATCGTTCCATCCCCAAAGTAGCTCATATGGATGGCTATACCCACCGATACAGAAATGCAACTATCGATGCTTTGTATAGGCAAAAGAGCACCCTGCTCTCAAAGCGGAAATTCTGCTATAGGCAGTTCAGCGACCTAAATAGCAATGAAATCAAAACAATCAAGTCCTTGATTAAAAATCTTCAAAAACTGATCCGGGATAATTACCGAGCAGTAATAAATGAGGAGTGGAGCAACAGAATTCGAGCTGTCCAAGCAAACGGACCGAACATGTTTTCACAAATCAAGAAAATATGTCGAAGAAAAGATCACAATGACATTCCCTGTCTCCGAATTCCACGGACTCCCGAGAATTGTCAGATAATGCTGAACGCAGGACTCACCTTAGAGCACATCAACTCTAATGATGAAGTAATAATAGTCGAAGATCCGCAAAAGAAATCGAATTCAATTGGAGCCTGTTTCGAAGCAGTGTACAGAGTTAACGAATCAGTTCATGCTAACACTGAAATTGAAAGCAAGCTCGCTGCGCAATCAACTTCACAACTGGCGATCCGAAAACCGTAGTTTCATCACATTCGGGGAAAATAATAGGGCGGATTCTCCCGTCAGAAATGAGAATACAAATATATTTGTGCGCAAGGATGAACTTAGAAACATACTTAGCTCAATTAAAAATAAGAAATCATCTGGAATAGATAGCATTCCAAATGCTCTAAACAATGCGCACTATCCAACCCATTGGAAGACTGCAGTAGTCCACCCTATCCCCAAAAAGGGTAAGGAGAAGAGCAATCCAGCTAATCTGCGCTCGATCAGCCTGCTTCCCAACATCAGCAAGGTATTCGAAATATTATAAACAAAGCACTTATAGGTTGGTGTGATTAAAACGATATCATCCCCAACAACCAGTTTGGCTTTCGAGCGCGACATGATACAGTTCATGCAGCGACGAAACTTGTTTCCGATATACAGTGGAACAAGGCAAACCGACAATGTACAGGCGCCTGCTTGGTTGACTTTGAAAAGGCTTTCGACACCGTATGGTTAGAAGTACTTGTCTATAAGTTAACAAACCTGGGTATGCCGCAATATCTGCTATACATCATTTACGATATGATAATGGACAAACATTTTGTGGTGAAACGCGGGGACATACTCTCCAACAAGACCTTCCAAATTAAAAATGGCTTACAGCAGGGAGCTGTGAATTCTCCCATTCTATTCAATATTTACGCTAGTGATCTAGTGAGTTCTCTCGAAAACGCCATTGCGTACGCCGATGACATAGTGGTGTACAGAACAGGAGGAAAAATAGACGTCATCAATAGGGACCTTCAAGATGACCAACAAAATAACACAATTTTGCGACGACTGGAAATTAAAGATTAATTTCCAGAAAACAGAGACTATCCAGGGCGTCGAGGGATACAAAATAAAACTTGAAACACTTTTCTAGGTAACAATATCCTTCCACTGTAAGTGAAAACTGTACAAAACCTTGGAATCTTGCTAGACCAGTATTTTTATTTTGACAAGCACAGAGCAGCGTCCCTCCCCGCAGCTAAAAGTGCATATTCTATGACAAGAAGTCTATTCTGGAGTAGTCTTCTTGACCCCAGAGTCAAAATAATTTCGTACTCGGCATTCATCCGACCAGTTTTGGTTTATGGCTGCCCAGTATGGTATAATCTATCTCCACTTTATATGGAGAAGTTTCGTGTGTTCGAACCGCAGTGTTTGCGTTCCTGCCTCGGACTTTATAGAACACCAGAGTCGCAATACAAAAAATTCTATCCCAACAAAATCCTGTATAACAAATCAGGGTTAAATAGGATAGACAATTTCATAATTAAAATTATTCGTGGTCACACAGCTAGGGCAATGTGCAGTGACAATAATCTTATCTCGGGAGCATTCTATCCCAACGGTATGTATCTGGAGAATACGCTCCAGAATGGGTTTATTCCCCCAGAAGCGTTCCCTTTCTTGGATCAAAAAGGCCTTATCCAAGCCGTGCATGCAGTCCCGATTATTTACCACGCTCTCGTGGTGCCAGGGATAAACGAATTTTCCATGATAGTGATATCTCCAATGCCCCAGACCGCCTGCGTTTTAGCACGGCGATCTGTGAAAGAGATAAATCAGCCAAAGATCGAACATCTCCCAAATGGTGGTGGCTTCTCAACGAGGAGAGGACTTCACTTCCTCAGATATAGTATGCCTCTCAAGAGCAACGCTCTCCTTCCTCTTGTCCCCCTCCCCTTGTCCACCTCCCACCATTACGTTTATTACTTATTTTGTAGCTATTCTATTTTACTTTTTTATTAACTCTTTTGTTTCGTTTTGAAGTTTTTGCTTGTTATCCAAAAAAAAAAAAAAAAATAAATAAATAAAAAAAAATTATGATAATAATGTAAACGAGGAGTCCCTCTAACATATTACCTATTTCATATATATATAAGAAAAAAAAAAGATGTACGCCGAAAGGCCTAAATAAAAGTCAATTGTAATGTGTAATTTAGAGAGCTCGCATAGAGCCAGTAAGTTAATTTGAGGACTGCGATTGCAAAAGAGGGTTTAACATTTACCCCTAGTATTATACATGTAAAAAGAATTAGGAAAATAAATGTGGTTTAAAAACATAAAAAAAAAACGACAACAAGTTGGAATAAAAACACAGTATTCTTTTTTAACTTTTCCTAAACATTAGTCACCACTCTTCTCTCTAGATAGAAGAAGCACGGTGGTGATCGCAACGAGAGATCGAGAAGAATCTCAGAGGTACTAGTCTTTTTTTCAGAACAAGGAAATATGTTCTCATCTCACAACATGCCCACTGGTCGAATGTGTAAGTCAGGTATGGTCCCCCTGTCAGCAGACACACATTCGTAGAAACGAAAGTATTTAATGTCGTTTCTTACTTTTCGGTCTCCGTCGACTGGTATGGGGAATCTCACGAATTGATTGTCACACGTTCTCTACATTTTTTTCCTTTTCTTCACGACCTAGCTCGTCCTGGCGATGGTCTACCCATTGTCGAATAGTCTCCCCAAACTGAATCTTTGTTTTAATAAGTTTAGAGCTCGGTCTTTCTCTAATGTGATGAATCTGGTTCAGATTGTAGTATTTTCGCCGATCTGTAAAACTCCTGCACAAACCATGTTCCCTAAACTCCCGTGAAACGCTCCATAGTATTCCCAACGACCGGGCTAGCTGTCGATATATGCCTCGCGCCTCTCCAGTGGTAGTATTCAAAATAAAATTAAAAAGGAAAAGGAACAAAGTAAATTGAAAACGACTTTTGAGACACCCAGGATAAAATATAATTGAAATTTTGTAATTGACTTCACCTCCAATTTGGCCAATTTCCAATCAGAATGTAACAATCAAAACTCTCCAGAAAATAAAGTGAATTATTTCAATTATTGTAGGATCCATACGAACGAAGCGTTCATTGTTCGTGAGTTAGCGCCTTGTGGGTCTTGCGCCTTTGCCTCTATTGCTTGTCATTTAATAAGCCATAGTTAAATCCACTCCAAATCTTGGTAATTTATTTTATGTCCTCCTAATGCAAAAAACACTCATCTGGGTTATCTAAATGGCGGTCGTAGCACAATCCATTTGGCGTCACGAGGTGATTAAGTCTGACCTTTTGTTAATAACCCCGCTATTAAAGATTCTATTTAGGGCCGCAGAGAAAAAATTCCATTTTTATTTAAAAAGTCGTAAACATATGCACACAGGTGACTGGCAGCATAGTTCCGCCTAAGACTACTTACAACCAACGTATACCAGAGTGTATCAGCGGATCTTAATGAGTCGTACACATTGGATTTCCTGGGTGGAAACAGTGACGCAAACAAAGTTAATTGTAACTATTATAGCAAAACTTTAGCAAAATTTTAGGAAACGGGAGCAGGACAATGGCAAATACCCAAACTGAATACCTAAATTATGTGGGTCAATTATTAAAGCACAGGACATATTTCGTACAGTGTCCTTTTTAAGTTATGAATAACATTTACGGCGCAATAATTGAGGAATTTTAAGAGGGACGATTTACACTGGAAACATTTAAAACCAACGCTACTCGTGTATTCATTCAACGACATTAGTTGCCCAGTTTGCACCTTTGATCGGAAGTGCGTGACAAAATTTAGAAACATTAGATTGTGTGGAATCTCAAGAATCCGAAATCAGTTGTAGTTTTCTGCAAAGGATTTGAGTATGTTACGTACGTTGGATTATTGGATTGTGAAAGAACTCGTCTTTGGCATTTTCAGCTCTCAGGTTCCGCAGGCTTCCAGTGATTTGTGTGATCTTAGTGACGCCACTTCTTCTTTCTCGTCCCGACATTAGTTTCGTACTCCCAAAGCGACAAAAATAATCGATAAATTCCAACGGAACAGTCGAATTGCTGATTACAACGGAAGATGAATCGAAGGGAGCCTTAAGCAACAAAGTACTTGGTTCAGTTTAAGAGATATGAATATGAAGATGGCGACATTGAGCTAAAGTCACGTCGCATGCCATCAAAAATAGCACCCGAAGTGGATTTGATGAGCGTTAAGCCCGTCACTTTTCCCCTTTTCAAATGTAGGCACCTAACAGCAATGCTTGATGACACAGTACTTGCACTTTTATGTAACATCAATGGCTGTAGAAATTGTTGCTTTAGGCTCAGTAGGACGGAAATTAGAAGGCGGATGATTAGAAAATCATATTTGATATTTTCAAATCAAGGCGAAGAATCGCCCATTAATTAGCTTAATGCAACCCTTTAAAAATCACAATGGCTTCAGAAGGTGTTTCGTATGACTATGAACATTCATAACCTAATGCATGTGGAACCACATCGATCGTCGCTCGCCAACGAAAAATGTATGTCAGGAAACACATCATGCAAATATTATCGACAAGCGACATTTTTCGAACATCTTTCAATTACCGTCGACTGGATACAGATTAACCCACTAGTCTTCTGAAATTATCGTCCTTGGCGAATTTAGTGTACACAAGGCCGGGTGCTTGCCGCATTCTAACAGAACCAGCGCGGCTGGGAGGCTGTGGGAGATTTCGTTGCTAGCCACAACCTGACTCAACTTGTGGAGGAACCTACGCGAGTGTCGGATACCCAAGGTGGTTATGCGAACACCCTAAATCTGTTTTTGACAACCGAGTCGAGCACTTAAACCGTGGAGGTTGTTGCTGCCGCACTGGGAAACTCAGATCACTGCTTGGTATCGGCCACGCAACCACTTGCATTTTAAACGAATAACCGATCTGGGCAGCTTCGCCGTGTATGGATGTATGGCGATGCTAACTAGGACGATATGCGAGATTTCTTCGCATCCTTTCCATGGTCGGAGGTGTGCTTCGGAAACTCCGATGTTAACGCTTGCGCGGAGTCGGTATCAGAGATTATTCTTCTGGGGATGGAGATGTATATTCCACATTCCATCAAACGAAGTTCGTCTGATAAGCCTTCGTTTGATAAAAAATGCGAGCTGATTACAGCGGCCAAAAATAGAGCTTTTAAGCAATGGCGCTCCAATCCCACCAATGTTAACAGAACGAATTTTGTTAGAATCAGAAACGCGTGCAACCAGGCGATTGATACCGCGAAGAAGGCTCACAACGACAGGGTGATCAATAAGCTCCTTCGGCGCCCAACTGGTTCGCCCTCCTTCTGACCGATGGCAAAGGCTGTCAGGGGTAACTTCGCATCCTCCTCTTTCCCTCCGTTGGTAACAGACAGCGGGACGTTAGTCACGAACTCAAAGGATAAAGCTAATGTGTTCGCGAATTTATTTTCCGCGAATTCAAACCTCGATCCCGGCATTTTGGAGCCACCTGTGATCGTGCCGGTACGGTCTTCCATGCGGGATGTGAGATTTCGTCCGCGCACTATTCGACGCATTCTACGTGAACTGGATTGTAGGAAGGCAGTCGGCCCGGACGGAATACCGGCAATAGTCCTTAAGAACTGTGCTCCAGAACTATCGCCGGTTCTTTGCAGACTCTTTCGCTTATCTTATGCCCGGGGGACCTTTCCTACGTGCTGGAAAATCGCTCGAGGTTAGCCAATTCCAAAGACGGGAAAAAAGTGTCTCCCAGAAAAATTACCGCCCGATAGCATTACTGTCCATTTTATCTAAGGTAGTGGAAAAAGTCATCAATACAGAGCTAGTTAAATATTTGGAGTGCAACGGACTTCTGAATGATCGTCAATACGGATTCCGTGGTAGGCGGTTCACGGGAGACCTTTTGACACTTATAACCGATATATGGACATTTGCGATTGAATGGCATGGTGAGTCAACGGCGGTCGCATTGGATATCTCCAAGGCTTTTGGCCGCGTCTGGCACGGGGCATTGCTGAGCAAACTTCGTTTATACGGACTTTCCCAGCAGCTTCGCGACTGGACGAAGAGCATCGAAAATCGATCGATCCGGGTTGTTGTGGACGGCGAGTGTTCGGATCTGTATCCTGTTAATTCAAGGGGTCCCCAAGATTCTATTTTGGCTCCAACCTTGTTCTTGCTTCACATAAATGATTTGTTGGAGACAACGGATAACAAAGTGTTCAGTTTTTCGGATGATAGTACCCTTGTTTCCTCTTTTTCGAATGATCGGCCGATTGGTGCATCAACGTCGCACTAGCGGAGATGTACACAGAATAATTCTCTGAATCGGGATCTGGATAAGGTCCTGCAGTGAAAGGGGAATCTCGTCGACTTCAACGCAACCAAGACACAGTATACATCATTCACAAAGAAAAGTCGATCATCGATTCCACAGCTGATGATGATTAGCGAGGCCCTCGAATCTATGGAAAGCTTGAAATTGCTATGCGTCACGGTCTGTGGGAATGTATCGTGGCATAAACATATGTCGAACATCACCAGGTCCACCCCAGAAAAACGGAGTTATTTTTTTAGAGCCCAGAAATATTTTATCATCTTCTTCTATATAAATCTGAAATTAGACCCGCGCTCGAATATTGCTCTCATGCTTGGAGCTCTGCTCCTAAACATACCCTCGACCTAATTGAGAGCATACAGAGACGAGCGATCCGGCTGATCGGGGTCTCGGCGCTGACGTCGAGACAACAGTCGCTATCACATCGAAGGCGCGTAGCTGACGTCTGTCCGTTTTACAGATATTATCACGGGTACTGTTCTTCGGAGATTCGTGGTATTGTTGCGGGCAATTTGGTTTATATGCGCTCCACAAGATAATCCAACGGATCGCACCAATCTGCGGTATATATCGCGACGGCGCGAACAACCCTGCATCATAAATGACTAAATCAACTGTATGTCAGAAAATAAAATAAAATAAAATATAATACAACATTACATCAATTATTTTTGGGGATGTTTCAGTGTTGGGAAACATCTAATATCTTAACTCGGGCAACAGTACGCCTTCGAAAATGAATGTGTTTCATGGTGTGCTGCTTATGGTCTAGTTGAGGCCGAATTGCTGTCACGTCAGGCATCGTTGAGTTGGTTGCACAAGGTGCAGCTAGTAGATTCGCCTCCTCTATAGCAATGGTGGGTGGTCAGTCATCGAATATAATCGAAAGTATGGATTGGAAAGAAGAGTTTTGCATGTTTTTCACGGATCCCACATAACACTTATCGCGCGAACAGATAGTGCAATTGGGTATCTTGTGTTTACTTACGATACCCAAAATGAACTGCACAATTGATCCGATGGTACGGATAAGGAGGCAGAAAAATAAGGTGTGTGTGGTCTATGGTTATTATGGTAGAATACGAAACCTCCACGATTCACAAATTCTGCCCACCTTTCTACTACCGCGACATATTCCTGAAACTTCACTCACCTTTGCTTGGTAATAACAATATACCTAGCTCAATCGGTGATCAGTTGATCTGATATCTGTCAAAAAAGAGTTGCCAAATGCAGTTCTTTTAAAATTGTGACACTTCAAAACGATGTACTCAGAACTACAAATAATATTTTTTAATCAACGTAGTACGTTTTCCCAACTCTTTTTTTTCCGATGCTTATAGACTAACAAGTGCCAACACTAAGTTAGTCCAGATTTCAAATTGTCATTGGGATATCGAGGGCTTATGAAACTGAAAGACCTATCTCAGTAGCGAACGACGAATTGGCTGCTACCAAACGTTTTTTGCGATATTTCGATGACTCTGTGGTAGTTTTTTACATAGGCATCGACAAGGATGCGGGGTCTATAAAAAATACCCACTGATAGAACACTGGTGATTCCCACCTATAGAATGATGACCAACGACAACGCGGATGTTGTCGTTCGGCAGCAGCACACAGTCGTCAAAATGTCCGGGAAGTAAATTAAACACAAAACGGGAGAATTTGGTTCAATCGATGATCTTTATTGTAAACTGTCTTAGTATAATCCAATTGGTGTACAGGGAGGTTTTCACATTTGATTATATTTAAATATTGTTGAAGGTATAATTGACCAATCGTCTCGAATCGACAAAGCGAGACCCTACAACGTAACTCTTACATTCATTGGTGTATCACAAACCACTGATTTAGACGCGATTTTTAAATTACATTTCTTGATTTGTCTTTTCGTTTTGTTCTTTTGTTTTCTGACCACACGAATTGAAGTAGGCACTGTGGCGGTTTCCCCTAACGCCACCCCCAGCCTCACATTTTCAACAGGAGCACCCCATAGGAAGGGCATGAACCCGGGCGACGGTGCATTATCCGAATTTGTCGGGCGTGCGGTTGATACACTATGGAGCGTGGTTTTCGTGCCACGCCTTGGGGGCGAAAACAACAAAAACCTGGTCGTCGAAAAGCATCAAATTCTATTAGGAATAAGAGCAAAATTTCCTGTAAGGAAGAATCGCTTGTTTGTGCGTAGCACAACATGAATACCCGATAGAATTTGCCCAATATGCAGCACCACGGGGAAGTTCCAACCGACGCCGACGGCCAACGGAAATATTCCAATTTTGGTTCCCGCCAACATGCGTCCTTTCTCGAGCGGAGAAAACTGTCGCATTCTCAACCAACGGATCAATCGAGATATGCGGACAAGAATATCTTCGATCCAGCATCGTCACACACAAGCAGCCTGCCCCCTTTTTCATCACCGAAACACGGCAGGCATTTCGGTGGCAGAAAACTAACCTACAGGCCAGTAATAGCATGCTTGCCTACAAGAGAAACAAAACCCTAAATAGCCACCTGCACCATTTGCACAACGAGCAATAATGCTTTGCGCCGTTGCGATCGTATAAACATTCATCGTTCCTATGGAAGATTCACCAAGCGAAATGTGCACGATCAGCAATAATGCTTTACGCAGTCGTGATCGTGTACGCAACCCCGGTACCAACCTGCAACCATGTAGATCTAGATGATCGCGAGTCTACATGCTAGGGGATACACACGTAAGTTGCGGAAGCGATTTTCGTGTGTGTGTGTTTTCACCCTTTTCCTTTTTGTACGCCTGGCCAAAAAGCTAAAAGCGCACCATATATGGTAATCGAAGCAATGGTCGGGATTTGTTTTGGGTTCTAGCGCGATGTAAGCAAAAGGGAAAGAAAGAAAAGGTGAATTGGAAATGAGGTAACCCTTGAGTATGAGCATGAATTAAGAAGTCAGTCTTGGAGAGAAATTGCAAGGGATTGGGTAATGGTCGTGCTGAATCCAAGTGTTGTGCCGTATATGCAATTGTTATAAAATAAGAACACATTAATTTGCATAAGTGCTACGTTATTTGTATAAAATAAGAACACGTTCATTTTTATAAGTGCTGCGTAATTTGTTATAAAATAAGAACTCTTTTACTTTCATAAGTGCTATGTGAATTGTTGTAAAATAAGAACGCTTTTATTTACATAAGTGCTACTTTGTATTTAGTAAAACAAGAACAGTTTAATTTTCTTTAATAAATCCTTCTCGATCAACAGTGTTAATTTTTCTTTAATAAACGTTTCAATTCTTTTGGCGTCAGATAAGGAACGGAACCAGTGGGCAAGCGTGGACGACCTGTGCACCTGTGGCACCCGAAACGGACACTCCACGCAAAATAAATAAAAGATTCACCATAGCACCGTCTTAACACCGATTACACGAGGAAGACAACAAACGAGATTTTCTCAAACACGGTTATTTCACCACAGACAGAGACTTCGACGCAGCGATCCTTGAGCATGTGTGTGCTATTGAGTGATACAAATCTGACTACTTATTGGATGTCTCTTTACAGACATCCAACGAAAACGAACTTAAGGGATTCGCCCACGAAGGGAGGCCAATGGCGAACGTCAAAACAAAAGGAAAACAGGAAAAACTCATGTAGCAGGTCAAATCTGCTGCTACATGTTAGGGCGAGGGATCCGCAAGGGATAGATTCTTTGATTGACGTGAGTCAATAAAACCCTTGCCGAAGGCAGGAATCTATTTTGGAAAAATGAATCAAACATTGGGTATGGCTGTTGTTAGATCATTTAAAATAAACATATTTCGATCATGTATGATTCGATGCATGTTGTCATAGGGATATGTTAATCCCGTTGAAGGTACTGTCAGGCGAAAGTATCCGCTTGAGTGTTTACTTTGTGTAAACTAAAATTGGTGGTCATGACCGATGCTGGTGATCGTTCCAAGAAACGGCAACGGATCATAAAATCGGTCATGCTGAGATCCAAGCAAATATGCGCGCCTGAAAGGCCAATGTTTAATTTGATCTTCTCTACTTTAGGAAAGATAGATCATAGAACATGCCGTCGAAAATCTGGCTTGCAGATGTGCAAGCAACCCGAAATGACTTCTAGGACAATGGATGGGTACAAAGATAACACACGGAAAGATTAGCGTGTGTTGGTGGGTATGTGCCATCCGTTGTTCGGTCGCGGAAGCTCGGTTGATGAATTGATGTCATGACAAGATGATAATCTTGCCATGAATTATGCTTTCAGGAATGACCGTGGGGAAGAGGTTTGGAAAAGCCCCCAAAAAAGGTAAACTGCCTAATATGTATTTATGTCGGTTATCCGTAGGGATAACCGAAATGATTCCAGCTAATTGGGTGGCGGTTAATGCCCTAGCAAGATTGTACAATCTTGCCGAAATTTCAACTTTAAGGTAAGTTGTATTGCTGGTAATGGTGGGGATCAAGCGATGCGTGGCTCTTCGGGCCCTGAAAAGCCCCACAACTCTTCAATTCAAGTATTAGTTGACGTAATGAACGCTAGATATTTTATGCACCTTTTCGACTCCATAGGAGTTTTATTTAAAGAAAAATAATTCGCTTTCGCCAAAAATATCAATTTTCGTCTGAATGGCCCCCAGACAGTAGACAGGACAGAATAAACTGAAACTCAATAAACAATACAACAATAAAACAGACAAATACATCTCACAGATATTTCCTCTAGCTCATTGAGACGAAATCAAGTTGTACAAAATTACACTCTGAACTGTGAACATGGTACGCCGGATGAATTAATAAGGTGTACAAATTTATCAGTAAGCTCACAGCAGCACAAGTTAATTTGCCCAGCGAATTTGGGCACAACGATCACGACAACAATCATAATAGCCAATCAATTCTTCCAAATAGCTGGCGTGCCTTGTAAGTGGTATTGAGTGTTAAGGCAGCAAGCAAATTGACTGACTGCCATCATGCTGGGTACTTACTTGCTCTTCGAATATTTCCTCAACTTCGACGTTACTGCTGAATCGACTTCCGCTTGATAAAATCTGATTTGGCTTCTCGAGTATTTTTTCCAGGTGACTCTGCAATATAAATAGTTCAAGGAAAATTTATATGATAAACAGTTTTGTCACGTTTACAAAGAAGTATACAAAGAAAGGCATGTATGGTAGCATAACAATATAAAAAGAGTGCAAAGAGGCGTTAAATTAAGTCATTTTAGGAACCATTTCTTTTCTTTTCATACATATAACTTTTATGAAGACATTAGAATATCTAGCACGTGGGGAAGGCTTGTCAAAATGTTTGTATTATATATTCATCAAAAAAGCGGGGACTTCTCGATTTAGTCTCGTCCATGTGTCCAGTCACTATCTCAAGAGATACAGCGAGATAAGGGAGGCAATATCAATAGATTTGGTTTCCTCTGAAAGTTGTTATATTTGATAAGTGAATTCTATTTCTTTACATGGCTTATTTTTGCTCCTTTGCATCTTACATTAAATCGTTTTGGAACACTTTCTTGTTGCTACATGCTATCGAATATCGAAAAGTTATATTTTATAATCTCCTTTCAAGATAGTACGATGGTGGCCTGAATAGTTTCCGCCCTAACAAAGATACAAGACATTTTGGCGGATTTTTGCCTAGTAATCTGTGGGGGTAGAAGTTTGTATGCCAAACAGGGGCACTAAGTTCACTTGTTTCGCAGAACACCCATTCACAAAATTATCCATGAATCCGCGAAAGAGAGTAAAATAAAATTCACGGTTGTTATGTTTTTGATATATTCTCTTTTTTATTTATTTTTACTTAAAATAGTTTATAATATTGTAGCGAGCTTAGGGTTCGCTGGATTAATTATTTTTAATAAATAAGAGCCGTTGAATCGATTTTGAATTAATATGACACTTTATTAGTCCGTTAATAACAACCGTTACTTTTCACCGTACACTTAACGATTTCTTAACTTATCGTTTCCGTACTTATCGCGTATTTTCCTTCTTACTTCTAACTTGAGACTTATTACTTTCTACTTCATACTCGTTACTTATTTCTTCCGCACTTATCGTCATGCTTCACTGTCTTACTTATAACTCCTCTCCATGGTCTGTGTGCGACGTATTTATGCCGTTCCCTCATTCTGATTCGGCGTTTCGTTTCCGTCCGTTCCATAATCTCGACTTTTCTATTCCAGTTTTCCAGTACTTCCTAAAATAATCTAGTACTTTGTTTCGGACATTCTCGAAGATTCCAGTACTGATTGTCATATCCGTCACACTACCCTCCGCCTAGATTAGTTCGTCCCGAACTAAGTTCACTGGTCTCCCGGGCCAACAAAAGCCGCCAGTGGGTCGCGATGCACCACTTTCATCTTGGCGTTCGGCGGCGGAAGTTCTTGACCTTCATCTAAATTTTCTACTGCTCTCCTTTTCGCGTCAGCTCTAGCCTGCCGCCATTCTTTCTTTTCCTGACGACGGAATTCCTCTTGCATTTTAGGGATCTCATGCGAACAGTATAAGAGAAAATGCATGTGCACACCCTTAAGCTCTTCTGGAGTTTGCGCATCACGTAAGCGATCTAGATCTTCATCTTTAATTACACGCATATCATCTGGTATTGGAGCATCTGTCGATTTCATAACCGTATCCAACTGGTAGTTCCGCATCTTTTCAAATAACTGAAGCAGTTTGTTCTTTGGAGCTGACAGTAAACACCATCGTGCGTCGTAGTAATAGCCTTTCCATAGATCGTCGCACGTTAATTCTGGTTTCACGTGTTCTTCTCTATAGAACGTAATGAACGGCACCTCTAGCTGTTGATTACGCCTACAATCTAGGGCTTGCTTGATATTTCCCCCATATGTGGTGGCTTACAATAGCGGTCTCGACCTCCAACATCCGTTGATCTCTCTTGTTCGGAAACAGTTGATTTACGGATTTCATTGTCCAAATCAGTAATTTCAATTCATCATTGAAATGTTTTGCCGCCTCAGTTTCCCTGTGACTACGTTCAGAGCGGCGTTCAACATCGTCTTCGTCGTCGAATAGCTGTTCGTCTATAATAATGCTGAACCTTCATCGACCTGCTGTTCCTCTCTATCACTTTCTTCATCCTGTGTACGACACAGACGCTTGGAACGCTTTCTGCCTTCGACTTTCAAACCAAGATTCTCTTCAATAAGGTCACAGTCGTCGTCTTCCAGTCGGTCGTCCAACTCGTCATCATCATTGTAAATCCGTTTCAGGGAACGGCCTGAAGCATCAGTGTCTTCATCATCACTGCCGTCCTCTTCAATCTGGTTATCATCGATGAAATCCTTCAGTTCGTCACGTAACACATCATCGTCATTTTCCTCCTCTTCCTCATTGCTGTCGGCCATAGCTTTGCTCTTCCTGAGTTTCTTCGTTTCACGTGGCTCCAATTCCTCTTCATCCTCAGATTCTTCTGCTTCCGAGTCCCAGAATTCTTTCATACACTGCCTTTGGGCATCCAATTTTGCATTAACCTCTGCAGCTCGCGCGTCCAATTTTACAGCTCGCGCATCCAATTTTGAATTTACGGCGTCGAATTTTGCATTAACGTCTGCAGCTTGCGCATCCAATTTTGCCACCATAATCCTGAACATCTCCGAAATGTCCAACGGTTGCGAACTCTTCTCCGAATGTCGATCTGCCATCGTCACAATACACTTCCACAGACTTATTTATTTCACCAATAATTAATCCCACTTCTGACACCAATTTTAGCGAGCTTAGGGTTCGCTGGATTAATTATTTTTAATAAATAAGAGCCGTTGAATCGATTTTGAATTAATGTGACACTTTATTAGTCCGTTAATAACAACCGTTACTTTTTACCGTACACTTAACGATTTCTTAACTTATCGCTTCCGTACTTATCGCGTATTTTCCTTCTTACTTCTAACTTGAGACTTATTACTTTCTACTTCATACTCGTTACTTATTACTTCCGCACTTATCGTCATGCTTCACTGTCTTACTTATAACTCCTCTCCATGGTCTGTGTGCGACGTATTTATGCCGTTCCCTCATTCTGATTCGGCGTTTCGTTTCCGCCCGTTCCATAATCTCGACTTTTCTATTCCAGTTTTCCAGTACTTCGTAAAATAATCTAGTACTTTGTTTCGGACTTTTTCGAAGATTCCAGTACTGATTGTCATATGCGTCACAATATCAATTCACAGAAGTTGTTTATAAATTACATTCACAGAAATTGTTTATAACTTATATGCTGCCGATTTATTATAATTTTGTCCGAATGGATAAGTAACACCGATATTTATCATTGATTTTCCTTGGTGTTTCGTTATCACTTTTGGAAAAGTTTCCGTAAAGAGAAAGAATTCTTCTTATTATCGCGAATTAAAATTAAAGAAATCACATGTATGTATATAAATGAAATAATATATTACAAACGGACAATAAAACTGTACACGACTTTAACCCCTTACGATACTAACTCGACTTGTGTGGTGTGTGCGCACGCAACGTAGGTTTGTGGGGGGTTTCTCTATTCTACATGAGAAACAACCCACAATTCCAACCAACATTTCCTACCTAATTTCGACCGCCTTTCAGCGCGTCAAATCAACCCCATTTCCCCCTACTTACCTGTTCACCTGCAAAGCATGTTTCCACCAAGGACACATAGCTAAACTCATTGTACCACGGAGACAATGCATAAATGAGTTTAGCTTACCTTTTTTGGTAACTCGTGTCCATGTCGATTAGCGACAACCAAATCCAGCCGGACGAAGTTGTCGCATCATTGCAGATCCGCTTGGGAAATTTATCACCACATTCGATTGAATCACGTGATAATATTTCCCTAGCGTTACTTCGGCTTTTCTCCAGACACTTCATTCGCTGGGGATCAATGTTCTCACTTCAACCCCCACAGGTTAATGCTCGATTAATTCCAATTAGGGATGAAATTTGGAATTTGGGCTTTCCGCGGCTATTAGCCAATCATCATCGCGCTCTCTCATGAATCCATTAAGTTGCATGTCTCGGCGAGGTGAATAAATACTTGCATATTCAATCGACAGTCGCTGGGCATGCGAAGGATGGAAAGAACAAAAGAGAGAGCGCAATAACTTCGGGGTTGACTTAGTTTGTGTGCCTGCACCAATGCAGACTCTGAGGATGACCCACTGACCTAGTGCGGTGACTGTGGTGATCTCAGAGTGCAATGAACCCGGAGAAGATAAAAATGGGAAGGAGAGGGAAAATGTTTTGCAGTTATTCACCTGTAAAAAGAGATCATCGATCTCCAGCGAATGGAGTGTCTGGGGAAAGTGAAGAGAACGCCGAATTGGCCAGAGAATTCTGACCATGGGAACTAAATTAAATACTTTGATAATTTCCCTCAGCGGTTGCATGATTATGCAACTGCGACGTTTGTTCAGACTATGTCGTTGCTAACCGACATAAAATGCGATTTCCGGTGGAAATCTCATGGGTTAGCGAAATGGAGTTGCCGTATGGCGAAAAGGTAACTAAACTCAATTATGCATTTTCTGCAAAGAATAATGAGTTTAGCTAAGCGTCCTTTTGGAAAACATGTTTCCCAGGTGGAATAGCTTGTACGGGGAATAAGGATTGAAATGACGCACTGGAAGCGGTCGGAATAAGGTTTGAATTGTGGGTCTGAATCTGAAGTGTTCCGCCGAACACTGTCAACAATTATTTTCCTTTTTTTATTTTTTTTTATTATAATAATATTTTGGCACGAATTTTCAATATTTGCTCCGATTTGCTGATTTTCTTTTAAATTACTTTGGGATTAAACTAAAAGATGATAAGATAACATATAGGAGAACTGTTCTAAATTTTAATCGGATTATTGGAGGGGTATTAATATTATTTTGTGCTTTCATAGATCCTCGTGTTGCTGTTACTCTTGCTTCTAATGAAAACGAAAACGAAAACGAAGAGTTCGTACACTTACGCGTCGGTGTTTTGTGAAAGACGAAATGCAATGTGTCACTTCCGTTTCCTTAGTAAATAAAAAAACAAAATGATATCCGGCACGCATTCACTTTCGACGACACGAAAAGTATTAAACATTTTGTTGTTGTTATATATTGTTTTGTATTCGCGATAGTTTATCTTAAGTGCGAATGTATTGATTTCTTGCAATTTCCCGTTTCTAAAATCCAAACCGTAATTTACAGCGTAAACATGCGATCGTCATAAAATTCATCAGTATCTAAATGCATGCGCGTCTTACTGTCTTTTTTCGCACCATTTCCTGTCGACTTCCTCGTGGAGATTCACAATGTAGACTGAATTAAAAAAATCCTTTTGGGGATGACTCTACTCACCTCACCGTTCTCTCTTTTTCGCTTTTCTCTTAATCGAGAATCTCTCCACTAGCGGAGAACACATCCTCTATCTGTGACCTGCGATTTCCTGTTTGGTCGCAAGCCAGATGTGCGGTCACACCCATGCACACAGACGCGGAGGTTGCTGACTGTGTGGCCGGAGATCCTCCTGGGATTGCCAGAATTTTCACACCTTCTGTCGAATCTCTTTTGTATATATTCGGGTGTGCGGTTGTGGAGGTTCTTAAAGCTCACCTGAAGAACCCCCCATATTCGCAACCCATATTTGCACCTCAATCTCCCCGAATCAAAAGCATTTCCTTTCACAAGCGCATTTTCCATGCATCAACGCATCTGCAAAATTTTCCTAAAAGAATCCTCAAGCATTTCTCCCATCTAGGGCATTCACGCATTTAATGCGTTATACCATTTTTCCTGAAAGAAATCGGTACGCTATTACCGCATACACCAATGCATCTCAGCATTGTTCTGAAAAGAAAAACATTTCGGCTGCCGTACTAGGTAACCGCAATAAACTATGGAAACAATCATCGGAACCCCTGTCTGCCTACGTTTTCTGTCCCACACTGCGCGGCAGATTTTCATAGTTTATCTGTACCCACGGCAGCTCTATCCAACCAACAAAGTACAGCGCAATTCGCGCCTAGCTGCCAAGAGCCGAATTCTCTGTCAGTGTAAATACTCACACTGGAATCCGACCCTTGAGTCGCTACGGATGCCATATACAATCGACGTAGTTGTATACACAACCGTCATTGTGTAATCATCCCAATGGCTTCCTAATGACTTGCAGCTATTGATTCAGCTGCAAGCAATCCTCACAGAAATGCTCCTTTAATTCGAATTGCATTCCCACAGGTCGTCCACCCATGTGCTCGCGTCACGAGCAAACAAATTGATCCGCGCGTAAGTAGACACACCTTCGTTAGGATTTTTGTCCCGGAGATCTACTCCTATTGGTCGGTCTTAAAAGGAAAATTTCATTTCCTTTTCACTACACCACCAAACTCACTCCAAACGAGGATTGAATCATTGAGTCTTATTCCATCCACTGACCGAGCCGGTCGGTTTTTCTCCCGCTCTCCGTAGCCCCGCGGGGACGCGAATGCGTATCGACTCGTATTAATTAAATACAATATTTGCAATTAAAGTAATTTTTCTTGTGTCCCGACTATAATGCCATACAAGTAGGGTACTCGGTCTTACATTTTTTTGGTGCATCCGTTTCATCGTCAGTGTAATCGAAATCTGTTTTCTGTAATCTAATTGAATATAGTAAGATTTGTTGTGAATAAAAAAGAACCTTAATAATAAATAAAAGTGGGTTTCAATTAATTACTTCTTGTGGACGGTGTGTTGCGAAGTTTTCTTTTGGTATTCGGCGGAACTATTAGTGACGATGAGAGTGGAAGTGAACCCCGTGCCGTACGCCGGCGCAATATACTTCCTACCCCACATGGTTTATTCTTCTTGGCGATCTTGAGATCGTGGTGATTATCGTCGGTTGTGATAATCGTATTTGCTTTGCCCTATGGGAACAGCGTTTTAGTTTACGGCTATTTCTCCGCAATGTTTGTTTAGGCGAAGTGCATTGCGGTAGGGTCAAACGGTTAGCGGACGGATTGTTTTACGGCAATTTGCTTATCGCCGGGGATTTGATGTTTGTTTGCACCACATTAATTGCATATTCCGGAACAATTAACAAATCACGGAAAAGCAATTAATTGCATACGAAACGCAAAAGAAATAATTGGGTCAGTTCGCAACTACGGATATCGAACTGTGGCGCAAATCGATGAAGAAATACCGGCTGACGGCACAGTACAAAGCAATTGCGAATTGAAGTTAAAATACGGAAATTAGGTCACTGCGAAATGTAATTGCATTATCGTCATCGGGAGGTGTTGACCCCGAGGTGACGAGAAGTGGTAGGAAGAGGTTAGGAAGTAGTCGGTCGTTGGTCAGGAAGTCTGCTGGTTAATCGAGAATAGGAAAGATTGGGGAGAGCGAATGTGAAGTTTGTTTTTCTGTGAGCGGTCGGAAGAAATAACGCGAATGTGAAAAGTTGAGAAGTGCAGTGTGGTTAGAAGTGGCCGTTATCTAAATAGGAGACTTAAATCAATACAAGGGTGATAACTAAAAGTGGACAGTCATCAAAAGTTAACCAAACCCTAAGTACAAGTGATCACCAAGAAACTCAAAGGAAGTTTGATTGTTAGTGTATCGATTTATCAACAATACCACAAAAGGAGAATCGATTCATCACAATATTCAAATAGCCAATTCAACTATCATTGGAATAACACCACACGGAACGCCACCTTTTGCTGAATAGACAAAAGCAAAATTGTCTACTCATGTGACATTTTCCTTGTTACTGTTTGCACACAGTGACTGTTGCTTACTGTTTTTAGAAACAGGATTTTGTTTAAACCTTGCTTCTTAGAACAAAGAAGTTTCGAATTTCAGATTGTTTTTTTTTTGGTACAGTTTACCTTTGTCACGCGTTTTCACCGTTTTGCATGTCCGTATATTTTAATTATTTTAATAATGTAAAAAAAAAGATTAAAATGACTGTTTTTTTCTCAAACCGCGTTTTTTGTGTGCGCAATGTGTGCGCAATGTGTGCCCAATGCGGCAAAGAATGGAATTTAGTGTTCTGCTCGATGCAGAGCACAATTATGGCTTTTCCCAGTTGGCGAACCATCTGCAACTACTGGACTTGCGGTTCCCAACTGGCGAACATTTTCGTCCTTCGAGCCGGATGTCCAATATCCGTGCAAGAAGTCGGCGCCACAAAATTGGATTACTTCCGCCAACATCCTCAACAAGGAAACATCAACAACCTGTGATCAACGTGAGCAGCGCTCCAGTAACCAAGGTAGGTGGCAATTGTTTAATAATTTCACACATAAATTAATTAGCGATCTGAATGGATCCTAACTTTAAGGAGTGTTGTGCTGTGTCGTGCTTTTGTAACTAAATTTCGGTTTTCGACATTACACTATTTTTATCATCAAACCTAAATCAATTAGAATTGTGAAACGGGAAACAATACCAACCATTAAATATGGACCAACGATTCTACAAATTATTATAAAAAATCAGAGTTGAATTGCCAGTTAGATAAGCTGGAGCTATCTGCCTCAGAATTTTCATTTTTTTTCGCTGACCCGAAAGGAGACAAATCTAATGAATAAATTACCTTCTCAATTTCTGAACAGTTCTGTGCAGTGATTCGGGCAATGTTGTGTATGCAATAGTGCATGATCCCGACATAATTTAAGCACAGCTAACGAGTTGCATCCATCGCAGTATTAAAATAAATTTCGCCGAACGATGGCTACAAGTGGTGGATAATATAAACGGTTCTCTCCAGAGTATGGACGTGAATGCATGGAGCAGTGCGTCGGTGATTCTGTATCAATTGGTTCGATTTTATGAGTGCAAAAGAATGAGGAAAGAGCGCCCTTAAATGAAGCCATGAATTTGCTTGTATCAGTGCTGTATAATTTGATGGTCCATCTACTGAACGACCCTTCAGAACAATTGATCTTCGTACAAAGGCAAATTTTAAGATTCATCACGTCTTCATATATATGTGCTGTCTCTCGACTTAATCAAAGGAGATGCTTTCTTACAATGGATGGAGGTATTTAGACAAGTCGCAGCACAACCAGTTCCCGACTGGTCACATTTGGAAGATATCATCATCATCATCGGCACTACAACCGGGATCCGGTCTTGGCCTTATTTAACAAATCTCTCCACCGGTCCCGATTTCGAGCCGATGTCATCCAGTTTAGCACTCCCAGGGTCTGGTCGTCCTGGTCTACGCCATCCCTCCATCGCAGACAGGGTCTGTCGCGCTGCCTCCTTCCATACATCCTGCCACAAAGGACTTTCCGGGCAGGGTCCACTTCGCTCATTCGAGCTAGGTGTCTCGCCCACCGGAGTCTACCGAGCTTGATTTTTCTTACAATATGAGCTTCAATGTAGATTGCGTACAACTCATGGTTGTAGCGTCTCCGGAATCGTCCTCCCTCACATACGGGGCCAACAATTCTCCTTAAGACCTTTCTCTCGAATGCGGCCAAGAGTTCAGAGTGCCTTTTATTAAGCACCCAGGTCTCGGATCCACACATGAGTACTGGTAAGACCATGGTCTTGTACAGTAGTAGCTTGGATGTTCTGGATAAATTTCGGATTTAAAGAGCCTTGATAGACCATAGTAGGCTTTGTTGGATTTAATCAGCCGTTCGCGTATTTCTTCTTCCATATTGTTATCGGCTGATACTATTGACCCAAGGTAGTTAAAGGATTGCACTACTTCAAATTCGTGCTCCACTACCCTGATAGTTTGACCAACGTTAGGTCTTCTCTTCGCAGAAGTTGCCACCATGTACTTGGTTTTTCCCTCATTAATGCGCAGTCCCAGTTTTTGTGCCGCCTGCTCGATCTGGGTGAAGGATTCCTGTACCGCCGATTCGGTTCTACCGATGATGTCGATGTCATCTGCGTAGACAAGTCTCTGGCTGGACTTGGTGACAATAGTCCCTCTTGTTGTAACGCCAGAGTCACGGATTGCTTTCTCCAACGCCAGGTTGAAAAGGAGGCAGGCCAGACCGTCCCCTTGTCGGAGTCCATTATAGATGTTTATTGGTTTGGACAGCAATCCCGCTACTTTTACTTGACTAGTTACGTTGGTCATGGTCAACCTACAAAGTCGTATCAATTTATTTGGAATGCCGAATTCTCTCATGGCATTATATAGTTCTACCCTGGCTATGCTGTCGTAGGCGGCCTTGAAGTCTATAAACAGATGATATAGTGGAATCTTAAATTCCAGACATTTTTCCATCGCCTGCCTAAGGGTGAATATCTGATCAATTGCTGATTTTCCTGGGATGAAGCCACACTGATATTGACCAATGATGGCTTAGCGTATGGGGATATCCGGTCTTGTAGGATAGTGGAGAGTATCTTATAGGCGGTACTCGGCAATGTTATACCCCTATAGTTGCTGCACAGTGTGATATCTCCTTTCTTATGTATGGGGCAAATTATACCACGACGCCAATCTTCCGGCATCTCCTCTTGCTCCCATACGTGCACCACGATCTCGTGAATTGCGTGATGTAACGCTGTCCCTCCTTGTTTGATCAGCTCAGCTGGTATGCCATCAGCTCCAGGGGATTTATTTGATTTTAGCTGTCTAATGGCTTTTAGTGTTTCCTCAATGCTTGGTGGCGGCAGCATTTGGTCCTGGTCTTGCATTGGTGGAGCCTCCAATTCTTCTGTGAGCTGACCGTTTAGCAATTCATTAAAGTGCACTTCCCATCGCTCCAGAATGCCTTCAGGATCGGTGATCAGATTACTCTCTTTATCCTTGCAGTAAGTGCAGCGTGGTGTGTACCGCGTCATACTGCGGATTATTTGGTAGAACTTCCGCGCCTGGTGCGGACCTCGCTCTCTACTTTTCTCTATTTCACAGACAAGATTTTTTTCCCAGGCACTTTTCTTTTGTCTGTGAAGTCTTTTTTCAGTTCTCCTGAGCTCTTTGTATTTCTCCTCGCGTACCCGCGTCCTATGAGACTGCTGCATAGCCCGGTATGCAGCATTCTTACGTTCAGTCACTAGTTTGCACTCATCATCAAACCAGTCGCTCCGATCTCTACGACTACTGCCTAAGATGGAGTTGGAGACCGCATGTCAACTTGGATTGAACAGGAACAAGGATCGTCCTGGCCTTCGCCGGATTGAAGGCAATCAGAGACTTTGCCCTGTATGTTCGCACCCATCCCCCCAAGAAGATATGGAAGACCTAAAAACGTGGATGAGAAATATCGGAAATTTGCATTCACGTCAGGTGTTCTGGATGATTTAATTAAGATTTTCGACCAATGTCGTAACCGCTTTATGTGTCACTACGAATCTTAACACAAATATTTCAGCATTAAACATTTGCGAAAATTTGTTGTCCAGTCCCTGCAGCACAGATGGTTCAACACTCATCAGGCAGAACGCAGTCAGGAAGTCTACCGATAACTATGGAAATCATGATGCAGGTTCCTACATCACCAAACGTTGATGAGTTTCAATTGGACTGGACATATTTGAGCGTACTGGTTGAGTAGTTCACTACTCTTGCAAATAGAACTAACTTCTGTTTTTACTTAAATAATTTTGTTTTGTAATCAGTGGAAAATAAAATAAAATAATTAATATTTCCTGTTTTTTCCCATGTTACAAACTCCAATGCAACCAAAACCAACATTTTTGGCGTTTCTTTCGAGCGGGATGCATATGGATTTTCGATCCAACAAAGGATTACGTCCTATAGATTATTTTACATACAAAAGCAACATTCTGGCGTTTCTTTCGAGTGGGACGCATATGGATTCACGATCCAACTTACATTTCAACTTTAATACAAGTCAAACAACAAATTAATTAGCAATCACCTTTGACAATCTAAATTACAGTCCTCTTTTTAAGATCCATAGTTCTTTCATTTATTTAATTCTGCAGAATTCACCGCAGGTAAATAAAGAAGTTTTCTAATCTGTTCCAGTACCAGATTGAGGACATCATTCGGATCCTCTTTTACCAATGTTGCAGGTACTTTTCACCATCCACGCTATAGAAGTTAGATACGCCCGCGTACACTGAACGAACCTCAAGAAGAGGACGATGGCCCATCGGGCAGAATAGTCGAGAGGACAATTCAAGGAAACCTAAGCGTGTGAAATCAAATACAACGATAGAGCTAGAAGCTCTCACCGAAAAGCAAGCGTCACCTGCAACAACAGCAGGGAAACAGGAGAAGTTTTGGAAACTTCCTTCCTGTATATGAAAACTATCATCTGACGGGTCAGCGTTCCCAATGTAAGCGGTCAGTACAAAGAAAGATTTTGTCAACAAAGGCCCATCCGGTCCTATACTTAATGTCAACCCAGAAATCGAACTGGAGATTGGAGTTGGCGTTTAATTTGGTTGCTGGACCCAGAACCAACTATTGGAGTTTAATTTGCTTGCTGTACACAGAACCAACTATTGGAGTTGGTGTTCAAACTGATTGCTGTCCCCAGAACCAACTATTGGAGTTGGTGTTCATTGTGCATGCTGTCCCCAGAACCAACTAACATATTGGAGTTGGTGTTCAGTTTAATCGCTATTCCCGCACCAACTATTGGAGTTGGCGCTTAATTTGATTGCTATTTCCAAGTCAACTATTGGAGTTGGCTTTTGCCATCACCAGAGCGGGAAACATTGGACTGGGGATGAATATATCAAAGAACCCCGGGAATTGCGATTTTCACCGCTTCATCTACACCACGTTCCTGGGGCACCGCTTCTCGAAACCTGGGCGCATCGCTGTCACGCGTCCAGGATTTGCCGCTTCTTGCCACCTGGCCACCTGTCACGTGTCTGGGGTTCATCACTTCTAGTCGGCTGGATGCAACGCTGTGGGGGCACCCTCTTATCACCGCCCAGGCACCGCGAATCACGTGTCTGGGGGCACCACTCTCACGGAGTCGGTGTCTAAGTTGGACTTTCGGTATCAAGAGTAGAGGATATAGAAGATGATGAACAGGAAAGATGCCGGCACCAATAAAATCATATCATCGGAAAGCTGTCACAGTATGGATTACACCGCTTCTCGTCATCTGGACTCATCGCTCACGCATCAGGATATGTCGCTTCTCGCCACCTCGACACATCGCTGTCTGGGTTTCTTCACTTCTGGCCGCCTGGATACAAAGCTCTGGGGGCACCCTCTTATCACCGCCCAGGCACCGCGAATCACGTGTCTGGGGGCACCACTTCAACAAAGTCGGTGTCTAAGCTGGACTTTCGGTAACAGGATCAGGGGATATAGAAGATGAGGAACAAGGGAAGATGCCGGCACCCTTCAAGAAATTATATCAACGGAGAGTGAATAATGAACACATGGTCCAGCCACCAGACAAGAAGAAAGATACCTTGGGGACTATTTTATCCTGCGACACAATTAAACGAAGGCGTCTATTGAACAACAGAGTTATTCTTCTTAATAGCAACCCGGATGCGCAACCTCTCTGGCTCACTCAAGGGCCAGTCTAATTCAATAAATTATGCCGCTAGGATTCGACCACAACATTACAAAAAAAAGACACCATGTCCAGCACCATCATCCTATCAGTGGATCAAACACTCCACCAGGTAACGCTGCCGACAGAGAGTTCAGTTCCCATCAAGAAACTCGCCCAACGCCGAGCATTGGTTTAGCGGCGAAGATGGGACATATCCCCAACTGCAACAGCATCAGCCAGAGCAATCAACTTGGATTCAAGATGCAGATGATCCTAGGCAGTTGGCGGTAACTCTAATATTTCTGGTCGTGACACAGGCTGGACATACTGAGAAGATGGCGGACTTACAACCCATCACCTTCAACATATTGACGTCTAAGATACACTTATATTTTACTAATGGATTTACGATCCAATGGGGACTACGCCCAACAACAAAATATTCATACAATACAGAAGGATCCACGATCCAACAGAGGACTACGTCCAACCTATTTTGACGCTACGTACGGAGTTACGTTACAACCCACCCAGACACACCGCTGTCACGTGTCTGGGTTTCATCACTTCTCGCCGCCTGGACGCAACGCGCTGGGGGCACCCTCTTAACACCGCCCAGGCACCGCGAACCACGTGTCTGGGGGCACCACTTCAACAAAGTCGGTGTCTAAGTTGGACTTTCGGTAAGAAGAGTAGATGATATAGAAGATGATTAACAGGAAGGATGCCGACACCCGTCGAGAAATCATTTCAACGACAAACGAGATGATTGACGACCTTTCAACATTTACTACTACTCAAATTCGAATAGAAATCTCTACAACAAAGGAGATGATTGACAAATTCTTAACCTTATATTACTCCCAACAAAGGAGAGAACAACCTCCGAGACGATTTAGAACTGCTCAACATGGTACTACTTTTCGACAACAGAGTAGACTACTCAACAATACAGGGAAGACGATTGGCGACTTCTCAACAATATAGTAATCAAATCAACCGGAGTAGTGACCTCAACCAATTGAATAAGGTAATGGCTTATTCAAATCGTTGCCGGGGCTGATACGGCAAATATCGCCTTTCAGGCACTTCTCCAGAACATGTCGGAGATTTTTTCAATTACCTCGAGCTACAACGTTGGCACTTTAGAGCCAACCGAACCTTCTGTCACACACATACACACACGCACACACAATAACCCTGATAATTGACCACGAATTGAAACAATAACTAACTATATTTGATAACAAATTAACCCAATTAATAGTTAGATCTAGTCGATATAATTAATTATTGCCACCCTACCTTTGCACTATACCGGTACATGAGCAACACGAGCACCAAAGCCTCTGTGCTCAACCACAACTATCAATCGCGACTTCCCACGTCACGGACATGTTTCAACGAGCACCAACTAGTGGAGTTGGTCTTGCTGGGCCCAGTGGGCAAACATTCGAGCACCAACTAGTGGAGTTGGTCTAGCTGTTCCCAGTGGGCGACTATTTTTCAAACCAACTAGTGGAGTTGGTCTTGCTAGTCCCAGTGGGTGCTGACACGCCCCTTCACTGACATCACCAAAGGGAAGGTCAACACTGGTGCATCGTCGTCGGCCCGGCAAGATGTTGCAGCACAAGCAACAACCAAGGATGAATCGATTTATCAACAATACCACAAAAGGAGAATCGATTCATCACAATATTCAAATAGCCAATTCAACTATCATTGGAATAACAAAAACATACCACACGGAACGCCACCTATTGCTGAATAGACAAAAGCAAAATTGTCTATTCATGTGACGTTTTCCTTGTTACTGTTTTCACACAGTGACTGTTGCTTACTGTTTTTAGAAACAGTATTGTTTTAAACCTTGCTTCTTAGAACAAACAAGTTTCGAATTTTTGATTGTTTTTTTTTGGTACAGTTTACCTTTGTCACGCGTTTTCACCGTTTTGCATGTCCGTATATTTTAATTATTTTAATAATGTAAAAAAAAAAAGATTAAAATTACTGTTTTTTTCTCAAACCGCGTTTTTTTTTGTGTGCAATGTGTGCCCAATGCGGCATAGAATGGAATTTAGTGTTCTGCTCGATGCAGAGCACAATTATGGCTTTTCCGAGTTGGCGAACCATCTGCAACTACTGGAGTTGCGGTTCCCAACTGGCGAACAAACGGTAAGAATTAAACTAATATTATATGTACACAACACTAAAGAATTCAGTGAAGCTAGATTGTTATTATTGAGAGATAAAAAAAGAAGTGTCTTAGATATTGTAAAGAATTTAATTAAAAGTGGACGAACGTTAAAAATTGAACTGACATTATATACACGACTGTTAAAGAACTTCAGTAAACTCTGATTATTATTTTTAAGAGATTAAAAGGAAATACCTAAGTGAAAATAAGGAGTTAAGACAAAGTGTAAAAATAAATAAAAATAAATAAAGAAAAGAGAGAAGAAGAAAGAGATAGCACAATAAAGAAAAAATAAAGGAAGTAACTATAAAAGACTTGTTTCATTTATGATTGCGGAGTGGTCCGGTGCGAAAAAAAAGAAACACTCACGGAAACATAACTCGCGCGGACAACTTTCTCATGCGTAAATCTTTATTTAATCTTTGGACATTTTCATAGCCTCTGCTATCTCTCCCACTTTAATTCGGCGGTTGTGTAGCACCATTTGGTGAACTTTAGCGATGTTTGAATTTTCCAAAATTGCTGAAATTTTTGTGAGTAACTGTCAAAAGATGCACAGCTATATATATATATATATATATATATATATATATATATATATATATATATATATATATATATATATATATATATATATATATATATATATATATATATCTATACATATATATATATATATATATATATATATATATGTATATATATATATATATATAAACAAAAAAAAAACTAAAAATCATAATAATGTATTAAGATACTGTGCATCGAAAGGTAACATATCTGATTAGAAAACTAAATAAATGTACGTAAATAATTTTTTCTTTTAATTTTTCAATTTCATTTGGTAGATAATTACATTTATGGTATATTTTACAACTAGTACTTAAGACATTTAGGATAGCAATTCCTTTACAACTCGAATCTTAAATCTATATAATGACAAGATGTACGTAAATAGTTTAGAGCGCCTATACAGAGCCAGTAAATTTTTAAATATAGTCTAATATTGTAAAAAAAACCTTATATGTACTTCTTTTTCTTTTGCAAATAAATGCGTTAACAAAAAAAAATATTCGTATCAGTTTAAGGACATTCATGAGAAAACTGCGAGAGTAAAAGAAAACAACAGCAAAGCCACGTCAAATATTTATTTTAAGGTCTTTAAGAATTTCGATGGCGTCGGTTTCTATTGGGTTTTCTGCTGTGTGAGTCAGTCGGGTTCGGCCAATTACACGTTGTGGCAGTTTGGTGTCGTGTGCTCTTAATAATTTTTTTAAAAATATTTTTATAACCAATTTCTTATAGCAATTGGAATTAAATATTGTTTAATCTGGCGTGGCGTTTAAAAGTAAATCGGAACTAAACAATTCATTTGAAAAAAAAAAGAAAATGCACATTTTGTAAAATCATTCAATGACTATAAAAAAATATAATAGCTTTTATCAAAGATGGGATCATCACATGTTCTAAATACAATGAAGTAGAGTGTTACGGCTCCAACGCCGTGCTTCCTCTTTCGAGGGAAGAGCGTGGAGGTTATTATATTTATTAAAGAATTTAAGTGTTCTTTCTTAATATGTTATTAATAAAAGATCTCTTTTATTTAAATATTTGTTTTATTTACTTTTATTTTATCGAACTTAGCTATCTCAAGCTGAGCTCTCTTCTTTCTCCTTTTTTAATTTTTTTTTTTTTTTTTTTTTTTCCAAACTGTATTTATTTGACCAAAAATGAATAGTTACAATAAGTAATACAGCTAACTTATAATAGATTTGTTACATATTAAGTGTTTACATGTTATTTGTTAACATTTTTCAAACAATTCTTTTTATATGTGCTTAAGATTTACTGGGAATTATATATATTGGTAATTTTGATTTTCCTGGAAAAGGTCAGAAAAAAACCAGGAACTCTGTTTATTTTAACTTAGCCTACTTTAAATTACTTAACATAACTTAATCTAACTTAATCTAATCTTATATACAATTTACAATATTTGATATTGCAATGATAGTGACAATTCGCATTTGACTTAAAAATAATATTTACAATTTTTAGTTATGGATGTGGGATTTCTCGTTGGGATTGAGGATACTAAGGGATAGGTTTTTGAAGGAGGGGAGAGCCATTCGGTTCTGTGTTAAAGGTAAGGATCTTGGAGAATGGTTGGACGTTGCTGTATTTGAAATGATTGGGTGCCAGTTCGGTGTTGTGGTACACGATCTCGTTTAGATCGTTAACCAGTCTGCCTGCGGCGAAGAGGGTCCTGATTTGGAGACAATTACGGTAGTGAGCTCCCGTATTGGAGGAGGGTGATGGTAGGTCCGTTATCATCGGGTTGGGATTGTTAGGAAGGTTTTCTATGAAATTTATCGACAGTTCTAGGATCCGTCTATCCAGTCGTTCGATGCCTGCGGTGTTGTAAAGGTCGTTGTTACAATGGTATCTATATGAGTTGGTTTTGCGGTGTAAGCCAGTGATAAACCGGAAACATTTTCGTTCAAACACTCGTAATTTCTCCATTTGGGAGGGTGAGATGTGGTACCATAATGGGCAAGCGTATGTAAGAGTAGGTCTGATTATCTGTTTGTAGATGAGCTGTTTGACCTTAAGAGAGAGGCCTTTAGGTTTCCATAACACTCGTCTGCACAGGTTAAGCTGTATTGAGGCTTTTTGAAGAGAATTTTTGATGTGGGTTGAGAATGACCAGTTGTTGGAAAGGGTTACTCCCAAATATTTTAGTGTTTTGGAAGGTTTTATGAGGGTGTTATTAAGATTTAGTTTAATTTTGTTGTGGCAACGTTTAGTGTTGTTTGTGCAGTGAGCGTTTTTGCCCTTAAACACTGTTAGCTGGGTTTTGGTTGGGTTGAGGCGAATTTTCCATTTGTTAAAGTATGCTGAGATGAGCGGGAGGAAGTTGTTAACGCGGTTTCTTGCCGCTTTGACAAATCTACTGCTAGAGTAGATTAAAGTATCATCAGCATAATTTAGCATTACAACACTAGGTGGAGCTTGGGGGATATCGGATGTGTATAGAAGATATAAAAGTGGTCCAAGAATGGATCCTTGGGGAACTCCTGCGGTTATGTTGTGAGTTTGTGAGAGGGAAGAATTTATTCTGACCATAAATTTCCTCCCAGAAAGGTAAGATGCTAGGAGCTTTGTGATATTGGAATTCAGACCAAATAAGCAGTGCAGCTTATAAAGAAGTCCTGAGATCCAGACACAATCAAATGCTTTGGAGATATCGAGAGATATGCATACGGTAGGGCATTGGTTTTCTAGACCAGTTGTGACATCGTGTGTAAGTTTTAGTAGCGCATGGCAAGTAGAGTGTCGCTCACGAAAGCCAAACTGAGAATTAGGAATGAGAGCGTTATCACTGGCAAACGAAAGAAGGTTTTGGTAGATCTTACATTCCAATATTTTGCTTAGGGTGTTCAATAAAGATATTGGACGATAGTTGGAGGTGTTATTGGAACTGCCGGACTTTTTAATGGGAATTACTACCGCAATTTTCCAGTTCTCTGGGAAATGTGAAGCATTTATGATATGGTTAAGAAGGACTAAAATGGGAAGTAGATTTGGCGGGTGAAGTCTTTTAAATAGAAGGTGTGGTATTCCATCTATACCGGTAGATTTTTTGTTGGGTCGTGATTTTATGAACTTGATGAGTTCATCTGTGGTTAAAAATGTGGTGGTGTCTGAAGGATGTGACGCCTTTTTTGTGTCGTTAAATTCTCCGATGAAAGGAGTATAAGATGCGGGTAATCTGTGTGAAATATATTCGTTGACAGTATTTCGAAAATTAGGGACTGAGAGGGAATCATTTTGTTGATGGATCTTTGAGAAGTGGTCAGCGAGGCAATTGGCTATGTCCGTGTCGGATTGGATAAGATTGTTGCTGAGTGGGCTGATAAGGTGATCGATTCGCGGTTTAAACTTCCGACCAGTTAGTCGGTTGATGTTTTTGAAGAGATCACGATTGGGTTTAATATTGTTAAGTGTAGAGGTATAAGTCTGATCCGCGAACTTTTTTAAATGTTCATTTATTAAGGTGGTCAGGAGTTGGATCTGACTTTTAATAAAAGGACAGAATCTTATATGAAGTTTTCGGCGGAGTTGTTTTTTGAGACGCAGCAATTTAATTAGGATGCTGGGTAAAGGTTTTCCTAGATGATTATGAGGGATGGTGGTGGGTGTATTGCTGGTGAGGGCATCCTTGAGTGTCTGCTCAATTTTTAGGGCTGCTCCTTTTTTCATATAAAATTACTTGTTTATATAGAACATTTTGTTCTAACTGACTGTGGCGTATAAACTGAACAAAACAATCTAGAAGTCTCTGTGACTTAGAATTTTGAATAAACTTTGAACGAAAATCAAAGTGGCCATGTTTTGAAATGAAAAATGTGCTTGTTATGAAAAGGGGCATATTTATGAATTGTGCTGTAAGTGACTGGATATAGAATATTGTGTCTGTTTATTTATGAATTGTATTAACTGAGAATGTAAGATATGTGAGGATGTAGTTTTAAGGGTTGTGTTTGAAAGGACATGAGTTAGTGTTAAGCGAATAAGGGTAGTATTCTGGAATACAACATCCCACCCTTCTTCGAGAAAGGAAATTATCCTTGAAGAGAATAATTTTCTGTTAACTATTGCTTAGATTAGGATTAATTACCGACTTGGATTTTCGTTCATTTACAATGGCGTTCAAAGAAGTTAATCTTATATCAAAAGTTACAAAAATCCAAAAGTTCGTAATACTAGAAAAATAAGTTACAATTCCAAAAGTTTACTTATAGTCTACTTACATTAACTTTTAACTAACTTTAAATATTTCTATCTAACTTAATGTTTCCACTTGGAACCTTTTCTTTTATTATCCAACAACTTTTTTTTTCTATATATATAATTAATATTATTTCTCAAAATTCTCTTTTTCGTTCGAATTTCCAATATATTATATCCCCATATATATTTTAAAATGTATTATATCCCAATATATAATAAATTTTTTTTTTTTTCTAAAATTTTCTTTCTTTCTTCCCCTTTTTTTTTTTCTTTCGTTTCCGTCATTTCTTACAATTGTTTTATATACTGAATAAAAACAAAGGCCATTTGTTAAGTGTCTATCTTTTCCTTAAATTTATGGAAAATTTTCCAAAACTTTTTTGGGCCTATTATTATGATGACTGCATAGAATTGCATAATACCAAACATTTTCTTAAGAAATGATCTCAGTTGTCATAAATGACTGTGTACCTTTTTATTTTTTCTTATTTTGTGTTCGAATACATGTTTATTGTTGTAAAATTTAATTTGTAAGGTATTTATAAGGTTTTTCTTTTCAATACCTATTTTAATTGAATTATTATTTTCAATTTTCATAACTTCGTGTTGGTGTTTAGTATCGTTATTTAAAATGTTTAGTGTTTTCGGCTCATTGTCATCATTTTCTATAGCTTTAACTTCTTTAATTGAATTATTATTTTCAATTTTCATTACTTTGTGTTGGTGTTTAGTATCGTTATTTAAAATGTTTAGTGTTTTCGGCTCAATGTCATCATTTTCTATAGCTTTAACTTCGGAACGTTTACCTTTTCAGTCTTACTCATTGCTGATGGATCGTTTAGTTTCTCAGTCTCTTTTACTGATTCGTATAGTTCTTCAGACTTATTTGCTGTTAGAACATCTTGGTTCCCAGTCTTATTTGCTGTTTGAACTATTTCTTCAGTTATATCTGCTGTAGAAACCTTCAATCCTTCAGACTTTGCTGCTGAAACATGGTGTTCTTCAGTGTTAACTACTGAACTGACCTGGGTTTCGATTTTTATTGCACCTTTTGGATCTTCAGTCTTTACCACTGCTGAATTTTCAGTCTTTGTTGCTGAAGTGTCGGGGTTGTCTATAGGGATAGCCGAAATGTGAGGGATTTTTGTTTGTGTATTTTCTGCAAGTTCTGAGTTTTCAGTCTTGGTTGCTGAAGTGTCTCTGTTGTCAATAGGGATATCCGAAATATTAGGGATTTCAGTCTTTACTACTGCTGAAAATTTCGAATTTTCAGTCTGTGTTGCTGAATTATTTTCCTAAATTGGAGTATGAATCGGAATATTTATATTAGTGCTTGTTTTCTCTTCGTTTATCTGTATCGCTTTAGTTATTTGGTTAGGAGCTTCATTAAAATTGTCGTTATCTATTGCCAAAGATCTTATGTTATAAATAGAAAAATTTTGTCTGTCTTCCATAAACTTGGGTTGGCGTCAGGCCTCGTTTTCCGACTCTTGCACCCGAGAAAAGTGAACATTTTGCCTATCGTTTTGTCTATTGGTGATTCTAGGATTTTCACTAAAACGATTTTCGGTGTTTGCAGGATTATTTCGGAATGGATTACGCGTTGTTGTACCTTGTTGGTAATTTGTTAAGGATGGTCCATTCCTAGATATCTTGTATCTACACTCGTTCTCTGTGTGATTATTCCGTCCACAGAAATTGCATATAATGTTATATTCTCTTTTTATTGGTTGTCTATTCGGAAAATTGTTGGACTGCATGTTCCGATAACATGTGTCCTGAGAATGACCTGGCTTACCGCAGGTTTGGCAGACTATTCGATTAAATCTTTCAATATAGTTATATGGCCTGGGAGAGTTGTCCATTCGAGCAGCATGTGATACTACATGTGCAATAGACTGTTTTAAACTACTTCCCCCATGGACTTTGGCTAGGATTTTCAGTTGTTCATTCTTGAGACCATCCTCAAATATTTGCACTGCCAATTTTGAGTTTTCTTCTATCAAGAATTCTCTAACCACCGCGTCTGCTGTTATTTCACACGTAGCAGAGTTCAGCGTCCTCAGAGCATTCGCAACTCTATCTCCGTATTCCCGAACGGTTTCTCTGAAGATTTGTTTCAGGGATATCAACTCATTGTGTGCCGTTGACCGAGATTGCTCCTCTTTATATTCTGATTCAAGTTTATCCTTTAAATCCTCCCATTTAGCAATTGTGCTATACCTAATTAGATCATAGGCAGGACCCTCTAGTCTATTTTTGACTAGCTCCAAAAATGTTTCATATATCTCCGGGTCTGCCCTTTTTATAGATCTAAATAAAACGTCTCCCCCGGAAATAAATTTATCTAGGTCGCAGGGTTTCCCGTCAAAGGTAGGGACGATTCTAAAAACATCAGAAATTCCGTCAGAAAGAGCCATTTCAGGGGGGTTATGGTGTATTTGTAGAGAGTGGATTTGTTTTTCCCCCTGCCTAGCCGCCTGTCTCGTGTAATACGGACTCGTAATCTTGAAAACTCTGAAATCAATGTAAGTCAAAATCACTTTTTAAAAAGACGGTCTATAAAAATGGCCTTTTTTTTAGTTATTCAATATATATGAAAAAGAAAGTTAATTTGGTCTCAAAGCTGTAGTGAAAGAAAATTCGGCGAAAAAGACAAAACGAAAATGTTGTCGAAATACTGGAAAGAGAATATTCGAAATAATTTCTATGGGACAAAATTGTTAGTAAAAAGGAAAAGTTAAAAGTTCCAAGGTAAAAATATTCCGACGGAAAAATGAACAGAAAAATTGATATTTCGCTAACGTTTCTTACTACTAATATATGTTGATTGATGTTTTGTTCTCCTTTTTTGATAATTTTTTTTTTTTGATTAATGTTTTGTTCTTTTTTTTTCTGAGGTGTTGTCTTCTTGTTTTTTTTTCATCTGCTGCCACTGAGGTTAATTTAGATTTCCTCTGGAACTCATCGGCAAAGGAAATTACGAAGTTATTTGCACTCGATACATCGAATGTTCCGCCATCCATGTCGAAAATGAGGACCTTCCTTCCCTCTTTAGGGTTTTATCTTGCACTAATCTTCCTCTGGGATCGAGTCCTCCTTCGAGGATTAAGTCGTCCTTCGGGGATTGGTCTTCCTTCGAGGATTAAGTCGTCCTTCGGGGATTGGTCTTCCTTCGAGGATTAAGTCTTCCTTCGAGGATTGAGTCGTCCTTCGGGGATCGGTCTTCCTTCGAGGAGTCCACTAGTCGGGAGTCCACCAGTCTTCGTGAATCGGTATCCCTTCGAGGATTGGTCTTCCTTCGAGGAGTCCACCAGTCTTCGTGAATCGGTATCCCTTCGAGGATTGGTCTTCCTTCGAGGAGTCCACCAGTCTTCGTGAATCGGTATCCCTTCGAGGATTGGTCTTCCTTCGAGGAGTCCACTAGTCTTCGTGGATCGGTCTCCCTTCGAGGAGTCCACTAGTCGGGAGTCCACCAGTCTTCGTGGATCCCACCGCTGCCACCAGTGTTACGGCTCCAACGCCGTGCTTCCTCTTTCGAGGGAAGAGCGTGGAGGTTATTAAATTTATTAAAGAAGTTAAGTGTTCTTTCTTAATATGTTATTAATAAAAGATCTCTTTTATTTAAATATTTGTTTTATTTACTTTTCCTTTATCGAACTTAGCTATCTCAAGCTGAGCTCTCTTCTTTCTCCTTTTTTCATATAAATTTACTTTTTATATAGAACATTTTGTTCTAACTGACTGTGGCGTATAAACTGAACAAAACAATCTAGAAGTCTCTGTGACTTAGAATTTTGAATAAACTTTGAACGAAAATCAAAGTGGCCATGTTTTGAAATGAAAAATGTGCTTGTTATGAAAAGGGGCATATTTATGAAATGTGCTGTAAGTGACTGGATATAGAATATTGTGTCTGTTTATTTATGAATTGTATTAACTAAGAATGTAAGATATGTGAGGATGTAGTTTTAAGGGTTGTGTTTGAAAGGACATGAGTTAGTGTTAAAGCGAATAAGGGTAGTATTCTGGAATACAACAAGTGTAACCGATTTTTTAAATGTTTTTTTCAAAACAATTAGAGTCGATTTAATAACTGACGGAAATGACTCTCAGTCCGTGTTCGGTTGCAATTGATACAAATCCCCAAACTTTCATGAGATTAAATCACGGTGTAAGTTTTGGAGTTCTCTATTTTCTCTAATAACTGTTCCGCATCTGATTGATTTGATTTTAAGGTTTCGTTATTCTTTATTGGTTCTTGTGAATTTGTGTGACTATAGTTTAATTTGTGCCTCCTAAATATTCAATATACATAATTCATTTAATAGCCTTTTAATAACATCTACCAAATCCTTCAGTCCACTTTAAAAGAGTATTGCCTAAACGCCCGCCAGTCATTTGTCTTCTACTTATTCAGTTAATCCTCCGGGCGGTGATTATGGTCTTCTGATCTTTTTTATAATAGACCTTTTTCAGCGTTATTATAAACAACTTATTATAGATTCATTCATCCCGTTCCCCTGTGAAAAACACTGGGATCTTACGCTTCAAATCCTTCGAAAATGTGCGTTGGGCATTGCGTTTTTTTTTTTTAAATCAAGCTACAGCTTAATTAATATTAGTCTTAGAAGTTAAGATTCTGAATACAGAATCGATAAAATCAAATATTCCGGAGACCGTTTTTTCACGCGTTCACTCACATTACCAGCGAATCCATTTAAATGCAAATCTGGGTTTTGAAGGAAAACTTTGCAAATGAATAAACGAGAAAAACATCCAACAAACGTGTGACAGTTGGTCTTGTCCCCACCTTAAGGTTGTATATGCAAATTATATTAACTAATTGGCATTCCAAAATCCTACACAAATGCTCCAATTACATTGAACGCCTTGTAAATCAGGATTTCGAAGACATTGCAAACAATGTTCTTAACAAAGTGGAGTGTTTATACAGGCGGTACCCGATGTTAAGACCTTTGAAGGGGTACAACGCCTACATGTTCAATGGGGTCGAGTGAGCCATAAAATATCCAGCAATCCCATCAAAAAAAGTTGAGGAAACTTTGCATGAAAGTGTTGGATAGAATAGCTCACTAAAGTGTTCAAATTTTATGACGATTGTTATGCAAACTCATTTCTGAACGCGGAACTTTGTCTGTGGTGCTTCTTGAATAAGGCATGTAACATTAAACGATCCGTCAAGTGGCAAAGTATTAATTCTATTAAATGAGATGAAGATGAGGTTAAACTGGTTCCATTTCATATTACTAAATACATGGCAGCATAGTAGAGAGTTAAGGGTAACACAACAAGGTAAAGCAAAAAGAATTTCGTTCCGTGAACGTTAATTTAAGTAAATACCTCCAGTGGATTTGTAGGTCTGGCAGTGATAAAAGACGCAGTTTGTAGAGAGCTTAAAATTTCATTTCCAGCTTGTTCGGAAGGGCATCGCTACAGGAAAATTCACACTCAAGTTTTCCTTGTGGTAATTTGATAGGTGCTCCTTTTTTCTGTTTAACTTCATCAGATTGTCGAGTTTACACATAATTGAAATGTGGTGAGAGAAAATTTGCTCCACTTTGGAGGAATTTCGTAGAAGATGAACATTTAATCTTTTTCTTATTTCCCATTCCTCAAATATATATTCCATTCAAATAGGCCTGGAAGCATCTGGCTGTTGTTGAGAAAGTAGACTTTACTGAAAGAATACAGCTATTGTGGGACGTCATGAATGGGTAGAGCAGGTGCTTCCGCAAATTCAGCGGTTTGCAATGGCGGAATACTTTATAAAGGCTTCACTACAGTGAAGACAATCGCTGCTGTACGAATCATAGAGGATAGTCAACAGGATTCCACACAGGAAACCCAGAAAACTACATAATGGGGTCACAGGTTTTACATCCAGAAATTTCTAAATAACTTGCTTAATCCAGAGGAAAAGTTGAATAGAGTGTACTCAGTATCATCTTTTGTCTCGCACGGGCTGAATCGGAACGATTACTTTGTTAGACAATAATTGCATAGTTCTTTTGGGTTAGTAAACGAAAAAATTGAAGGATTCATGGTCGCGGTCATTATCGTACTTATATATATGAAAGAGAAAAACTATTGAATCCTTAAAAAGATGTCCATCTTTAAATACCGATAAGATGTTCTTCAAATAGAGGATGGTCCAAGAATTCCACAAGAAGTAATTTTGATAGAAAATTCAAGTTTTTATTTATAAATTATACTTTTTTAATTGATTCATAATGCATAAATCAGAAGGTTATTTTTATGTATACTTTTCTGAAGAGGCAAACAATTGCGCCGAGTCAGCCTCCAGAGACGGCATTAAATAACTTTTGGAGTTTCTCTTGAACAGTGACAGGCTGTGACGCCACGGATACACTACTGTGAGTTCCCTAGTTTTCATACGCAGATGTACGTGCCCTCGTCAGGCGCGAATAAACAGAATTTCGGGGAATAATACCACGTATCTCCGAGGAACAGACCCCGCGATAATATCTGTAAAATAGACAAAGGTCTGCTACCTGCTGTTACACCTCGCTTTGCAACCCCTCTCAAAACAATCTAACAGACATTTTTCCAAACAATACAAATATAAACAATCCTCAAAATACGCTTTCTTCCCATAATCATTCAAATACATATCCCACACGTTGCGATAATCACTCATCTATTCAGAGGCCGCAGCAATTAGTTCATACCATAATATTCCCATATTATATTATTCATAAATACCAACCGGCGCAAGACGCCTATCATGGCAAACGAGCCCAAGGTCGCTCGCTACGATCATTCCGCTGTGGCAACAAAAAACCAACCGACCGCCTGGCAGGCTCATGTTTCAACTGCACGTCTTCTTCTTTTTTACCATGTCTTCTTTTTTTTACAAGCTATATGACACGGGCGGTGTTGTCAAAGGCCACCAACGACGAATTAATTGAGCGTCGGTAAAGTGCCGAGTTCGTCGAAATAGCGGACATAGTAGTGAAACGCAATTAATCAGATGATACGATTTGCACATGGGCCAATGAACGATAATTGGTTCGCCATAGGAAAGCAATTAAGTAATTGCTCAATCCACTGCCGATACATTTAAGCATGGCAAATTGAACGGGAAACAATTATTGGACAACAGGTGATAGGCAAATAGCCTCAAAATAGGTTATGCACTCTGATAGAGGGAATGCATCATTTGCATTAATTTGGTATATAAAGAGTGGTTGCGAATGGTTGATTTGAATAATATATAGTGTAATAACGTAGTAAGAAGGTTGCGGCCTTAGCGTTTGTACAGCGGGCCTTCTTACTAGTCTAAGTATACAATTTAATATTAAAGTTTTAATGAAAACTAGAAGTGTTAGTTTCAATATTAAAGATTAAATGAAAACTGATTGTAAAAGAGTTGGTTTTGAGATTAAAGATTAAATAAAGACTGTTTGTAAAAGTGTTGGTTTTGACATTAAAGATTAAATAAAAGTAAAGAAAGCGTGCTGTTTTAATTGCAACCAATCCAAACCAGAAGGAAGCAAGGAGACAGTAGAAGAAGCCACAGCCAAGGAAGGCAAGTCCCCATTTGAGCAACAGGCAAACCCGGAAGGAAGCCCACTGACCCTAGACACACGTAAGCAATCCCTAATAAATAAATATTAAAACTAAATACGGCATCCACATGAATAAATATTAAAGCTAAATGTGGTATGAATTATAAAAACCGATATTACATTTTGGTCCCCAGCGTGAAACAGGGACCTAATAACCAAAACCATTAACACCCTTAATACACTCTCAGATAATTAAATATTAAATGTTAATGTCAGAGGTGTACACTCTGATGTTACACTGCCTTCAATACGATAACGACTGTAGTCCCAATGTCACGGATGCGTTTTCGATTGGGCGGATTGCTCGTCTCTGTGTGCTATCAAGTAGATCGCGGGCACGCTTTAGAGCAGAGCTCCGAACATGGAACAGTTTCGAGTTAGATTTGTATAGGAGAAGAAGTTGGACCAGAGTACAATATTTTCTGGAGGTGAACATGATGATTTTCGATATTCGATATATGTGTATATGCCATGACGCATTCTCACAGACCATGACGTCGAGCAAGTTCATGATTTTCTTAAACCTAATGGCCTGACAATTAATCATCAGCTGTGGATCCGGCGGGCCTTTTTTCCCCTCGAACTTTTGTCTGAAAAGTAATGCAATTATTATTATAGTGGCGCAACGCGTTGGGACTGGTTGGGTTAGATGGGGGATGGGGTCTAAGCTTTATAGCAATGTCTCATTCAGTGCTCTGAGCAGTTGAAGCCTGTGCATCGTTGTTACTGTGAACTTCCGTTCAGGGGCTGTGTCACGAATCGCGATGAGCTCGTTGATCAAGCAGCGCTGCGCGATCAAGTTTTGCACACAATTCCAAAATCCTCTCGCCGGGATTAACAAAATGATCAGGGAAGCCTACTCTGCTCTATCCTATCCGGAAGTTTCGGGACGGTTGAAGGCATTTAAGGACGGTCAGGAAGACGTGGCTGATGAACTCCACTCTAGACAGCCAGTAACGACCTCAACCGACGAACATTTAGACCAATTGGAGTTCTGTTGAATTCTGACCGTCGATGAAGTGTCCGATTGATGGGAGACATCCTCAATATCCCCAAAACAGTTGTGCATGACACCAATAATTTGAATATAAAAATAGTGTATGTAAAGTTGATTTTAAAAGTATTGGCTAACGAATCGGAGGATTATGGCTTGTGAATTTCGCGAACGCGATAATCGGTGACAAAATGTGGGTTTTTTTAGTGCAATCCGAAGATCAAACCCCAAAGTGCGGAGCGGCACCCCACGGCGTCTCCCAAACTCAGAAAGACAAAAATGACCAAATCGAGGGTGAACATGAGGGTTGTCCGCAAAGAGTCTGTGCCTCAAGTACAGAGTGTGAATGTTGCCTACTGCGTGGATGTGCTTGAAAGACTGGGAAATAGCGCCGTTTGAGTTATAAAAGAGATAGCCGTTACCTGGGAGCTCCACCAAAACAACACACTAAGCCACACCACTCTGCGCGTGCACGAGTCGCCAAACACAACTTTGCAACGCTGCCCCAGTCGAGACCTGGCCCAGCACAGATTTTACTCTTCCCCAAAGTCAAACCATTGTTGGGGGGATCCGTTTCGCGTCCATAGAAGAAATCTAAACCAAGGAATTTTGTATAAGTTCCCGTTGACGCCTTTCAGAGGGCGTACCGCACATGGCAAAGTCGGTGTAGAAAGTTTGTCGAGGCACAAGAAAGACTGAAGAATTTTAAAAGTTTGTTACAATATATAATAAATCATTTTTTAAAAATTGTATAATTTTTATATCCTGTCGTCATTGCATTTGAGCTCGACGAGCTTGGCCTTTCCCCATTCTAGGATTTTTTGTAGTACACGATTCAAAAAGTCGATCTGGCTACATCTTAGCTGGTATGGCGTTCATGCGTTACTTGGTCGATCAATTGAAAATGAACGTAAATCATTAATATGAAGCAGAAACAGAGTTGGAGACAAAGTGGAACCCTGAGGCACGCCGGTGTTAATAGAACAAAGAATCAAAGACCCTGTCTACTAGAACTCGGGTCGATCGATTTTTGAGGATACTCTTCATCCAGTTGCAAATTGTTGGGAAAACCCGTATGAACGAAGCTTACTTGTAGCGCTCTGTGGAAGACCCCAACCAACTCATCATTTTTCCTCGCACGGAAATAAACCCTATTGAATTTAGTGTGTCAATCAGGTTCTCACATATCGAGAAAAACGCACCTGAAAATAAATACACCAAAGGGAATCAGGGCAAGACCAAAGTAAGGGCAAAACCTTCAGGTTAAATTTTAACCACAAGATGAGGAACAGAAAGGAGTTAAGTAGTAATATCAAATGTGTTAGTCAAAGAACTGACACACCTTCTTCAAATTCATTAAACTTGTGACCTGGCTCTGTGGGAGTGAGAAAGGATTGATGTCAACCTTTGACACAGGTTCACTTCTCCCGCCAACAATTACGTCGCCAATTTGCTCTTAAGAGGAAAGAGGAAACGAAAACACCGTTTTATTTGTTGTTTTTATGTTCTTTATTTTTTTGCACATTATCCAGAGAGACGGTTTCTAATTTTTGTTTTCCTTTTTTACTTAGGACTTATAATTAATACTATTAAATTGAATTTTATAAATTTTATACAAGATGAAACACTTCTTTCTCGACACTGTGACCGCAGTAATGAAAATTTACACTCGACTTATTAAGCGGCGGCGTGACCGACCGCGATGATGTTTGTGTAACGACTGACTTTAAAAGGTCGCGAAATTAAATTCGACTCCGAGAGGCGGCGTGACCAACCGCGGTAATGATTGAATAGCGACTGGCTAGAATTAGGGATGAAGATGGAATTTTTTTATTGGCACCACAAGCAACCAATCGAGATCATCTTTGCATTTGCGCTACCTCATGTTCCCCGCCCATAAAGTAGATAAATGCGATTTCCGGTGGAAATCTTATGGGTTAGCGAAATGGAATTGCCATATGGCGAAAAGGTAGCTAAACTCAATTATGCATTGTCTGCATAGAATAATGAGTTTAGCTATGCGTCCTTTTGGAAAACATGTTTATGCAGGTGGAATAGCTTGTAGGGGAAATAAGGGTTGATATGACACGCTGAAAGCGGTCGAAATAAGGTTTGAAATAAGGTTGAAATTGTGGGTTGGTTCTCCATGTAGTATAGAGAACCCCCTCAGCTTCTCTAAAAACAAAAAGTTATTGCAGAAGCCCGTAACACCCGAAAAAATAATAAACCCCAATGAGACCACAACTGTACTCAAGGTTTACCACAATTCCCTTTCCGGTGGACATCACAGCATCACCAAATCGCATAATAAAATACGACAAAGATGCTGATGGCTGTCCATGCTCTCCGACATTAGGAGATATAAAAAGCAATGTGAAACATTCCGTTCGGTTAAGGCAACCGCATGCTTCGGAAGTGAAACGAAACCACAATCGTTTCAAGTGGGAAACATGGTGTTAATATGGTATAAAAACCACGAGGGCAAATAACCACCCATTTGAAAGGGCCTTTTCTTGATTACAGGAATAACTACGCCGAACAATACGACCATTAAAATTGGTCCAAAATCAATAAAAATAAACAATAAGAAATTGAAACCATATTCCAAAGTTGATTAGGGCTGATCCCCACCTTAGTTTCACCTTGTCTCACTATAAACCCAAGACATCTACTATACCCACGGTGTATTGTCATTTAATACTACAGTACTTCAAAATACTATTATACAAACATATGGACAAAGATAGAACATACAAAAAAACACAAATTGTCTAAATGATAATGTCAAATCAAAAAGAAATATGAATCAACTTCCAAACCCTAAAACATAAAAAGTTAAACTAAAAACTCAAAAAAAGGGGAAAAAACAAACGAAAACTAACATATGGCATAAATCAAAATACAAAAAGACCCCAAAGCTGAATAATATTATAAAATATACCTATATTTACACATAAGAAACATGTATTACTAGTGTAAGACCTTTTTTTTAAATAAATAAATATAAATGCACTTTTATTAATCTAGCATTAAATGAACAAAAAAAAAGTATTGGCTTAAGCGTATGTTAGAAAAATAACTCTTTTATTAATAAAGCTCAAACTAAAATGAGAACATTGACTTTGATCCTTTGTATCTTAATTTGAAACTTATTTACTTTAAAATTTACTTTCATAATACATATATCTATTTTAAAAATCTACTTAATACATTTTAAATAAAATTTGTAAACTTCAATCCAGCTACAATAGAACAAACCAAATTAATTAAAACGACGTCCAAATATAAATGGATAAAAAATATACCCTTATGTTAACTACTAGATAAGTTTAGCATTACATACACAAAAAAGAAAATAATAAAAACTTTAATAAATACTAATATATTATTTTTAGTTTATTATAAATAAAAGTCACCTTTATGTGGCTGTCATTATTGTAACCACTAATATTAACATAACATAATATACAAAATAAAAAATAAATTTAATTGTAAAAACAAATCATGCCTCGAGGGCATGAGAAACGGATCCAGAAAAATTATAAGGCATAAAGGAATTTATGAGCTGAGGGTTCAACTAAGTAAACAAGTTGCAACTCATTAGATGTTAGCTGCATTTGGGATACTTGAAACCATTTAAATTGTTTGTCGTATCGCCAGAATGCCAGCGGAAGAACAGTTTTCTTTTGTTTGCACATAATACGTGCTAAAGAAATTGGTTTTAGCGTCTATTGCGCTAATTGTAGGCAGCTGCATCAATAAGCTGCTAGAAGTTGCTTTGTCGTTGGGTGAAAAGGTCGCCAGCCAGTGTGTATGTAAGGAAATTTATTGTACACATGGTGAAGCTGGAAATAGGCGACGCATTGATCATTAACCCTGGTTATGATGGTTACATTATATGTGAACCGAATTGTTTCTTTTCAGGAATTCATCTAGGGAAAATTCATATGGTAAGATTGGGATTTGCCTGGCAACCGAAGGTGCCGAACTGGGTTTTGGATTTATTGTAGTGCTCCAAAAAGCCCTACCATCTTTTTCTCCCATTCCTAATCCAAAATCCTATCAAAACCTGAAAAAACCCAAACATTATCCAAAATTCGCAATAAACGAATCAAACATTCGTTTATCGCATAACATTTGCCCCCACGGCATAATTAAATCCAAAATCAAAATTAAAATTAAAATTCACAATAAACGAATCCAATATTCGTTTATTGTTCTATATTTGCTCCACAGCATCACCCAAATCCAAAATTCAGAGATTGTTATCTCTATCCTAAAAATTCCATTGAGTTAAACAAACAAAAACTCAAAAGCAGATACATTCACACATCTGCGTAATGGTTTCGTAAGAATTCAAGAAATTGATTTCTTATCTTGTGTAAACACAACATCTCGCTCGAAATATCCAAAAGATCGAGATTGTTGCACGAAAATGTGTATCTTTGAGATACAATTTTCGATTCCTTTTCCTTTATAAAGGAATGGTTTCGTGATCTCCGGGCCGCAGTATCTAGATCCTCCTGCCACAGAGCAGTTATTTTACAAATAAAATCAATAAAACTAAATCCAAAATAAATAAAACTGCTTTCATTACTTTTGAAATTTTGTGCTGGCACCCAACGTTGGATGATTCTTTATATATATATATATATATATATACCAGGACGACTCCAAAGAAATCGGTACAGGAACCAGTACTGAGGTTGCAGGGTATAAGGACACTATCCCCTAGGTTACGTCCCACGAACAATCAGGACGTTGCTCTTCCCTCTGGGTCAGAGGAAGCACGGCAACGAGCCCTTGCTGAAGTGTGTTGTTCCAGGAGCAATCAATAAAGAGATCCAACGCCCTTTTCAGGACAAGAAAACGCGCTTCCTGAGGAACAACCCCCACAACGAACAAACAAAATTTTGGTGGCAGCGCGTGGGATACCCAAAATCCGCTCACCACAGAAGGAGGATCAGAACAAACAAAATTCTGGTGGCAGCAGTGAATCGGACTGATTCCCAATATCCCCTACCAGTAAAAGTATAGAGCACATAAGGTTACAGAGAACCATCGGCAACAAAATAACAAAAAGCGCTTCAGTGAAAATAATAATAAACAAATTTTGATAAAAACAGCGTGCCCGGGGCTAAACACCGGCAAAGTGACTTAAAATTTTAAAATTTCTAAAAGCGTCGCCTGGGGCTTAGACACCGGCAGAGTGAAAAACAAACCAAATAATAAAAGTGACAAGCGGAGACGACCACATCCAGCAGCGACGACAGCAGCGGCGACACCGACAGGAAAAAGCTGGTATATCTTTGTGAAGTGGACATTGCCAGCTACGTCAGCAGTACATGGACAAAAGTATCCAGTTTATTTAAGGTAAAAAATTTCATTTTATTAATATACAGTGAAAAATTCAAGGAGACTAAGAGAGCTCTTCATAGTAAAATTAATGTAACTTTTGTGAAATTAACGTAACTTTTGTGAAGCCGATTAAGGTGAAATTTTTAATGTCGGTCTTGTAATAGTGATCAACTCCCTAAAATAAAGTAAATTCATTTTAGTAATCAAAAGGGGATGCCCGGGTCAAAATAATAAACAAACGATTTTTCCTCAACATACATGTTTCTTTGACTCAAATTTTTTATACAAAGGGAAATATATAATAAAAAGAAAATTTCTGTTTACTTGTATAATAGAGGCAAAATTTAAATACATTTTTTCTTTTAATATATATATAATCATTTATCAAAAATTCTTTCTATACATATACACATTTATTATCCAAAATTGCAACAACTTATTTATCAAGTAGGGGACAAATAAAAACCCCAAAAATAAACTACAAAATTTGATTTTTATTTTTTATATACCTATTTGAATTTAGCACATATATATACATATATTTTCCTTAAATTATTTCTGCTTTTTGGGGAAGATTTTTACACTCTTTATGTGATAACAATAGCGGACAAATTAAAATTATTAGTCCTTGTCTTTAAGCGCTGTTTAGGACATTCTTAGGTTGAATTTTTTCCTTTGGATTTCTCTTTTGGTATCATTTGCGTCTCATCGGAAAATTCATTCTTGGATCTGTTTCTCTTCTTTGCCCGTGACACTTTAGGCCTTGCTCCCCTCGAACGAAAGGAAAATTGTTTCTCTCATCTTAGGGAAAAATACACTTTACCCAATAGGGTCAAACTAACTAAGTTTGAAGGTACATTAATCTTGTTGTTCTTATCTTTTCTCTTGGCCATCGTACCACGACAAAATGAAAATTGAGTCTCTTTGTTCTCTACCCCTTTTTACCATCATTTGGGAAGGTCTGTTTCATAAATACGTCGTTAGCGAAAAAAATAAACCGGGTACGCGTTCGCAGAGACCTGAGCCGGAGCTCATACAAAATCGCGAGGACGAAACTTCGGAAACGTTACGAACGGAAATACGCGAACAAAGTTCTAGAATGAACTACGGATTCGGATTAAGCGACATACTGGGACTCGTGCCGGTATTTAACGGTCATCCTGACGAATTAGAGGGTTTCGTCTCTTGTGGAGACATTTTGTTCTCACAAGCACAAGATGATAACCAGAAATCTTTTATTCTAAGGGTGGTCAAAACCAGATTGCAGGGACCGGCGCGTGATTGTATCCGGCATAAAATCATTTCTACCTGGGAAGATCTTGTTTCAGAATTAGAGGGAGAATTTAAAGCTCTCATCTCTAGGTCTGCTGCCCAAAATAACTTAGTGGCAACAAAACAAGATAGCAAGGAGGGTGTGAAAGAATTTTCAAATAGACTCACACATCACCTGCATGAATTGGACAGCGCCACATACGCTAGTTCACCTGAGCCTGCAGTCAGAAGTTATCTTCTGGCTGAGAATCAGAGACTCGCGTTGAATACGTTTGAGGATGGGATACGAAATTCCAGCCTCAGAATCTTGGTGAAGTCTCACAACGCCCCAAATTTAAAAGCAGCCATTAGCTACGCTTTAGAACAATCTCGAAGATTAGGTAACGATAACTCAATGCTAACTTCCTATAACAATTTTAGGAGAAATAACCAACCAATTGTTTGTCAAACATGCAACAAGAGGGGACATACTTCTGCGACTTGCTATCGCAACACTAATTTTCCTAATTTCGTCCCCCAACGCATTAAGACTGAGGCTGAACGTCTCCAATGCACATACTGTCGAAAGTATAATCACACTCAGGCAGAGTGCAGAACCAGGTTAGCTCATATGCGAAACCAGGACCAACCTTCAACGAGTCGAAATCCTTTCAGAACTCAGCCCAATCAATCTCAAAACAGGACAATGAGAAACTCGCCCCAGATTGAAAATCGAAATACACGACAAAATCAAAATATTAACAGGGTATCCAATCAACAACAGGGAAACGAACTCACTCGGGCAGCGAGCAACGGCAATCCTTCTCGAGTACAGACAATCGCCGATATACACCCCACCCCGATGTAAATTTTGAAATGCGCGTATTTTTCTGCCCTGAATTTAAGGAGCCAGTAATACGTGTAAAATTTAATCCATCGGATAAACAATACTCGACTTTCCTTATCGATACAGGCGCCGACATCAGCCTGATCAAATTAGATAATCCTTATATTGAACAATCTGTAGATAATTCAAACCCAGTGACTATATCCACCATTGCTGGAAAAACGGTCAGCACATGCGGAAAGGTATTGGGGGAATTCGAATTTAAAACAGACAGGCACTCCATACCCTTTAAGCATAATCTATTTGTAGTGGGAAGCAATGTAGACTTCCAACACGATGGCATACTGGGAAGCGATTTCCTCACGAAGCACCAGTGCCACATTAACTTTGAAAAGGGATTCCTTAAATTCGCTGTAAAGAAGAGAACCACGGTAGAACTCGAGCAGTTTTTAGGAAACAATAATGAGGTCAAGGAAAATATTCAAAATGCCACGCCTTACGAGGTGTCTTCCACGGATAATACAGGCATTCTTGAAAAATTGGATAACACCGTTCGTGAGTCAACATCCGAATCCGTTTGTCTACGGGCCGGATCTGATGCTGTGACAAACACAACGAAACCAACCACCCTTGAATCTTCCTCTTCCCATTTAAATAAAGTTTGTGGTAACGAAAAAGTTAAGGAAACTGCTGAAAAACTAAGTTCAGGAAAACATGAACCTGAAACTCTAATATCCTCAGTAAAAATAAAACGAAACACCACGGTCGACTACATAAAATTGCATTCACGATCTCAACAAATAATGGAGATTCCCTTTAAAGAAAAATCCAGTCAAGAACTGATTATAAAAAAATCCGAGATCATGCCAGGGATATATCTGGGTAATAGTTTGACAACACCACAGGACAACAAAATAAAGGTATTACTAATGAACACATTAGACACCGATCAAGAAGTAAGCACCAACGACATAGAAGTCGAATGGGAAGATCTGCATGACTACAATGTGTTACAGGCGGATGAAACTAAGAACTTTCTAAAAAATAGGCTTGAACGGCTAGAATCACTCCTAGAGTTGCGTCATTGTAACCAGGAGGAAAAGATATCTATCCTAGACATCTGCCGCAGATTTAACGATCTCTTTTACTTAGAGGGCGACCATCTCACACACACTGACGCCATAGAGCATCAGATCATCACGGAAGAAGGAAAGCCCCCACTTTACATAAGACCATATCGCCTCCCAGATAGCTCGAAGCAAGAAATCCACAAACAAGTGAATGAAATGCTTCAGGATGGCGTGGTACAACCAAGTTTCAGTCCTTGGAATTCCCCTCTCTTACTAGTACCCAAGAAGGCCGGACCTGATGGGACAAAGCGGTGGAGAGTAGTTGTCGACTTTAGAGCCTTAAATAAAATAACAGTCGGAGATGCATATCCATTGCCCAATATTACGGATATTTTGGACCAGTTAGGAAAAGCTAAATATTTTAGCACTTTGGATCTAGCAAATGGGTTTCACCAAATACGCATGGACAGTAGAGACAAGGCAAAAACAGCGTTTAGCACACCCTTCGGACATTACGAATATAATCGAATGCCCTTCGGACTTAAAAACGCACCTGCCACATTCCAGAGGCTTATGAATAATGTACTCATGGGTCTCCAAGGAATAGAATGTTTCGTCTATGTAGATGATATCGTAATTTACGGATACGATCTGAACGATCACAATTCCCGACTTACCAGAATTTTCGAGCGATTACAAAGGCACAATCTGAAAATACAACCAGAAAAGTGTCATTTCATAAGGAAGGAGCTCACCTACTTGGGGCATGTTATTTCAAAGGAAGGTATAAAACCAGATCCAGAAAAAACTAAAGCGGTGAAAACGTTTCCAACGCCCAAGAAACAAAAAGACGTAAAATCTTTTCTCGGTTTTGTAGGCTACTACAGAAAATTTATCCCAAATTTCGCCGAACTGGCAAAACCTTTAAGCAGATTGCTCAGGAAGAATGTTCCATTTTATTGGGATGCCTTTTGTGACGAGGCATTCACAACTCTAAAAAGAAAAGTTATTACCCCACCAATACTGGCTTATCCAGACTTTAACCGGGAGTTTATAATAACTACGGATGCTAGCAATGTTGCGTTAGGAGCAGTGCTATCTCAAGGTACAATAGGACAAGATAAACCTATTGCTTTCGCTAGCCGAACTTTAAACGACGCAGAAACTCGATATACAACATCTGAAAAGGAATTACTAGCAATCGTTTTTGCACTAGCCCAGTTCCGACCATACGTTTACGGACGAAAATTTACTATAGTCACTGACCATAGCTCTCTACAGTGGCTTATAGGACGAAAGGATCCTACATCCAGACTTATGCGATGGAGAATTCTACTCGAAGAGTATGAGTACACAATCGTCCATAAAAAAGGAAAGCAAAATGCAAATGCTGATGCTCTCAGCCGTATAACAACGACTACCCCAGTCAATCCCATTAAAAATAATATCCTCGTCACCACACGAAGTAAAGCCAAACTCGAAGAAGATGTGGCTGCACAATCATACAAAGATACTACCAATCTTGTATGGCAAGAACAAACAGGGTCCATCTATACCAAGAAGAAACTTGGACTACGTATTATAATCCTCCCATTGATAGACTCTGCTGAGGAAGAAAACCTGGCAGGAAGAATCCCAAACTTCACCAAGCCAGACGTAGGTAAAATTACGTTTCATGAGCAAGATGGGTTATGCGCGATCACATTGCCATTGCCTTTCAGAAACCTAAGCGACCAGGAAACTGCTAAGAGTTCCCTTATTGATCTGAAGAAGATTTGCGAAGACCGGAATTTCAATTCCATTGGAATTTTAGTGCCCTTCATAGAAAACGAATCAAAAGTAGCACTCAATAACTTGCTAAAAGAAACTTTTGCTCACCTCAACGTGACAATGTACGTTTTCTCCAATAAAAAGAAGCTTCTAACAGATCCTAACGAAATACAAAAGTTACTCGCGGAATACCACAACTCACCTTTCGGAGGACACCAAGGAGCCACCCGAACAATCAATAGATTGAAGCAAAAATATTACTGGCGCACAATGACCGCTGACGTCGCGGCGTATATTCGAAAATGTGCTTCCTGCCAGATAAACAAAAGTGGAAGGAATCCTAGAATTCCTATGAAGATAACCACAACAAGCTCGAAACCTTTCGAAAGAATTGCTTTAGATATAGTAGGACCATTACCAGTCAGCTATAATGGAAATAAATACCTACTAACGTTTCAAGACGATTTGACTAAGTTTTCAGGAGCTTACGCACTGGCCAGCGCCGAAACCAAGGACGTGGCCAGAATTTTCGTTGAAAATATCGTCTGCCAGCACGGCATACCATCTTCTCTATTAACTGACCGAGGTGCAAATTTTCTCAGCGCACTTTTTAAGGACATCTGTTCCTTACTCAAGGTCAAAAAACTCAATACAGCACCCTATCATCCACAAACAAACGGAGCACTAGAACGGAGCCATAGAACTCTGGTGGAATACCTCCGCCACTATGTAAACCAGGATCCTCTCACTTGGGACACCTGGATACCTTACGCAATGTTTGTGTATAATACTACACCCCACAGTAATACAGGCTACACGCCGCATGAATTACTATACGGTTTTCCAGCCGAAATACCCAGTTCTCACAGACAAAACCCCGAAAACACTTATAACTACGACCATTACGCAAATGAATTAAAAATGCGATTACAACATGGTTATCGTACAGCTAAGGGAATACTGATAGAGAAAAAACAAAAATCTAAGGCATACTACGACCAAAAAGTAGGCCGTAAGAAATTTAATGTTGGCGACAAGGTTCTATTAAAGAATCACTCAAGACCTAACAAACTAACCTCCCTGTGGAAAGGCCCCTACGAAATTGTAAAGATCCTATCCGAAGAAAATTCAATCCTCAGAATAGGAAAAGGAACCCGAATAGTCCACAACAATAATATAAAACCATTTGTGGATTAGGCAATCACAAATAAGAAACCCAAAATAAATAAAATAAAGGTTGAAGGAAAGTAAATGTATAGATGTATTTATAACCTTACAAAAACAAAAAAAACAAAAATAAATGTAGATACGTAAAAAAAAAAACCTTAGAAAAATCATAAAGTAACACTGTACGAAAATACCACGATAATGTATTTAAAATTTGCCTGCAAAATTTTTCTTTTCAAATACTGTTACACGAATAAATAATCTTGTAAATATTATACAATATTTTAAATAACCGAAATAAACAAACAAAACAAAAAATATATCTATAAAGAAAAATATATATACAACTAATAATGTTAAATTCACCTCTTAACAAATTATTGTTCAAAAACGAAATAGATAGATAGAATAAACAAAGAAAATTTATAAATTCAGGAGATAACAAATAAAATATAACAAGAAATTGAATCTCCACATAACTCATATGTTTCAAAAATAGAAGTTTCAAAACTATACTATAAACAAATATTGACTATCGAAAAATGTTAATCAACCATCACTAACTTAAATAAATAAACAAACAAACATTTTTGTAATAATAAATACAACAAAACTTACGATACGAAATAATGTTAGAATAAGAATTTATATAAGTACAAAACATTTTGTAATGAATAAATTGTAATAAAATTTTAGTATAACTCAAAACAAATTTAAAAATGTCTAGAATAAAATTATATAAATAAATAAGGACAATGAAAAGTCCTCAAAAAAAAATCCTCTGTAAATAATATGTAATCAGTATTAATATGTAATACACAAATTGTAATAGTAAGCCTTAATAATCTTACGCAACACTTACATATATATTGTACCACAAATTGGAAAACCTATAATAATACTTTATAAACAAAAACAAAAAAAAAAAACCTCTTATATAAAAAGAAGAAAAACATATTACTCACAATTGTTACTAAACGTAATGGAAAAAAAAAATATAACATAAACACTGTAAATAACACTTTTAATATATGTAATTACAACTTAATCATTGACCAATTTGTTCTCTTTAATGCGTGAAGCATTTAAGATGTTAATGCTATTGCGTTAGCGAAAGCTTATGCAGACTGGGTGAACGTTATGGGGGTGCTTAGGAAGGCGAACCGTGCGGTTTGGCGGAACTGCCACACGTTGACAACACATGCATTGTAACACACGTTTGGCTTTATGGATTTTTTCCCAACCCGCCATTTGATAGTTAAGATGTTTTATGTGTTTTAGCCGATCAATTTTGCTATCAGCGTTTAGCGAAACTATGAAAAAAGGCAACTTGCGGTTGCATTTTCTTGAAAATGAGGCGGAGAATGGCTTTACAGAAATGAATTTTAATCTGTCAATTTCGACGGACTTAAGTTCCTCTAGGATTTCCTCGGGTGAAAATTCTGCATCTACTCCATTGAGTAACATGGAGATTGTTTTCTCCGATTTAGGTGTGTACGTAAAGTACTCACTTTCTGCTCTTTCTAAAACTGATTTGAATTCATTATAGTCTTTAGTACGCTCACATGCTACGCTATATTTTTCAAAACTAAATCTTTTAATTTTGTGATATCCTTAATTTCAGTGAATCTGACGACTATTTCAGTTACCCCCACCTTCTTTGCGGTTTGTTCCTGCTTCTGTTGTGACTGCTGCTGTTTGTGTTTATTTTGATTTAGCTTTGTTGGTTCCTCTGGTTAGTGGCTTTTCTTCGCTTTTTCCGAGTCTCATGTTTCATTTTTATGTGTTTTCTTTTTATCGTGGTGATGTATCTGCCGATGTTTTCTGTTTTATTTGCCTTTTGTGTGGTGAATTCTCCGTATTTGTTTCCTACACCTGAGTAGTGAACATCATCACTATCTGAAATGTCAACTTCACACGCATCGCCATCCTTTCCTGGGAAATTGTCGGTTAGACGTCGTTTTGTTTGCGCCATTTATTTTGTTTTTGTTTTATTGCGTTTTTAGGTTTTTAATTGTTTCGCAAGTAATTTCATAAAATTGTACATCTGTGCACGCACATACGTCCGGGTAAGCACTTATTATGTGTATTTCTGTATTGTATCCAATCACCACTAAATTCACTGTAACACGTGTCTACTGGAACACAAACTAGTTCACTTGTGCGACTGTACAACGTCCGTAAATTATTGTTATTTCCTCTGTGCAGAGGATACACACATACCACGTGTACGCGAATAATACTTTTAATATTTTTTTGTTGATGACCGGCGATCGATGTGGTTCGTTCAAAGACTTTTCAGAACCTATCCCTCTAATAATATGTCATTCAGTAAGGATGCATAATAAAAGTCCGACTGAATACTATGAGATCCCATTTTAATAAAATAGTTAAATTGAACGGTACATTATTTTTTAGGTATTGGTACTTACAGCTTCGCAGCAGTCTAAATCAACCAGAAAGACAGAACATCGTTCGCACTTCAGCAGTTCCTTTGCCTCGGTCATTATCTTCGTTACCAAGCACTCCAAATTATTCTGTTCTTCGAAGATACTTCTCGCCAAATTGAGTAGGATCTGATTCCTTCGATATTCCTGAACGGACATTTCAAACAGTTGGGCGTTTTGTATGCCAATCCCACAGAACGTTAAATAACGTCGAAATATCTCCACGTCATGCTCATTGAATTCCAACGAATCTGAAATACAAGTTGACTATTTATTTCAATCGGAATAAATCACATAAGACAAAGTCATCGGTCCATTGAGCTTACCGTTTGTTTTATTAATAATCTGTGCCACGCCGATAATATCGCCATCGTAATTACAAATTGGCATTGAAAGTATTGTGTTCGTTTTATAGCCGGTTTTCAGGTCGATTTCACAATTAAACCTGGAGTCCTTGTAAGCTTCTTTGATATTAATCATCTCCTTGGTCTGTGCAACGGTGCCGGCAATGCCCACACCGAATGGGATTATGATTTCCTCAGACTTGGCTTTGGTAACAGCTTCTTGGAGGTCTGTCAGAATAATATAAAAAAAAAAATGAATCATACGACTAATATACAGGATCTACTACTTGGTTATCATTTAATTATATATGCTAATTGGTACACTTTTAACTGTCTCTGGATTATTTTAATTTAATTCTAAGGACAAATTAAGAGGATATGTATTTTAAAGACTATGTTTGCCTTATAGTCGTATGTCTGGTGCTATTAACGTAAAGTATCTCATTTAATCGTGGGCGAGACAAATAATGAGCGGCAGAAATGATGACTGTGGTAAGTCATTTCAGCTGCCTACGCGAAACAATCTTCAAATTCTATGACGCTAATCATTCTGGAAGCATTACATGTATTAGCCAGTGAAGCAGGAAAATCAGCCCTAGAATTTTTAGAGAAGTATTAATGTAAAGAATGAAGATACATTTTTTATCTTATTGCAATATATAGATTTAAAATAGAGGTTACAGTAGATCGTAGAGCGTAGGGTATTGGCATAGTACTTATGTGTGTAACAAATAGCGAAAATATAGCGTTTGGGGAGCCTGTGAGTAGGGCGTTAGAATATACTCTCACAGCTAGGTCAGCTTGTCGTAAGAGGCGACTAAAAGCCGAGTGGTAGCCGGGGTCCCAACGCCCTGTGCGCCCGGTGAAATACCACCCCATCAAGCTATAGGCTCCGTGAAATGGTTGGGAGAAATCCCTGGCCATCTTTCGGAGCTTGGCTGATGGACCGGTTCGAGAAAAGGTTGGTTAGGTGGCAGTCGGTCCCAAGGTGAGATACCACCCCGTCACGCGGTACATTCCGCGATATCGCCGAGAGAAATCGTTCGTCATCGCATAACCGGGCTCGCTCTCGAGGCTCGGCCCACGCTCGACTGGTGACGGCATTTTGTAACATCAGGGGCATCGGTTTCACCAATACCAATGTAAACGCCGTCCACCAATATTTGCAAACAACGAAACCTGATATCCTTTCCCTAACTGAGACCCAGGTCGATACGTCAACTGATTCGACATATCTCCGTTGCTCAGGATACGACTTACATTCAAAATTCCGTTTTAAGAGCGGAGTCTGCGTCTTCGCGCGGTCCAATCTGGCTTGCCAGAGGATGGAGGCGTTGGAACCCAATAATATGGACATCATATGGTTGAGGGTCGTGCTGAGGAATTCCGTTAAATTTCTTTGTTGTCTTAACCGCCCCTCGAATGACGATCGACCGGCGCATTTTTCGAACATCTTTCACATAGATCAACCACCAAACTTCTGAAATTGTTGTCCTTGGGGATTTTAATGTGCACAATTCCGACTGGTTGTTACATTCTAACAGAACCGACGAGGCTGGCAGGCTGGTGGAGATGTTTGCTGTAAGCCACAACATTACTCAATTCGTGAGGGAGCCAACGCGAGTGCCGGATGCCCGAGGCGATTATGCGAACACCCTGGATCTGTTTTTGACATCCGAACCGAGTATTTATACCGTAGAGGTTTCTGCGCCACTGGGAAACTCAGATCACTGCTTGGTATCTATCGCGCAAGCACTTGCATACCAAGCAAGCAACCGGCCTAGGCAGCTTCGCCATGTATGGAAGTATGGGGTCCCTAACTGGGACGATTTGCGAGACTTCTTCGCATCCTTTCCGTCCGAGGTGTGCTTCGGAAACTCCGATGTTAACGCATGCGCGGAGTCGGTATCAGAGATTATTCTTCTGGGGATGGAGATGTATATTCCACATTCCATCAAACGAAGTTTGTCTGATAAACCTTGGTTTGAGAAATGCGAGCTGATTACAGCGGCAAAAAATAGAGCTTTTAAGCAATGGCGCTCCAATCCCACCGATGTTAACAGAACGAATTTTGTCAGAATCAGAAACGCGTGCAACCAGGCAATTGATACCGCGAAGAAGGCTCACAACGACAGGGTGATCAATAAGCTCCTTCGGTGCCCAACTGGTTCGCGCTCTTTCTGGTCAATGGCAAAAGCTGTCAGCGGTAACTTTGCATCGTCTTCTTTCCCTCCGTTGGTGACAGACAGCGGGACGTTAGTCACGAATTCAAGGGATAAAGCTAATGTATTCGCAAATTTATTTTCGGCGAAGTCAAACCTCGATCCCGGCCTTTTGGACCCAGCTGTGATCTTGCCGGTACAGTCTTCCATGCGGGATGTGAGCTTTCGTCCGCGCACTATTCAACGCATTCTACGTGAACTGGATTGTAGGAAGGCAACCGGCCCGGACGGAATACTAGCAATACTCTTTAAGACCTATGCTCCAGAACTATCGCTAGTTCTTAGCAGACTCTTCCGCTTATCTTATGCACGGAGGACCTTTCCTGCCTGCTGGAAAATCGCTCGAGTTCAGCCAATCCCAAAGACGGGAAAAAAGTGTGTCCCACAAAATTACCGTCCGATAGCATTACTGTCTATTTTATCTAAGGTAATTGAAAAAGTCGTCATTACAGAGTTGTTTAAGTATTTGGAGTGTAACGGACTTCTGAATGATCGTCAATACGGATTCCGTGGCAGGCGGTCCACAGGAGACCTTTTGACACTTATAACCGATATATGGACATCTGCGATTGAATGGCATGGTGAGTCAAGGGCGGTCGCATTGGATATTTCCAAGGCTTTTGACCGCGTCTGGCACCGGGCATTGCTGACCAAACTTCGTTCATATGGACTTTCCCAACAGCTTTACGACTGGATGAGGAGCTTCCTCGCGAATCGATCAATCCGGATTGTTGTGGACGGCGAGTGTTCGGATCTGTATCCTGTTAATTCGGGGGTGCCCCAGGGTCCTATTTTGGCTCCAACCTTGTTTTTGCTTCACATAAATGATTTGTCGGAGACAACGGATAACAAAGTGTTCAGTTATGCGGATGATAGTACACTTGTTTCCTCTTTTTCGAGTGATCGGCCGATTGGTGCATCTGCGTCCCACCAGCTGAGATGTAGACAGATTGATTCTCTGAATCGGGATCTGGATAAAGTCCTGCAGTGGGGAAAGGCCAATCTTGTCGACTTCAATGTAGCGAAGACTCAGTATACAACATTCACAAAGAAAACTGGATCATCGGTTCCACAGCTGATGATGAATGGCCGGGCCCTCGAGGCTGGGGAAAGTTTGAGATTGCTCGGCGTCACGGTCTGTGGGAATGTATCATGGCATAAACACGTGTCGAACATCGCCAGGTCAGCCTCAGGAAAACTGAGTTATCGTTTTAGAGCCAAGAAATATTTTACTCCGGCCCAACTTCTTCTCCTATATAAATCCCAAATTAGACCCGCGCTCGAATATTGCTCTCGTGTTTGGAGCTCGGCTCCTAAACATACCCTCGACCTACTTGAGAACATACAGAGACGAGCGATCCGCCTGATCGGGGACTCGGCGCTGACGTCGGGACTACAGTCGCTATCACATCGAAGGCGCGTAGCCGACCTCTGTCTGTTTTACAGATATTATCACGGGTGCTGTTCTTCGGAGATTCTTAGCATTGTTCCACACAATTCGGTTTATATACGCTCCACAAGACAATCCGACGGATCGCACCCGTTTGTGGTTCATCTCCCGACGGCGCGAACATCCCTGTATCAGAACTCGTTCCGTTACAGAGCGGGGAAGCTGTGGAACTGCCTTCCCACGCGAGTGTTCCCGGAGCGTTACAACCTGCAACTGTTCAAAAAGAACTGCAACAGTTATTTGATGGCATCTCGGGGCGCCCAATCGACGCTATAGGTTCGCCTCTCCCGAGAGAAGTCTAATAAAAAAAAATAAGAAAATAAATATAGCGTTTTGGATGACTGAAATTGAAATCTGTAAAGGACAGTAGAAATAAGCAAAAAAAAAAAAAAAAGAAATAAACAAAAACAAAATCCACGAAATAAATAATATTATGTGCTAATATAATAATTTCTAATACCTATATAATTATAAAACATTTTTCAATTAGCATTACCTAAGAAAAATAAAGGATTAACATTTTTAGTTTAACTCAAATGGCTTTAAAAAAATTTTTAAAAATCAAAAAAAAATTTTTTTTAATATATTTAAAAAATAAATAATGAAATACACCACATATAAGGACAGTGAAAAGTCCTCAAGAGAAAACAGAAATATACTTTGTAAATATTGTAAAATTCTATGTAATAGACAAGTTGTAATACAGTACATTATTACGGCTACCTAATATTAATCTGTATATCTTATCATAAATTAAATAAAAAAGAGAATGCTTTATTTAAAATAACTTTGTTTTTTTATAGAAATAATCCATAATTATTATTAAACAGATGAATACCAAGAAAAGTAAAACAAAAATTCTAACAACACTCTGTCATAATAAAATCAAATGTTCAAACACTAAACACTAAAAAAAATATTTATACATACACAAATTAATTTAAAGAAAAATATTTTATTTAATAGATAACCATCGAGATTAGAAATACAGTACAATCAAATACACGAATGTTATGAACAAAAACGAAACAATTGTAAATAATACTATACAGTAACTACAATTTAATCATAACTTGAAATGTATGTAACGAAATCAAGATGCCGTCGCTCATTACCCTTTATCGCGTCACTCCTAGAAAATGAATCTCTTGCATATTCATTTTCTTTCTTGAAGGAAGGGGGGGGGGGGGGGGGGGGGGGTGTAGTGCTCAAAGGAGCTCCACCACCACCCCCCTCACATATTTTATTTATCAAATTCCATATACACAATAATACAATTAATATCCGTAAATATCAAGCATCCATATCCCAAACTAACATTCAATCCAATGTTAGTCAAATTGAACGAAATGTTCAATTATTCAATTCCCAGAAATTCCTAAAAACTTAACACCACAATGCATATGGCCATATGCAAGCTGTTTTAGGACGTGATCTTGACGGTGAGGCGACCAGGGAGGTGACGTCCAAGATGATACGCTATAATTTTCTTCGGCCAATCGCTGACTTTCAATTATAAACCCACGGATATGCAAACAAACTAGGTACACTGCAACCAAAAATCACTAACTTTTATTTTCAGTATTTAACTTAGTAAAGCAAATTAATTAATCATATTTTAGGGAGTTTGATTCGATTTCATACCGTGACGCTGTTTGCAACGAGGGAATACGACCTGTGGCAGAATTGCGAGCGGTGCACTCGTGGCGGAGAGTTGGCAGGAACTGAAGAAACCGTTCGTCCCATTTGAAAAGGGTGACAGTCTGATGGCGTCCCTAGGCGATAACGCATTGTCAGCTAGCGGCTGACAGGCGTATGGTGAATATGCTGGTCAGGGGGTGTACTAGACGGTGAACGTACTAGATTCTCCCCGCTGTATTTAGTTGCCAATCCTCAACACAAACAAACCGACGTTAAACGAACATCACGGCCATTTGGTTCGTATACACAAAATTCCTACAAATCCTTTACCTGCGTTGTAGCCAGATGTGTATATTCTAAAAAAAAGGATTTCTCATTCCTTTTCCCGAGTTTTTCAACATACAAATTTGAATAAAGATTTATATAAAATCTAATTTAGATTTAGAAGAGCGCACAGGACCTCTATGGCTCTCAACATATTGGGTTGTAACACATGAAATGTCCGATTTTATAGTAAACATTTAAAAGTCAATATTATTTTTTCGTAAACGTTTATTTAATCAAAATAGGGTATTTTTGCATCTATGACATTCTTCCAACGGGATACAAGGTCAAATATTCCTTTTTCGTAAAAGTGCTGACTTTTTGAGGCAATGAAATCTTCAAAGGGTGTTATGACCTCTGCGCGCAAAAGACCTTCTGCCGGCAAAATGAATCCAGATTGCGGAACAGATGATAGTCCGCTGGGCAAATGTCAGGAGAGTACGGTGGGTGCGGAAGAATTTTAAATCCTGACGGCAATCGTTTTTGCACCGTTACTTGTGAGGTATGGGGTCTAGCATTGTCATGCAAAAGGATCGGGCCGTGCCTATTAACCAACGCAGGTTGCTTTTCAGCTAATTTGGCATGCAATATGTCAGCTTCCTCACAATATTTGATAGCGTTTATCATTTCTCCTGGTGGAAGAAATAAAAAGTGGATTGTTCCCTTCGATGTCCACCAAATTGTCACCATAATCTTTTTTGGTTGAAGATCGGCCTTAGGGGTGTGTTTTGGCTTTTCACCCGCATCCAACCACTGGCCAGGTCTTTTACGGTTATTATACAGAGTCCACTTTTCATCATAGGTGACTATCCGGTGCAAAACCGGTTCTGTTTAGTTTCTTCATCTAACCGATGCGCAGATTTCCAGGCGTCGTTTTTGGGACTCGTTCAGTTCATGGGGTACCCACTTGTCGAGTTTTTTTATCTTTCCTATGAGAGGAAGCTGTTGACTTATTGACATCGGGGATACCCCCGGCACTACAACCGGGAACTGGTCTTGTCCTTATTTAGCAAGTCCTGAGGCTTGTTAAATTTTCCATAATGATTTGTTTTTTCCGCCAGAAGCTCCCCGACGGGTAATCGAACCCCTGTCTCCCGCGTGACAGGCGGGTGTACTAACCAGTATACTATTGAGGACACGCATCCACTGTTGCTCTTAAAACATCGTCGTCAACAAACGTTTCCGGCTTCCCATGTGATTCATTTTCGATGGTGAAATCTCCCGAAGGGAAGTTTCCAAACCAACGTCGTATAGTGCGTTCGTTTACCAGTACATCCTCAAATGCGTCATTAATGTTTTTCATTGCCAATGACGCTTTATGTCCCTTTTTAAATCCATAAAGGAAGAGTGTTCGAATTTGAACTGCCGACAGCGTAGTAAACAATTCTTAGAAAAAAAAACTGTACTTGTAACGAACCCTAAAATGCTCACACGTCAAGCACACGCACCACCCTACTCTATAAAAAAGAAAATTTAACGTTCTGGCACAGATGTTCACTCGAGAACTTCTTATTTCCGACTAAGCAAAAATCGGACATTTTATGTGGTACAATCCAATATTTCCAGACCACGTCTGCGTGTGTCTTTTTAATAAGGAACCCACCATTGTGGTGAGCCTGGTCATTAAAAACGCTTTTGACATCGTGTGTATCGAATGTGTCGTTTTTAAATTATTGAATACTGGCCTCTTTAGAACGCTGTGTAGTATCATCTGCCAGTTCGTTCTAAACAGGACTTTTCAAGTTCGATTGAATGGAAAGCTTTCCCGAACTATCAACGCAGCCGCAGGCGTACCACAAGGCTTCATTCTAGGCCCCATCCTGTTTAATATTACACTTCAGTTATACCTGGCCCTGTGGACGGGAGGGTAAACCAGATATGCTATGCAGATAACGTCCTAGCGTACACTTTATCCAAAAGCTTTAAACGCGCAACAAATCGACTCAACCGTTGCCGGGACGAATCGTATCAGTTTTACAGTCGATGGAAAATTCGACTTAACCCATCTTACACTCCCAACCTACTTCTCGATATTCACAGAATATTCGAATACAAATACGAGGTACTACGATTAGACCACAGGACGGGATGAAATATTTTGAGGTCATTTATATCCCAAAAATGAATTTCATCAAACATGTGACCCACATTCTTCAAAGGGGCCTCGGTCGGTCTAAGCAACTGCACAACTATTTGAAGTGGAGCAACACAGTTGACACCAAAGTATACTTCTATGCTTTATGCAGCTAATTTGATCTGGAATAGCGAACGCCTTTCCCATATGGTTCTATATATCTTCGGCCCAAATGGAAAGACTTCGAGCTTTCGAATTGGAAACTATTCAGAAGATGCACCAACCACTCTAGAAGATAATAAAAGGAAACAGCGACTGAGAAAAAGGTCATGCAGAACAAAGGAGATCTCCTTCGATCTGCAGGACGAAAGATGAACGTTTTCGTTCGGGGAGGAAAAGAAAAACTAGAGTGAGTTGGTTTTTGATACTTGACCGAGGCGGTCATTAATAAACAGTGGGCGTGTAAAGAGTTAATGTTTGAAACTGTTGTGTACTATGTGTGGTTAGCATAGGTTTAGTGATCAAATAAAAACAAAAAACAAAACAAACAAAAGGTTGGTTTACTTCTTGTTCCCGAAGCGCAAGCAGTTGGAGCGGACCCCCACACATTAAGTAAGGTAATTACCGTCGGCCCACAACGGGAAAATATAAGATATAACAAATACCGTCGGCCCACGACGGAGGATATATATATACAATACTAAGATACAACAATTGGCGCAGCCGGGAGGATTTAGGTAAAGGCCTAGAACGGACGGTTCTAATAAGAGCTAATAAATCCTAAATCCTGCGAACCTACAACAAATCATTCAGAACATATTTATCCATAAAATAAATAAAGACACAATAACCATTCACGATCGTACTGGGCAAGACGGCTTTCCCCTTTCATCCGGAGCTGAGTCTGGCATCGGAAGTACGATATGGTAAAAAAAAAAAAACATCATTGTATAAATACTATAATGATATGGGCAAATTGAACGTTTAGGCCAATTTGTTTGATATTGGATTTTTTTATGATTATTTAGCCCGTTTAGTGTATGGGGCAATGCTAGGGGTTGGGGAGTGCTTCATCCTTTTAGTAGATGATTTTGTGTGTACCGCAATTAATTGGTGGAGACTGGGTCCAAAGAGGTATGTATTAACGGGTGGGTGGTTTTGGACGTAACAATTACCCCGACGGTCACTTATACGAATTTGAATCCACTACCCATGTCAACGAGTATTTGCTACAATTAGCATTCAAGTACCTCGAAAGCATTCAGAACAGCGAGAACCTACTTGTACGGGAGTCTTGCGTTTTCGACCCTTCTCTATTTCGATCTCTCCGACCTCCACAATTTCTTTTACAGTACAAAACTGATGAAAGCACCCTTCCCAACAACATTCCTTTCTGTAATAGAGGGTTCCTGGACCCATCCCATAGGGTATACTACTAACATACCACATGCACACACGCACGCACAGTACAGGACGGCACAAACATACACACACACCGCTGAAGACGTGATCTGCGTTTGCTACCATACTCAAGAGCTACCGGCTTTGTATGATTTCTTTCCCACCGTCCCTCCATACAAGTATTTAGAGAACATTTGAACTAACTCTGTCAACATTATCCTTAGAGACCACCCCCCCCCCGCCCTTTCCGCCCCGGGCCTTTCTGTTTCAGAAATCTTGAGACCCAGCCCAGCATCCTCACTTATCGCAAGATGACCAGAAGCCAGAGACAAGATGAAGGATACATTTGTCCTTGTCTCGCTTAAGTCGGCCTCTCGCCAATCCGTTTTTTGTTTGTTTTAGAATCGTGGTTCAGTCTCAATTGGCGTCCGAGGGGAAAGGACGCCATTGAATTAATAAATTTAACAAGGCAGTGTTCAATAATAAGTGAAAAATATATATTTTAAAGCAAAAATAGTATTTAAATCAACCGCCTCATTGGGCTCGGCAGATTCTCAGGCACCCATTCAAAAATCGGTCGTCACTCTTCTCGAAGGCCTCAGAAGCACCGTGGCGACCGCAACGAGCTTCCTCAGGAGCGGTCTTGAGAGATCCCTTGTCCTTTTAAGGACCTTGAGACACGCTCCCGAGAGAAAAGCTACAACAGTTGGTTGGTTTCTTTTTAAAATTAAATGTATGTATTTTGTTGTTGTTGTTTCTTTAGTTTTTTTTTTTTTCTTTAATATATTCATAATCAAAAGGGATCAATTGGTTTGATTAGTTGTCGCCACTTTCTTGTGGTCCACCAGCCTTCCCTTGCGTATCTGATGTCCTAAGGGTTAGTTATGCCTCAACAGTTGCATGATGAGTGTTGAGTCTTTGTATGAATGCTCATTTAGAGTATGTATCCAGTTCAGCTTTCGCATCTTCAAACGCCTGTTTGACCTGTTAGCAAGCTTTGTCTGGAGAGTTAAGAGTCGCTTAATAGAAGACTGAGAAATTGGGTGCAAGACCCAATCTAATTAGACGTGTTGGTTGCATTTTTCCCTTGCTAATTTCAAATGCATTTTGATAAGCTATTTGGGAGTCGTCTACAACCGAGTTGTAGGCGTCCTCTGTCGCCACTTCAGCTAAATACCTGTAGTAGTCTGTGGCGGTTCCTTTGAACGCCACCAATAATCTTCCCATTACCCCATGTAAAAACTCCCACCTAGGGCATACAAACCTGGAGAGCAAGTACTCACCTGTTTATTGTTGAACCATAAAGCCTTAAAACGCATAAAATCACAATATTTGCTCATGCTAAATTCATCAGTACCAAACAGACATGTTCCTTAAAGGCAATTCGGTTGCATCACCACGCAACCAACATGAACCGAACCAATCCATTGAACATGTCTCGGTTCGATTTCCATCATGTAACAGGTATCTTCCACACATAAAGGCAATTTGGTTGCATCACCTAGCAACCAACATTGCCCGAACTACATCAATGAGCTATACCTCTACGCGTCAGCCGCGCACATGCAGCTTTTCCTTTTGCATACATGCCTAGATCGATCGGTCATCCGCCCAAGCAAGTCGAGTTTTCAAAATGGAAAAATTACCATCGATAATTCGACTACGTGGAGATGCCACCAACGTGTGCACGAACAGCATAATTACTTTACGTAGTCGCTGAGCGTGCAAACACTTCAACCCCTATGTCGAGATATGTGCAGCAGCTGACTTGTGGACACACACACGCCATGAGCTGCAAGAGACGATCATCGTGTGTGTGTTTCACCCCATTCTTGCTGGACCAAATGCGAGAATGATACCATATATGGTCACTGAAGCGATGGATGGAATTTTTGGTAATTCTGTCGCTTCGGTGGTAATAGCGATCTGGATTCCGTGGAGGCAAGTCTGTTGTCAACTTTTAGAGTGTGAATTTCAATGCTGTAGATCGGTGTCGGGAACCAACTTATGAATTGTGTCTTTATTTTTGGTATAACGAAATGAAATCTTTTATTTAGTGATCGAACTGTTGATTTCTGAAATAAGTTGCTCGAACTTTTAATTTATAAAATAAATGTGTGTCATCCGAAAAAGGAACTTTAAGTGTCACTAACTTAGGATTTGTGTCTTTATTTTTGGTGTAACGAAATGCAATCTTTTATTTAGTGATCGAACTTTTAATTTATGAAATAAATTGTATCGAAATTAGATGTATCATTTAGTGCTTTAACATTTAATGTGAACAATAAAATTGTATTACCTCGGAATTGAATTCCTACTTTATTGAAATAAATTTGTAACACCAAGTGATCCTCGTTTCTCTTCATTGGTAAAGTAAGCACCATAGACACTAATTGAGAGATAACAGACAGCTGGGGTTAGCGTTTCACTAGAACAGCGTTCGGGTAATTTAGTGAATCTGTGGCCGTGCGGCACATTATTAAAAGACCCAACGACGAACCAGAACGTTAAATTACCCACAAGTCTTTATTTTCAGGAAAAATGCCGTACTCTCTGGATTACTTGCCTTGGGGATGAGGTATTTATCCAGAAGACCCAACACTTCATAAAAAAATTTCCCTAAGCTGCCCTCCACACTCCCTCTCTATTATCGGATGATCTGTTGTTTTCTGACGGATGCTGGAGTTTTTTTGTTCAATTGATGAAATTACTCTCCAAGTTGATCTGCGGTACCAACAACATTTTTACATGCGACTGAGAAAAGGTTCCTCTCTTCATTTGATAATTCAACACCCGTTTCTGAGACTGACCAAGCCACGAAGGGCCAACTCATCATACCTTTCAGATCGCTCTGCAAGTTTTGTCTTTTGAACCAATTCTTTTTTATCGACTGTTGATATTGTGTTTTTATTTTAGCTTTTGAAGTAGCGACGAAAGGGACGAAAACGGAATTTAGCACAGCGTATCTAATGGCGCAATTCTACACAATATCTTAAATCCACACTCATGAAAATGTGATGATCATTCGCTGAGTTCAACGACGACCACTGCCTGATTTCGCAGCTGTCGTTTTTTATATTCTTCTATAGTCAGCTTGTTGGGGCCGGATGCCCTTGCTGTTGGTGTGTTTACTAGAACACATACGGGCTCTCCTGGTGTATATTCTTCTGTTACTGGTGTATATTCTCTTGGCATATTCTGATTGCTAAAAGGCCGCAGACGGGTTGGTGGTTTTTGATTTGTGATCCGATGTATAAGTTGACACACAGCTCACGACCTGTTTAAATATGGTAAACATGTCATAAAACCATCCACACATGCACTCGGGCGTATCACCATCGGCATACGCACTCGCCACATAAACCGATCTGCGCATGCACTCGTTCGTATCACCATAGGACAACAGGTCACGGCTCATCGCACCGGACATTGTTGCACTAGCCTCCAAACCATCATCAGCATCACATAGCATCGAGAGCAACAACAATGTTGCACTCATCATCTCCCAGCACACTATCCCCAGCACACCAACGTAATGACCTATGTCATCGGGACTTTACGACCCAGCATCCGGGACAACGTCGCATGGCAGCTAATATAAAAAGAATATTGTAAGATAGTCTGTAAGTTAGTTGCCTAGTGCCAATCATATAATAAAGTTCGTTTTTAAAAATTCAGAAATATTAGTTTAACTTTAACTTATATTATAGCAAATGCGTTTCTGTTTTAATGGGTACACTACAATAGTACCTCAGGGCGTTGATTCAGCGCTGTAGATTCGCCTTTCCCCAGAGATGTAAAGTAAAAAAACTCTTTCTGACTGAGGGTTGAATTGATTCATCTACCAAAAAATGATGAATTGAAAGTGTGAAAGGAAGAATGAATTGGTTTGAAAAAAATTAAATTTTAGACTTGCTGAGTGTTTTCTAACTCTGCAAAAAATACTGTGGTCAAAAAAATTTACCCTTTATACATCATCATCATCGGCACTACAGCCGGGAACCAGTCTTGGCCTTATTTTGCAAGTCCTGTGGTTTGTTAAATTTCCATCATCATCATCATCGGCACTACAACCGGGAACCGGTCTTGGCCTTATTTAGCAAGTCCTAAGGCTTGTTAAATTTTCCATAATGATTTATTTTTTCTGGGCAAGGTCATTAGTCTTGCGCCAGAGGCTCCTCGACGGGGAATCGGACCCCGGTCTCCCGGGTGACAGGCGGGTATACTAACCACTGTACTATCGAGGAGCCCTAAATTTCCATAATAATTTGTTTTTTCCGGGCAAGGTCATTAGTCTTGCGCCAGAGGTTCCCTGACGGGGAATCGAACCCCGGTCTCCCGCGTGACAGGCGGGTATACTTTACCCTTCATACACTTAACTTAAAATAACCCAGTGTCGTTTTTTAGATGCTGTGTGACCTGACATTATGTGAACATTCTAGAAATATTCAGAGTATACATTGCACGAGACTCCCCTTCATGATACACCGATATGAAATTACAAGTGTGGAGTCTGGGCGCAAAGGGTGATATACTGTTGAGCATTCTTTTGGGGTGCCGGATAACGTATTCACACTCTAAATACCAGCATTTTCGTAAGAAGACGAGTGCTGGCTTTTCACTAATATTTGTGTTCCTTGTTTAGCTCAACAAAAATTAGGAGAAATAAAAACACTGCAAACCAACTCCTCATGGTCTTCTGCACTTTCCATGATAAAATGGGGGAGAATCCGATTTACCGATTTCTTTGCAAATGCAAAGAAGTGTGATGCCTACCCGTGTCATTGACTATATTAAGAATTTTCTTGTTAGACGGTATTTTGGTTTAAAATATCTGAAACAGAATAACCAGGATATGTTATTTCCGTTCTTTTGCAGCATACAGCGCGACCTACATATTAATTTTGCAAATCCACAGTGAACACGTTCTTCTCCACAATAAACTTCCCCTATATATATATAACTGACAAGCACGCGTTTCCTGTACTCGTCAAAATGACCCTCGTTACACAGCAAATGTCCATTAGCACACAGGGAAAAAATACTGTGGTCAAGAAAAGTTACTCTTTATACACTCAACTTAAAATAACACAGTGTAGTTTTTTAGATACTGAGTGAACTGACATCATGTGAACATCCTAGAAATATTCAGAGTATACATTGCAAGAGACTTCCCTCCATGATACGCGGATATGAAATTACAAGTGTGAAGTCTGGGGGCAAAGGATGATATACTGTTGAGCATTCCTAATTAATTATCTGTGCGCCATCATGTGCAGCTTCGTAAGAAATAGAGCATACATATCTGGTTTCCCCAGACGAATCCACATGAGTAATTATAGTAATTAGATGTTCTCTCTCCGTCTTTCTGAAGAAAAAAAAAAGTAATCCCTGGGATAAGTTTCCTCGTACCACATAATCCTTAAGCAGAAGCTGAGTCCTCCAAGAGACGCTTACAGGATATTCCAGATATTTGTCTGCAATAGTTTTCTACGGAACCTCGTGCGACTATGCACTGTTGTGTAGCCCCTACGCAGCTTACCACCACTGACAAAGAAGATTATTAATAAAAAAAGTTCATGAAGAGCAAATACAATGTGGTTAAGTTCTTCAATAAGAGACGCTGTTGTGATTTTGTAGGCACTCGAGCTGCCTCTTTTCCAAAGTGGTTTTGTAGTCGTGGCGACGGTGAATTTCGTGAGGATTACTAGGGATACAATTTTTATGAGGAAGCACTCGTCGTGAATTTTCTTCTTTTTTTACACAAGTGAGCTCTTAAACGCTATGCATAGCTCAGGTCAGCAGTCACCCCAGAAATCCTTATTCAGTTTTACAATTATTTCCTAGTAGGTTCTATAGGCTGGGCCATATATTTTTGCAACACTTGATTTATTAAAAACCGTTAGAGGGAGGGGCACGCGAGTGGCGGGGCGTAATAAATCCACAACAACGTAACAAACATGTTTGTTGAGTTGTTTGCATGTCATACTCTTCACCAGTTATGATGCGTTACATGAATTTGAAATCACGTTCCGATCGCTTGGCGTCTTCTTCTGGACCCCTTGCTTCCATCATCTTATGCGTCAATCGTCTCTTTCGTTACGTCACCATCGCTTGGGGTCTTATTCTGGACTTACTGCTTCCATCATCTTGGGCGTCAAATCGCCTCTTTTGATTATTTCGGGTCGTTTTGGTAGCACCATTCGGATGTTTGTTGAGTTGTTTGCATGTCATACTCTTCACTAGTTATGATGCGTTACATGAATTTGAAATCACGTTCCGATCGCTTGGCGTCTTGTTCTGGATCCCCTGCTTCCATCATCTTAGGCGTCACATCGTCTCTTTCGTTACGTCCCGAACGCTTGGCGTCTTCTTCTGAACTTCCTGCCTCCATCATCTTGGGCGTCATATCACCTCTTTTGGTTATGTTCCGATTGCTTGTTGTCTTCTTCTGGACTCCCTGATTCCATCACCTTAGGCGTCACATCGTCTCTTTCGTTACGTCCCGCTCACTTGGCGTCTTCTTCTGGACTTCCTGCTTCCATTATCTTGGGTGTCATATTACCTCTTTTGGTTATGTTCCGATCGCTTGGCGTCTTCTTCTGGACTTCCTGCTTCCATCATCTTGTGTGTCACTTCGCCTCTTCGGTCAAGTTCCGATCGCTTGGTGTCTTCTTCTGGACTTCCTGCTTCCACCATCTTGGGCGCCACATCATTTCTTTTGGTCATGTTCCGATCGCTTGGCATCTTCTTCTAGACTTCCTGTTTCCATCATCTTCGGCATCACATCGCCTCTTTGGGTTATGTTCCAATCGCTTGGCGTCTTCTTCTGGACTTCCTGCTTCCACCATCTTCGGCGTCACATCGCCTCTTTGGGTTATGTTCCAATCGCTTGGCGTCTTCTTCTGGACTTACTCTTCCATCATCTTGGGCGTAACATTGTATCTTTTGGCATCCTCTTCTAGATTTTCTGCTTCCACCATCTTGGCGTCACGTGGTCTCTTTCGGTTATGTCCAAATCGCTTGGCATCTTCTTCTGGACTTCCTGCTTCCATCATCTCGGGCGTCACATTGTCTCGTTGGCCATGTTCCGATCGCTTGGCATCTTCTTCTGGACTTCCTGCTTCCACCATCTTCGGCGTCACATCGTCTCTTTTGGTTATGCTCCGATTGCTTGGTGCCTTCTTCTGGATTTCCTGCTTCCACCATCTTGGGCGACACATCGTCTGTTTTCGTCACGTTCCGATCGCTTGGCGTCTTCCTTTGGACTCCCTGCTTTCATCATCTTAGGCGTCACGTCGTCTCCTTCGTTAGGTTCCGATGGCTTGCGCCTTCTTCTGGACTTCCTGCTTCCACCATCTTCGGCGCCACATCGCCTCTTTGGGTTATGTTCCGATCGCTTGGCGTCTTCTTCTGGACTTACTCTTCCATCATCTTGGGCGTAACATTGTATCTTTTGGCATCCTCTTCTAGATTTCCTGCTTCCACCATCTTGGCGTCACGTCGTCTCCTTCGGTTATGTCCAGATCGCTTGGCGTCTTCTTCTGGACTTCCTGCTTCCATCATCTCGGGCGTCACATTGTCTCGTTGGCCATGTTCCGATCGCTTGGCATTTTCTTCTGGACTTCCTGCTTCCACCATCTTCGGCGTCACATCGCTTCTTTGAGTTATGTTCCGATCGCTTGGCGCCTTCTTCTGGACTTCCTGCTTCCACCAGGTTGGCCGTCACATCGTCTCTTTTGGTTAGGCTCCGATTGCTTGGTGCCTTCTTCTGGATTTCCCGCTTCCACCATCTTCGGCGTCACATCGCCTCTTTGGGTTATGTTCCAATCGCTTGGCGTCTTCTTCTGGACTTACTCTTCCATCATCTTGGGCGTAACATTCTATCTTTTGGCATCCTCTTCTAGATTTTCTGCTTCCACCATCTTGGCGTCACGTGATCTCTTTCGGTTATGTCCAGATCGCTTGGCATCTTCTTCTGGACTTCCTGCTTCCATCATCTCGGGCTCACATTGTCTCGTTGGCCATGTTCCGACCGCTTGGCATCTTCTTCTGGACTTCCTGCTTCCACCATCTTCGGCGTCACATCGTCTCTTTTGGGTATGCTCCGATTGCTTGGTGCCTTCTTCTGGATTTCCTGCTTCCACCATCTTGGGCGACACATCGTCTGTTTTTGTCACGTTCCGATCGCTTGGCGTCTTCCTTTGGACTCCCTGCTTTCATCATCTTAGGCGTCACATCGCCTCTTTGGGTTATGTTCCAATCGCTTGGCGTCTTCTTCTGGACTTACTCTTCCATCATCTTGGGCGTAACATTCTATCTTTTGGCATCCTCTTCTAGATTTTCTGCTTCCACCATCTTGGCGTCACGTGATCTCTTTCGGTTATGTCCAGATCGCTTGGCATCTTCTTCTGGACTTCCTGCTTCCATCATCTCGGGCTCACATTGTCTCGTTGGCCATGTTCCGACCGCTTGGCATCTTCTTCTGGACTTCCTGCTTCCACCATCTTCGGCGTCACATCGTCTCTTTTGGTTATGCTCCGATTGCTTGGTGCCTTCTTCTGGATTTCCTGCTTCCACCATCTTGGGCGACACATCGTCTGTTTTCGTCACGTTCCGATCGCTTGGCGTCTTCCTTTGGACTCCCTGCTTTCATCATCTTAGGCGTCACGTCGTCTCCTTCGTTAGATTCCGATGGCTTGCGCCTTCTTCTGGACTTCCTGATTCCACCATCTTCGGCGCCACATCGCCTCTTTGGGTTATGTTCCGATCGCTTGGCGTCTTCTTCTGGACTTACTCTTCCATCATCTTGGGCGTAACATTGTATCTTTTGGCATCCTCTTCTAGATTTCCTGCTTCCACGATCTTGGCGTCACGTCGTCTCTTTCGGTTATGTCCAGATCGCTTGGCGTCTTCTTCTGGACTTCCTGCTTCCATCATCTCGGGCGCCACATTGTCTCGTTGGCCATGTTCCGATCGCTTGGCATTTTCTTCTGGACTTCCTGCTTCCACCATCTTCGGCGTCACATCGCTTCTTTGAGTTATGTTCCGATCGCTTGGCGCCTTCTTCTGGACTTCCTGCTTCCACCAGGTTGGCCGTCACATCGTCTCTTTTGGTTAGGCTCCGATTGCTTGGTGCCTTCTTCTGGATTTCCTGCTTCCACCATCTTCGGCGTCACATCGCCTCTTTGGGTTATGTTCCGATCGCTTGGCGTCTTCTTCTGGACTTACTCTTCCATCATCTTGGGCGTAACATTGTATCTTTTGGCATCCTCTTCTAGATTTTCTGCTTCCACTATCTTGGCGTCACGTGGTCTCTTTCGGTTATGTCCAGATCGCTTGGCATCTTCTTCTGGACTTCCTGCTTCCATCATCTCGGGCGTCACATTGTCTCGTTGGCCATGTTCCGATCGCTTGGCATCTTCTTCTGGACTTCCTGCTTCCACCATCTTCGGCGTCACATCGTCTCTTTTGGTTATGCTCCGATTGCTTGGTGCCTTCTTCTGGATTTCCTGCTTCCACCATCTTGGGCGACACATCGTCTGTTTTCGTCACGTTCCGATCGCTTGGCGTCTTCCTTTGGACTCCCTGCTTTCATCATCTTAGGCGCCACGTCGTCTCCTTCGTTAGGTTCCGATGGCTTGCGCCTTCTTCTGGACTTCCTGCTTCCACCATCTTCGGCGCCACATCGCCTCTTTGGGTTATGTTCCGATCGCTTGGCGTCTTCTTCTGGACTTACTCTTCCATCATCTTGAGCGTAACATTGTATCTTTTGGCATCCTCTTCTAGCTTTCCTGCTTCCACCATCTTGGCGTCACGTCGTCTCTTTCGGTTATGTCCAGATCGCTTGGCGTCTTCTTCTGGACTTCCTGCTTCCATCATCTCGGGCGCCACATTGTCTCGTTGGTCATGTTCCGATCGCTTGGCATTTTCTTCTGGACTTCCTGCTTCCACCATCTTCGGCGTCACATCGCCTCTTTGGGTTATGTTCCGATCGCTTGGCGCCTTCTTCTGGACTTCCTGCTTCCACCAGGTTGGCCGTCACATCGTCTCTTTTGGTTAGGCTCCGATTGCTTGGTGTCTTCTTCTGGATTTCCTGCTTCCACCATCTTCGGCGTCACATCGCCTCTTTGGGTTATGTTCCGATCGCTTGGCGTCTTCTTTTGGACTTACTCTTCCATCATATTGGGCGTCATATTATATCTTTTGGCAGCCTCTTCTAGATTTCCTGCTTCCACCATCTTGGCGTCACGTCGTCTCTTTCGGTTATGTCCAGATCGCTTGGCGTCTTCTTCTGGACTTCCTGCTTCCACCAGGTTGGCCGTCACATCGTCTCTTTTGGTTAGGCTCCGATTGCTTGGCGCCTTCTTCTGGATTTCCTGCTTCCACCATCTTGGGCGACACATCGCCTGTTTTCGTCACGTTCCGATCGCTTGGCGTCTTCCTTTGGACTCCCTGCTTTCATCATCCTAGGCGTCACGTCGTCTCCTTCGTTAAGTTCCGATCGCTTGCGCCTTCTTCTGGACTTCCTGCTTCCACCATCTTGGGCGTCACATCGTCTCTTGTGGTTATGTTCCGATCGCTTGGCGTCTTCTTCTGGACTCCCTGCTTCCATCATCTTAGGTGTCACATCGTCTCCTTCGTTAAGTTCCGATCGCTTGGCGTCTTCTTCTGGACTTCCTGCTTCCATCATCTTGGGCGTCACCTCGTCTCTTTCGTTAGGTCCCGAACGCTTGGCGTCTTCTTCTGAACATTCTGCTCCCATAATCTTGGGCGCCACATCACCTGTTTTGGTTATGTTCCGAACGCTTGGCATTGTGGCGTTTCTAACAGATACACACACAATACACAAGCAAATAGTGAAGAACACCGAACGAAAATCGAATAAGAAAATCCACCAGAGCCGTATACCATAGCTATAACATAACAATTCCACACCAGTTGAATATACTTGAGTTTAAAAATCGAATTCGTACACACGGCCAGTAGCCTGATGTGTTACGCATCGGTTCAATTTTTGGTGATTCTAACTGTCATAGTGTCAGTTCGAATCACACGTTCTTCACTATCATCCCAAACGCTATAGCGTCTTCTTCTGGACTTCCTGCTTCCATCATCTTGGGCGACGCATCGCCTCTTTCGTTGCGTCCCGATCGCTTGGCGTCTTTTTCTGAACTTTCTGCTTCCATAATCTTGGGCGTCACATCACCTCTTTTGGCTATGTTCCGATCGCTTGGTGTCTTCTTCTGGACTCTCTGCTACCATCATCTTGGGCGTTACATCGTCTTTTTTGGTTATGTTCCGAACGTTTGGCGTCTTCTTCTGGACTTCCTGCTTCCATCATCTTGGGCGTCAGATCGCCTCTTTCGTTACGTTCCGATCGCTTGGCGTCTTCTTCTGGACTTCCTGCTTCCATCATCTTGGGCGCCACATCGTCTCTTGTAGTTATGTTCAGATCGCTTGGCGTCTTTTTCTGGACTCCCTGCTTCCATCATCTTATGGGTCACATCGTCTCTTTTGGTTATGTTCAGATCGCTTGGCGTATTCTTCTGTATGGTTCCATCATCAGAGGCATCACATCGTCTCTTTGGTCACGTTCCGATCGCTTGGCGTCTTCTTTTGGACTTTCTGCTTCCACCATCTGGGATGTCACATCGCCTTTTTTTACCGCCGCTTCATCTGCATCTATCATCTCGGACATTGATCACAGACGCGCCGCCACCACACCATCGGCTAGTTTCTCGGGACGCAGATCCAGCCATCAGAGTCCCCACCAGAAAAGCATGTTTTCGGCAACCGCTTTTCGATGCTATTTTTGCAAAAAATTCAGCTCTTTTGGAACAAGTCTTCCCGCGATGCGTCTCGTCACCAAAATATTGATCTTACGGGCTGATTCGTGTGAAATATTTAGCCCTTGTGCTATCATCCCGTCTCTCAAAATATAATGATTATTTTCAAGTACGAATTCCTTCACTTTACCGATGTTTTCCCCAGTCACTGCCGTTTTTACAGCGGTTGCGCGAGGCAAATCAATAACATTTTGACGACCACTTTTGAATGCTTTGTACCGTTCATATACTTGTGTTTTCGATAGAACTGAGTCGCCATAAGTCTTAACCGACATTTTCAACGATTCTTCCGTTGGAAACACAAAATTTAATGCAAACTCTTTGGTCACCCAAATTATCCATTATAAAAATCTAAAATAGTACTTGAGGTGAGCCAGATGACAGAGAGCGCTTAAACTTAACGTCATTATGTCTCACAGTGGACCCAAGTTAGTGGCGAAGAGAAATTTAACAATAGTTTTACGCGGGTGTTTTAAATAAGAAATTCCGGGTGGACCTTAGACAGAATGTATTTTCCACCTTTGCTCATATCCTTCGATATAATGCTATGATCAGATAGATTGAACGATTTTTGAAAATAGCTTTAAGAATCAGTTTGGGGAAAGAAAATTCGAAGAGTGGGCAAGGGTAACAAGTAACTAAAATGCGTTCTACTTAATCTCTGAGTTAGGTGAAACGCACTTTAGTTACTTTTTCGCTTTGCCCACTCTTCGAATCTTCTTTCTCCAAACTGACTCTGAAAGCTATTTTTGAAAAGAACGAACATTTCCCAAATAAAAACCAAACTCCGATGAAAACTATTCCTCAAGTGCAAGGAAGCGCGATGGTGACCGCAAACTATGCAATAACAAAGATCATAAACCAGGTTCTATTTAATTTCATTTTATGGTTACAGTTATTTATCAACGAGGTACTTTCTCCACCTAGGCTTGGCTAGCAACCAAAACCATAGTTGATAATAATTACATCCTACACTATTGTGCTTGTTAACGATAACTTCCTTTATTTTAAGAGCCACTTTGCGCTCATGTACCGAATTCTCCTTCTTAAATATCTTATTTGAAGTTTTTATAGTTCTAGCCGAATGTTCTCATTTCTTTTCGAGTTAATTACCAGATCCATTCTTGATAAAATATTTGGGACTAGCCATTTACACTAAAACATCTTCGTCATAAACAGTCCGTTTATACCTCTGTGGTAGTTCCACTGATTGCCCGGTACTAAACAAGCCTTAAATGCTTCAAATACACTTGTCTTTATACCACAAAATATATAATCCAACACTAAACTAGGAATCGGGGAAAATGGCAGGGAAAACAGTTTCTTATTTAGGGTATCAGAAATGCCGTAAACAATCCAACACATTGAAACTCGCTACACCTAAAAAATGACACTCTCGAAAGAAAGAAGTCTAGCTCACTATTTGTCGTTAGCTCCAATTGAATGAAACTTAAGAACAAATGATTGAGATCAAATGTCGTTAGGCATTGAAATTCGCTTTTTACTTACCTGTAGATTGGGTAACGTCGAACAGTTTCGCTATTAAGTATCGATTATTTGGTGTTCCTTTTGCTAAGAATAATGAGCCTCGGTCAGCATGAGTAAGCAGTCCGACATTCACCAAAATCTTATGACAAAGGATATCAATATCCAATTCATTAGCTACGTCCCGAATAAGTTCCATAAAAAGTTCACCCTCATCGAGATCCATTAAGTGCTGCCGGCTATCGATTACTGATCCTGTTGACAACGATGGTCGGTATCTCTGTATAAAAGAACAACAACTGAATTAAATATTAATCTCAATTTGAATCAATTAAATAGACAAGTTCTATGGAATTCACTAATAAACTGCTCCTGACCAGCTATTATTAAAACGCCTATCTTCCAGAGTACTAATATATTCCTGGTATTCGTGGCTACCCAACTTCCCTTCTGAATCAAATAAACAAATATATCGTGATCCATTTTGTAGATTACATTCAAGGATTAAAACGTTCTCGTTACTTAAGTCAACGTGTCATGTTTCAGTTCCAAGATATTTGTACATGGGTAGCTGTGGTTGGTGCTGGACGATTGGAGGAGCATTTAAAGTAAATCAATTTGGGTAGATGACCTTCCGACCTTCTTTGAAGTCTTTTGGGGGTATGCGAAATATTAGTGTTACCCATTTTTCAGAGGCTAATGCAAAACATCAATTTATGATTGAGGACCCTTTTTTATTTCACAGACTATCTCATCAGGAGGTACAGGACATACTTTATAGTTGTTTGGGATTGGGATGGCATGTTTATGGATAATTTTATCGAGAATGCGGGTAACCCAGAAAATGAAATGGATTACAAATTTTCTGGTTCCACAAGCATGAAAATAAAAATAAATCTTCAAATAAATTTATTAATAGTGTTAGGTTGAAGTGGACCGCGTTTCGTTACGGTCACAACGAACAATAGCTGTCGCAAAGGAGAGAGAGCAGCGCGGTCAATGCAGAAGAGCACGTCACCAATTGAACTTCGCAGCACAAACAGTAAGATACCTCGAACACATAATAGAATACAACACAGTAAAGGACTAGTAAAAGATAACTTAACTTTTATTTCCTATTATTCAAAGTACAGCTTTGGTTTATTTCTCTCGACTGTTGCTGGCGATGATTGCTCCGATATGGTCGCGGTGAAGGTTGGTTGCAGACTGACGAATTGGCATAACTGCCAATTCAAAAAGCGACGCTATGACATCATCGTGGTGACAATGATGGCCAGTTGGTACCAGCTGCTTCGCAACTGGTATACATGCGAATGTACTAGATTTCTCCAGTACATTCCAGCACATTTAATTGCCAATCCGCAACATTCCGCCCGCCTTCGCCAATCATTGGCGAATCATTTTGTTCCAGGGGACGGTGGCTAGGGGCCGGGAGTGTGCGGTCTGCTGGTGGCGGTTGGTCTTGGTCGGCTGTCCACTTTCACGTGGATGATTGGTTGAGAGGGGGCCGTCCGCCCTGAGGAGCGCTGGAGGCTTGAGGGCCTGGGGTGGCCCGTATGATCGATGGCGACAGGAACCTATTTCTGGGCTTTGGGCAGACGGCACTTTGGTCGGCGGCCTGCTGACTCACTGTTCCGGGGTGCGGTTCCTTTTCCGCTGGCTTAATGTTGATCGTTGGCAGCTGCACTGGGGGCAGCTCGCTAGGGTGGAGGCGATTGGTGCTGTTGACCTTGGTTGGGGAGGCTGACTTGAGCGCGTACTGAGCCTCGAGGAGCTTCGTCTGTTCCTCCAGGTATATTTCTTCGGTTTCGCCAAAACAATCCTCCGCGAAGTATGTGTGCTGTAGATAGTCCGGTGTCGCCGTGACGAAGATGTCGTGGTGCCGCTTGGAGAAGGCTTCCCATTCGGCGCGGAGTGCATGTTTAGTTGCCTCGATTGCTGTCGGACTTGGTTGTCCCTTTACCTGTATGTTGAGGAAGGTGCTGGAGATGGTGGCCTGTGCCGCGAATTGAGCGGCGATGAGTTCCTTAATCGTGGTCGGTTGTTGTACGAGAGCTGATGTTGAAGGCACTTTGGTTTGAACTCTCGTTGTAGAAAGTTCGTCGTCCTGCTTTCGTTTTGCGGCAACAGAGGTTTCCGACTCGTGTTGGTGATGAGCACGCCTCTGCCGACCGAGGAATGTCGTCGGGGAACCGTTGTCAATGTTGTCGCCGGTCGCCGCCGTCACCACTGTTTGATCCATTGTCGGCTCCGTTACGCACCGTGTGAAAGCAGGTATGATCTCTTCCGGGCGAGGAATGCCGTCGGTCTAGATCTTTGGTGTTCCGCCGACCGAGGAATGCCGTCGGGGAGCCGTTGTGTTGCTTCGTCGATGTCTTTGCCAGCATTCGCTTCTGCACTGGGCACAGCTTCGGTAGATCGGTTTCTCCCTTTCCTATAGAGTGGTCTGGCCGGCGATTTGTTCTTTCGGCTGGTTGTAGCGGATCGTCATTTTCTGCATCGGTGTCCAGATCCGACATATCGACTAGGTTAGTCGGTGGGCCCAGTGGCACGCCAGGCGTTTCCACTTTCTTTGCTTTTTCCTCAGCTTCCTTGCGTTTGGGCCTTTCCTCCTGGCCGGCTTACTTCCTCAATGGCTTGGCGCAGACGTTCCTCTTCGGTTTCTCGATGTTTGCATTCAGTCAGACGTCCTGCTTTGGCGAGTCTTCGGCGTTTGGCCAATGCAGCCTTTGTTGCTTTCCACTCAACTGTCATTGGTGCCGGCATTTCGTTTGTGTTCGCTTCCAGTTTCTCTAGAACTAAATATTTTCACTGAATTATCTTCACTGTTGTCGTGTTGTTCTTCAGGTGTTGTGCCGCGAGCTGGACGGCGATGGATTTGATCCACAGGTTGCTGGATCCGATGTGTTTTGCCACGAACTGAGCGGCGATGGATTTGATCCAAATCGGCACTGGATCCGTTTCGAAGGACCAGAAAATGTTAGGTTGAAGTGGTACGCGTTTCGTTGGCCGCCGACGGACGGCCACAACGAATAATGGCTGTCGCAAAGGAGAGAGAGCAGCGCGGTTAATGCAGAAGAGCACGTCACCAATTGAACTTCGCAGCACAAACAGTAAGATACCTCGAACACATAATAGAATACAACACAGTAAAGGACTAGTAAAAGATAACTTAACTTTTATTTCCTATCATTCAATGTACAGCTTTGGTTTATTTCTCTCGACTGTTGCTGGCGATGATTGCTCCGATATGGTCGCGGTGAAGGTTGGTTGCAGACTGACGAATTGGCATAACTGCCAATTCAAAAAGCGACGCTATGACATCATCGTGGTGACAATGATGGCCAGTTGGTACCAGCTGCTTCGCAACTGGTATACATGCGAATGTACTAGATTTCTCCAGTACATTCCAGCACATTTAATTGCCAATCCGCAACAAATAGAAAACAAGAAATTCGGGGTGAATAAAAACAAAAGGTTTCGAGTTTCAATTATTCTTCTTTACTTAAGTTGATTTGTAGTCGTGTACCTCATGGGCACGATTGTTACCTGGTGGGTCTATTTTGTTATACAACTGTTACACAAATTCGGCTCTGAAGCTGGTTGCATTAAAATGCAATGCATTGGTATGCATCCAATTCGCTCGCCATCTCGGATATATTTAGCTTAGTCATTGCTGTTTTTATGACTAAGTTTTAGTCATTTACAAGATGTCATTCCGTGTGCAACAGTTGTATAAGAGATGGATGTCGGTAAGCAACATTTACGCCATTGGATTCTATTCTGTTTTCAAATGAAATGAAAATGCTGCTCAAGTTATGGAATTGATTAATTCGATTTTGGGTGAAAATTCTGTGAGAGTGGTTCGCTAGATTTCGTGAAGGAAATTTTAGTCTTGAGGACATTCCACATCCAGGTGCAGTAAGTAAATTTGACGACGAAGAACTTCAAGTTTTACTTCATGAAAATCCATGTCAAATTCAACAAGAGCTCGTAGAATAGTTAGGAGTTTCTCAACAAGCAATATCACTTCGTATCTGTTCCAATAAACTTGAATTTGGCAAAAAAGCCGAGTTTCTACTTACTATTAGTCTCAAGTAAAAACTGTAATTTTTTTTATAAAATAAATGAGTATTTTGAACTAAAAAGAAAAACACCAATTATCGAAGGATGCAACCGGCTACAACATATGCGTGAAACAGATCCCCTAGTGCACTGTGGACCACATTTGCACGCGAGTGAACTGTGAAGTGCAACAAATCAAACCATCCGCTTAGTATCTACTTTTGTTCGCATCTCTGACGTAGCTCTAAAAAATCAGTCGCATTAAATGGCTTTTTATTATTGGTGGCGTAATATTGGTTTCGGTGTGGTTGTGTTTGTAAAAATTCGTAGACCAACTGCTGTAAAGCCACTTGTATTGGTCGCATTCGCTTCTGAGATGGTGTTGATATTTTTTGCCGGGCCGTTACAATAACACAAGAGTTTCATGTCGGCTTGTGCAACATTCGCTCACTTTTCGTATGTGTCTGCACATATGTATGATCAAAAACCAGCATTTCATCCACTAAACGAAGCCCAGCTGATAACCGACCTTCAACCGGTCTGTTTATCACTTAGTATCCATGTTATTCTCACAGTGTGCCTTAACTTGTCAACCTCTACCACAATATTATTCCTATTCCAACCTGGAATTACAATAATTATTCATAGTGTAGTGATCCTAAATCACTACTATGGGGGTTCCTTAAAAGGTACGGAAAGAACCACCGACAATTCCAACCCCAACTCCCTTCGCAAACTTGCAGTTACCTGCAAACCTTTCCTTCCCAAGGAAATCGAATGCATCACCTAAAATTCCCTGTAAAGAATTCTCTAACATTCATGCATTCAATGCATCATCCGAAATTCCTTAAAAGAATTCTTTACGCACAAGCATCGTCCTAAATTAGGAAAACTAATCGGCGCCCCTGTCTGTAATGCTCTGAAAAGCCCTACCATATCCTTCCCCCATTTATATATCCCAATTCCTATACCCAAACTCATATTTACAAAATCCATTACCCCGATCCAACCAAATTCGCGATAAACGAATCAAATATTCGTTTACCACTCTTACATCCAATTCCCCATAATTATCAAACCAAATCAAACGCATGGCAAATTGAACCAGATGTTCAATTACCATCCGTAAACAAAACCCGAATCCCGATGCATATCTTCATATTCAAACAAACCCATATTAAAAGATATTCATTTCCTTCCCATACACACAATTCTAAAATCCTTATCTCCATCTGGATTGTAGCCAGATGTGTACATTTTAAAAATAGATATCCCATTCCTTTTCTCCAGTTTTTCACATACAAATCTCAATGAAGATTTGTATAAAAGGGCGATGAATTTTGTATTCGAGGATCAGTCTCTAGGTTGGCATCCGACGTTTAAGGCCTCTCCAGCATATAAACATGCATACAATGAATTCGACCTTTTCCGCCAGCAAAGATACAGTGCACAATCACATTGTATACCTAAATTCCTTTTAGCACCCAGTTTTCCTAATTGCATGCAGACTGTTTATACAGCTGCATCCATGCTTTGAATAATGCCCTTTGTTCTTTCCTCATTTCTCAGTTTCGTTTTCCCATGACCTCGTTGCATGAGTAAACAATGGATCAATTAGCACACTAGCTAAGATTAACCTAGAGAGATCCCCTCCAATTCACCACCACAAAGAAAAACTCCACGTTTTTCTCAAGGAAAGAAAACTCACCCTTAGCTGAGGGGGACTGACCACGAGTCTCTCGAGATTATTCCTTGAGTACAAGAGTCGAGTTTGATCCACCGCGCACACCCTCGTGTCATTTACCGAGTCAAAATTCAACCACGCACGGGGTCGGTCGCAATTTGTCAAGCTGTGCAGCTGCTTAACCGTACATGGAGAGCGCCGTTGGAGGCCGGGGGCCGGATTGAAGAACCGGATTTATAACCCCCATGCGTGGAATAAAACTGATATTGGAGTCCAGGTAACAAAGCTAAATATACCTAACTTTCTCTCCGCAGAATCGAAAACTATTTGTTAACAATTGGGTGGTGATTGGTAACCATTAAGTATATGTCAACCCAAGGCAAAAAGCTTAAAATACGTTACAATTGTTTGTATATCAAACAATACATTGCCATTCATACACACCCAGTATTGTTACATGGGAAGAAGACAGCAGCGGAACAGTGGCCATCTAGCCAAGTGGAAATTCACCCATGGAATGCAGAAGTGTCCGGCGGCTGGAAGGAATTGCCTATGCTAAGATAAGAGGAATTCATTTCTACTGTTGTTACGCTCCGCCAAGGTGGGAAATAGAATATTTCAAATGCTTTTTGGGCAGAATAACACAAGAACCTAGAGATAAGAGCCCTCTTATAGTTGCTGGAGATTTCAACGCTTGGGCAGTAGAATGGGGAAGCACAAGAACCAACAGTAGATGCCAGGCACTACTTGAAGCCTTCGCAGTCCTAGATGTGGTGTTACTTAATGATGGTATCGATGACACCTTCATAAACGAGAGAGGCCGGTCCAAAATCGACATCACATTTGCCAACTCCATGTTGGCAAGAAGTATGGAGTGGCGAGTTTTGGACACCGACACCCATAGTGACCACCAAGCCGTGATGTACGAAATATTACCGCACAGGGGATTCATCACTGGCAAAATTGGCGAAGAAAGCCCAACAAAAATGGGTGGAAAGAGAAGGACCTCGATGCGGAACTGCTCGATTATATACTGGAAGACCAAATCACACAGTTTGACGCAGAGGACGGTGCGAATAGGCAGGCTGGAAAAGCTAACTACCGCATGTGATGCTTCTATGCCAGGAAAAAGACAACCAGCAGGGGTTATCAAACCAGTGTATTGGTGGAACTCAGAAATCGCCCATGTGCGATCGGAGTGCAACAGGTTAAGACTCTTGCAACAAAGAGCAAGAAACCGTAACAACTACCCACAGTTGCATGCGGAATTCGTCAACAAACGGAAAGAGTTGAGGAATGTGATCCGCAAAAGTAAAAATGATTGTTCTGCTCCCTAAGGGATGAATTAAATAACAATTCATGGGGCAGCGCTTACAGGATAGTCATGAAAAGACTACAGAGTAACAGTAGCCAAATGCAAAAAAGGAAAAGTGACATGGCCAGAATCGTTGCTGTCCTCTTCCCGCAGTGTGATGAGGTATTGAGAGTGCAAGAGCAGTGGAGGATCACTGAAGGAGAGATACCTCCCGTGACCACCGGGTACCTCTTGGGTGCAAGGGTTATAAAAAAAAAACAAGACCCCGGACTGGATGGTATCCCTAACGCTGTAGTGAAGACTGCTCTAACAAAAAAGCCGGAAGTCTTCAGCAGTCTCTTCACAACCTGCTTTCAAACAGGACAATTTCCTAAACGATGGAAAAAACAGCGGCTTGTGCTCATACCAAAAGGTGTCAAGAATCCAGAAGAGCCGTCGTCTTATCGCCCGTTGTGCATGCTGGACACAACAGGAAAACTGCTTGAGCGAGTACTTGCCACTCGCCTGGAAGAATTCATTGAGGGAACATCGGGGCTCTCTGAATCGCAGTATGGGTTCCGGAAAGGTAGATCAACCGGAAAAGCACTATCTGTGGTGTGCGACATCGCTCGCAATGAAATAGCTGAAGCACGATGGCTAGGTGGTACCAAAAAATATGGCGCGGTGGTGACGCTTGATGTTAGAAATGCTTTTAACTCGGTGAATTGGAATCGGATTCTAGAAGCGTTGGGCGATCTACAAGTCTCCCCCTACTTGGTGCGTATATTGGCAAACTATCTCTCGGATACAAGACTGCTCTATAACACAGATGAGGGACCATAGGAATATAAAATAACAGCGGGTGTACCTCAGGGATCTGTATTAGGTCCGCTGTTATGGAATACCATGTATGATGGCGTGCTCAGAGTCAATGTACCAGAAGGGGTTAGAATCATTGGGTACGCAGATGATTTGGCAATAGTAGTCGTCGCTAAACATCTAGATGACCTGTAGAATATTTGCTCCCAAGCAATCCATATCATTAAATGCTGCCTAGATATGGCCGGACTGGAACTAGCTGGAGATAAGACGGAGGCAGTAATAAGCAGCCGCCAGAAAGTTGAACACCTTGATTTGCATTGCATACGGTCTCCCAAGAGAATCGTCGCAGAATGCGGCCACAGTTAGAGCTCTCAAGCCTAAGAGAATGGCAACGAAGGTGGGATTCTTCCACCAAAGGAAGATGGACCCACACCGTGATGGCTGATATAGAAACATGGGTGAAAAGAAAACATGGCGAGCTGTATTACTACTTGACTCAGCTAATATCAGGACATGAATGCTTCCGACAATACTTGCACAAGTATAAGCATGTGAATCACCCATACTGCTTGTATTGCAAAGGCAAAATAGAGAATGCGGAACACGTACTCACAGAGTGCGTGAGATTCAAGAGCACACACACGATTTTGGAGAGACATACGAGACGGACAGTTACTCCGGCTGGAGTAATAGAATATATGCTTAATTCAAAACAGGCATGGTCCGTACCCAATGGTATTCTCTGTGAAATGATGCAGCAGTTACGACGTGACGAGTGGAGTAACAGGTAAACTTCGTCCCGCCCCGCGATGGAATATCTAAAAGAAAGTTCCGCGGGGATCAACGGGAATATGAGCCTGGCAGGAGGTGGTTTTAGTCGGTAAAAATCCGACATGCTCCTAGATCGGTCTAGAGGTATCTTTTGAAGATTTCCACCTTTCTACCGAAACCAAAAAAAACAAAACAAACATTACACGACCGTCGACAAGAAACTCTTGTTTCGACTTAGAACACCTACAAAATGACACTGCACGAGAAGTGACGCTGACAAAGATCTCAGACTAATCGACTTTTCCGTGGCACCATGCAGAACCGTTACAGAATGGCACATGAGAGGTAATTAAAACACTTGGCTTCCCAAGTAGAAGTAAGTAAACAGAATAAATATTTTCGAAAGCTCAACCACACTATAAAAACAGATGACGAATTATCAAAGTCACTTACCACCAGGGAGACCTGGTCGAGGCTTAAAGTTTCCGAACCGACCTCTCAAATGTATACTAACAAAGTAATCGATCTGAAAATTTATATACAAGCCAATGAGACATAGTCCTAGAGAATACTTTCCAACAATTAAACCTGTAGGTCAGGGCTAAAACTTTTCATCACACCCTCGTATGAAATTAAAAAGAGCTTAAAACTGGTTTGGATGGATGGATTTTTTGATGTACGAAGGTATATTAACATAATGGAGGTGCTGCAGTTACCGATAGGCTAGAGTTGTCACAATTATTGCATAGAAAACAATGAAACGAGAATCAGTCATGCCGAGTCGTTGTTGACGGATGCTGCAAAAACGGCGCGTTCTGCCTCTAGATCTTTGAAAAAATTGGAAGATGAAGCAAATATACACTTGGAAGGCAATTTGTATGGTGCTGGCATTGCTGACTAATGCTAAAAAAAAATTTGTACATACATTTTCAAGTTTAAGGCATAGAAATGAGAACTTAAAACTTTAAACGCGATTATCTCAAAACCATGTTTTTAAAATTGGATTGCTAGGTAACTCTCTCAATTTTTATCTGATCGACTCCAAGCCTTAACGACAGCTTTTTACTTAGATTTCGCAGAAAATGTCGTACGTATATTTTGCCAAATATAAAAAATTATCATAGTTATTAACAAACAAATGTCATTGTTTGCGAAAAAAAACGATTTTTTTCAAAACTTTGCCATTTTTTCAAAAATCAGTATTTTCAAAATTCCGGATGCCATTCTCTAGACATTTTCATATAGTTTAAGGAGAATTAAGGAGAAACTCTTCAAGCTATTTTGCAAGCCCCGAAGCAACTTTTTCACAAGACGTTTTTTTTTATAACGGCCGTGTGCCGCCATTTGTTGTTTTTTAAATTGTACCTTAATACATATATAAAAATGTGGTAAATTCTATTTATTGGGCTATAGGAACGCGCAAGTTCATGACCTTGTGGCGTTTTTAACAGTTACACACACAATACACAAGCAAATAGTGAAGAACACCGAACGAAAATCGAATAAGAAAATGTATCAGAGCCGTATACCATAGCGATAACATAACAATTCCACATCAGTTGAGTGTACTTGAGTTTGGAAATCGAATTCGTACAAGCGGCAGTGGCCTGAATTGTTGAGCATTGGTTACATATTTAGTGATTCTAACTGCCATAGCGTCAGTTCGAATCACACGTTCTTCACTATCGTCGCAATACGCGATAACCTCCCTACTCTCCTTCCACTCTTGACCATCCGATCCGATTTCCTCAAGGTCAAACCTAACATTGTCTCCCATCTCCGTCGCGGCCGTCCCACCGGTCTCTTTCCCATTGGTCTACCGTCAAGAATTCTACGCATCGTCCTATCGTTGCCCATTCTTGCCTCATGTTCGGCCCATCTTAATTTTCGCGACCTCTTTACCCTCACTATTGTAGGTTTGCGGTATAGCTCACCCACTTCACGGTTGTGGAGATTCCTGCATTGTCCTACTGCTTCATCATATTTACCGCTATATATACTTCTTAAAATTTTATTCTCAAATACTCTGAATTTTCTTCCCGTTTTGTGAGAGTCCATGTTTCGCATCTGTATAGAACAATCGATATGCTTATGGTCTATACGCAAGAAACTTTATATTATGAAGTCGGAATGAAGTCTTTTGTGGATTTCCTCTGACATTTCGTTACTGGCCGTCAGTATTATTCTGATATTTAAACTCTTTAACTTTTTCAAATATCTTGTCTCTGACGTTTATATGTGTTCCCTGAGGTCCACCTGCTCTCGCCGTAATCATATATTGTGTTTTGTCTTCATTTATTTCTGAGCCCACTTCTTCTGCCGCTAGCAAGATGATTTCACTAGTTTTACTTACAGCTTCTAGATTACCTCCCAAAACGGCGATGTCATACGCATACGCGAGCACTTGTGTGACTACTTTCAGGGAAAATCCGGCCATGTTGTCGTCTTGTACCTCTCTGATGATATACTCGAGCACAAGGTTAAAAAGACTTGTTGGAAGGCTGTCCTCCTGTTTTAGTCCGTGCCGGATTTCAAATGGTTCTGAGAGGTGGTTTTCTATTCTAACTCGCCCTTTATTTTCGTTCATGCAGATTTGAATGAAGGCGGTATATTTTTTCGGGACTCCCAGCTCAACTACAACACGGTAAACTCTTTGCCTTGCGAGTAAGTCGTAGGCATTTTGAAGTCAATGAAAAGCTGGTGAACCGTCTCTCCGTATTCCCACTTCTTTTCCAGCAGTTGCCTTACTGTGAACATTTTGTCGCTCGTTGACCCGGTTCTACGGAATCCTCACTGATAGTCTCCTAGTATTTCTTCTGCGTACGGTGTGATTCTCGCCAGTATGACATTTGTTAGTATTTTGTATGTAGTTGGGAGCAATGATATTCCTCTGTAGTTTTCGCAGTCAAATCTGAGGCTCGGCTGTATGTACGTCTGGTGCGTTTATTTGTGGTTGATGGGTGCGCACATTGAGCAGGTTTTCAAAGTACTGCTTCCATTTTGTCACGATATTGTTTGTTTCTATTTGGTTACCGTCGGGTGATATCCATGTAGCTGTATGGATTTGCTTGTGCTTGAACATCGTGCTTTTCACTACCAGATCTTTTGACGCTGCGAACATAATAATTCGAATTCTATTTTCATTTGAAACGTCGTGTAGGCTTTCTATAGTTGGTTGGAAGGTATCTTCCTTTCCAATATTCGAATTGAGGTCCCCGAGGAGGATTTTAACATCGAATGATGAGATCCCATCAAATACTTCCTCTAGGGTCTCGTAGAACGTGTCCCTCGTTTCTTCGTTCGTAGATTCTGTTGGGGCGTGTACGTTTATAAATACACAATTGTACCACGGGCCTTGTATTTTTAGCACCGACATTCGGTCATTAATAAATCTCACATTGTGGGGGTAAAAAGTTATGATGCCAACGTATGGCACGGTTTCACTTTGTCCCCAACGATGTTGCTGTGCGAAATGATCGCCAGGTAATCCAAGGAAAAATAAATACAAATTCACTGTGGTTCTTTTTTTTTTGGTTTAAGAGCTGTTTATTTTAATTTAATTTGGTTACGTTAACACTATTGCTAACACGTCTGTTAGTTATTATACGTTCACAACTTTACGAAAGTACTTTCAAACATTAAATATGATCTAAGAAGATTGTCTTAAGCGGCGAATGAATTTAGCCTCGAGAGGCAGCGTGGCTACGCGCGATGGTGGTTGTATAGTGACTATATGTTGAGTAGATTTAATTTTATTTCGCGCGGCAGCGTGACTGGCCGTGATGATGAGCGACAAGTGACTGACTTGAATTAGGGTGGAAATTGTGATTTCTGCCTTTACACATCGATCCGCCAATGGAAATCATGCTCTCTTGTGCATTCCTCAACTCACCACACTAATCGAGGTAGAAACGTACTTGTGTATTCGTTCGACGTCGATGGACGTAGCAAGGATGGAGAAATCAAAAGGAAAGCACAATAACCCAGGGTTGTTCTGGCTTAGTGTGTGTGTATCAGTGCCGCGTATGCGACTGGTCTACTGACCTAGTGATGATCTCATAGGTCATCGCACTATAGAAAGACAGAATTTCGAAGGAGAGGAAAATTTAGCTGGTGGAATTCGCCTTCAAAAAGAGATCATTGATCCCAAGCGAATGGATGATCTGATGAAAAGCCGAAGTGACGCCAAATTGGCTAGCGTAATTTATCATGAAGATTAATTAGATATTTTGATAAATTCCCCAGCGGTTTCGCTATAATGCGACGGCGTCGGTTGCTCCGACTTGCTGTTGCTATCCGACATGATATGATCTCCGATGGAAATCTCATGGGCTAGCAACAATGGAGTTGCCGTATGGCAAAAAGGTAGCTGAATTCAATTCTGCATTATCTGCATAGAAGAATGAATTCAGCTATGCTCCTTTACAGTTAAAATAGCCGAACAGTGGGATAAGGTGTCGAAATTAGGTAAAGAATTGTGGGTTGGTTCTCATGTAGAATAGAGAAACCCCACAACATCTTTTACATGGGGCGTAATTTTATTGCTTATGATGAAGCCGGTTCCAAGGTTATGTGTGTCGGTACATCCACACGTCAGTGTAAAACCGTTGGTTTCGATTAGATGATGTGGGAGTCGGACTTTCTGAAATGCGACGATGTCCATCTTATATTGTTTCGCGTTTTCTATAACCGCCTGTATCGCGCCTGGGTTATATAATGTTCGAACATTCCACGTGCCGACGCGTATATTCCCGTTTTTATCGTTTTCCCCCTTTTTTTTGTCGAGTCGGTGTTTTTTTGATGATTTGTTCCTTTATGACAGTCACGGCTCATCGCACTTACGCCGACCGGGTTTTTTGTACGATTGTTTTTTGTATTATTATTAGTCATTCATTTCTGCTCCCGTGGGTCTTGGTGATCCAAATAGTCTGCCATATCAGAGCCCCGTTTGGATATGGTAAAGTCTGGTTACTGCTCTGATTCGACCCGCTGTCCGAGAGGCGCCATTATAACACAGCCGGTATATCCCTGACTGCAAATCATCCAATTCGCACGGTGATGCGTAACACCTTGGATTAGGGGTGGCAGATCTTTGTGTGTTGACATGGGTGGCCCTACTGAAGGCGTATGCTTCCGTCAACATAGAGCTTAAGTGATTCATTGTAATTTAATTGCCCGCACCACGTCAAGGTTTCTACCAAGTGAGGGAAACATGTGGTAAACTTCGTTTTATTAATAATACAGTTTTTCCCATTCAAAAACAAGAATTCCGAAGAAGTGGTCGGTTTTTGGGTCTCCACAGGGACATAACCCCTTAATCTATTAAGATGGAAATTTATAAGAGATTGAAGATTTTGAGTGATTACCGCCACCAGTTTATAAAAAAACGGTTCATAAAACGTTATAATTAGCAAAAAGTTGTTTGTATTCTAAATATTTATATACTTGTGGCGGCTCTTGCAAACGCCACTACTTACCTGCTTACCAGGTACCCCCTTTTCATAAGCGTTCCGCTTCGATAAAGCGTATACTTACCTGCATTGGCATTTCTAACAACCACAAAAACCTGTAAACCACAATGTCTGCTGATACGAAAAGTGTATCAGAAATAACAGGCATTCCCCAACATGGAAATACTTAAAATATCTAAAAGCATGACATGAAGACCAAGCGCAACGTAGTTGCAGAAGTATGAAACTCTATGTCTTAAGCAAGCATGGGACACCTGCACATCGATCTGGTAAAAACACCAACCAACGATCTGATATAGCAGAATAACCATCCAACACATTATGCGGTTGCTCAAGCCTGCGACTAATTCCCAGAATTACCAAGCAGGCGCGCAAAAAAACGTACCCTACAACGCATGCCGTTAAAAGGACACATCTCTAATTTTATACAAATACGAGAGATACAACGCATGATCGAACCAACCAATGATCGAACCACACACAATAGCGCCCACCACTGTGCACATAACGAATAATGTACACACAGGCAGGGGTACGGTGTGGCGACCAACATGGATGACGGCTCTTGCGATGACTTGCAAAGCCAGGGCAATGGGGTGATCACATCCGTGGCTGTGTGAGAGATTGCGTCAAGGAATTGGTTCACGGAGAGAGAGTTGTCGCTGTGTTGGTATGCAGAATCAACCCCTAGGGTATCAGAGCACAACCAGCGAGTCAGTCTGTTGGTGATTTCTGCGTCGTACACTAGATACGTGCTTCTGTTGGAAAAATAAAACGAATTCGAAAATACAGTGCTACGATCGATAAAATTATAACTTTCGCGTCGATCATTTTCTTTGCAAAAGTGACAGCACTTGCAAACAGAATAACGTGCTTCCGTTGGAAAAATAAAACGAATTCGAAAATACAGTGCTACGATCGATAAAATTATAACTTTCGCGTTGATCATTTTTTTAGCAAAAGTGACCACACTTGCACTGAAAATGGCTGCCTGTGTTTTTTTAAATTAGACGAGTGTTTAATACAGTGCCTCACATGATGGGTTTTGAACCTCTTTTGTCGGATGGTCGCGAGTAGTGGTTACAAAAGTGTTGTTTAATACTAGAAATAAAAATACCCATAATTGGTGACCTACCAAGTGAAGAAGAACACGCAACCGGACAAACGAGCTATCAAACGCTCACCGATATCACAACACCAGTTACGAACGTGGAAGCAACGACACGTACGGCAACCACATTCGCCTACAAACACAACTACACCATAATTGGCGACCAAGTCAACGTTTCATCGATCACACAAGTTGGAGTCAGATCGGAGTACTAGTCCAAACATAGTGGAATTAACGGCAGCTGACAACGACACCTGACGAAATCAGATTCCCAATGTTGGACTCCAGTTGATTTACGAGTAAAAACAGGTAGACGAAAGTGAACCGTTGGTTTTGCACCGGACTACAGGACACAAGCGAACAAGCTTGGACGAGCGGGTATGGAGTTTTGGGGTACGTCTCGGTGAATCAGTGTCGGACTGACACCCTACCGAGACCGATCAGAGAGAGTGAGCAAAAAATACCCATAACTTTTCATTGGTGATACACACACGCCTTGTTGAAATTTTTAATCTTGAAAGTTCCCCACGTCATCCTTAACAAGCTTATCACAGGGAAGAAACAAATCTCCTTCTTGCTGCGAGCATGTTATTGTTTTTTACTTCTTTTTTTTCTCTTTCGAAGGTGGCACATGTAAGTTCGAACGCTTTAAATGAAACTTTGAAAGTGGCGTCGTTCACAGCCGCCAGAGTACCACGTAATTCGTATATGTTGGTCAAGCTACAACATAGTAAACTCAGTTAAATCGAATTGAAATTATAATACCAGTGGGACAAGTTTACCTTCACTGAAGTAGTACATCAAGCGATTCCCCCTTGAAATGAGGTATACTATTAGACCTGTAGAGCTGTTGCTAAGAAAGCAGTAACTAAAAAGATTGAATGTTTTAAAATATATCGAGAATTGGCGATTGTTTAATGACCGCGTAACCCTCAATAGAATGGAAACTATTGCTATGATTGATAAAAGGAGGGCGTGACTTGTCGCTCTTTCTAGGGTTATCTTCGTTTTTCGGTGACTTCGGTAACTCTCTTCTTCAACACTTGAATAAGACAGATGGAAGGACTTTCGTGGGGGTTCATTTAGAAAAAAAACTTTATTTGGCAGATGGTTATAGACTATATAAAGATGCTTTCGCACCGGTTTAAAATACTTCTTCGAAGTTATACGGGAAATGCCATCTGGCTCAGTGGATTTATATATGTTCAACTTTTTGAGAGCTTGGGCGCAGTGCGTGTTCAAAACATTTTATTTAGTTCATGGAAGAGTTCTTAACTGAGAGGAAGTGGTATTTGGGAAAGTTGAGTTAGATGCGGAAAAGGTTGGCAGTAGTTATGCGCGATTGAATGCGCACAAACTTCACTTCAAACTTCACAAATACCCACAAATTGCTGGTGCATGTGAAACAGTGTAATATTAGCTCACGTTGAATGTGTTGTAGCCTTTCTCTCAGGGAGCGTGTCTCCTTGCCCTTAAAAGGACGAGAAATCTCTCAAGACCGCTCCTGAGAAGGCTCGTTGCGGCCTCCACCGTGCTTCCGGGGCTCCCCGGAAGAGTGACGACCGGTTGTTGAATTTAGTGCAAGAAGAATACGATTAGCTTTATTAATGGCTGCTTTTATTATTTTACATTTGTATTTTAAATTTATTAGCCAATAAGACTGATCCAGTACTTTATTACTGAATTTATTTTAATTGATTGGCGTCCTTAAACGTCGGACGCCAACCTTGAGACTGATCCTCGAATCTAAATCTCTTTTATACAAATCTTCGTTGAGATTCGTATGTCGAAAAACTGTGGAAAAGGAATGGGAAAAACTATTTTTAGAACGTACCCATCTTGCTAGAATGCAGATGAAGATAAGGATTTGTAGGAACATGGGTTTGTTTGCATATGAAGATATGCATTGTGGTGTTTAGTTTTTAGGAAGTTCTGGGAATTGAATAATTCAATTTGTCTAACATTGGATTGAATGTTAGTTTGGGGATATGAATGCATGATATAGTAGGTGGATATTAATAAAATGAAATATGTGTGTGGAAGGAAAATGGTAGGGCTTCGTGGAGCACTACAAATGTAGCATTGCAAACATATTTATCCTCTTGAATTTATTTCAACTTTTATATAAATTATTTCAATTATACAACCAGATACTGAATTGTTTTACCATAGCATGTCCCTTACATTTGGAATCGAACCACATGTTCGGCTAGGGTATGATGTTCTTCAACTGTGTTGGACAATATACCTCATAGCAATTCGAATGGTACCTGTTGCAGTATCAGAGGAAAGATTAATGTCATTATTGAGGAAAAATAACGACCATTCAAACTCCACAAAAAATCTTTCAGTCCACCATGAATTAATTTATAGTATACCATATTTAGGAAGAAAAAAGTACTCGAACAAATTTTAGGACTAATAAAACTGACACAAGTGCTTTTATGAAAATTCTTCAATTTTGAAAATCTTTTAAAGACGACTCTTTAGTTCAAGGATGAAATTGGAGCGTATCTTATCTACTTTACAGCATCAGTTTTGCTGTAGTGTGTTGAATAAGATTGCTATTGGGAGCATAGAAATTCAAAGACCCAGACATTCGCTGTAAATTTCATTACGACGTACTTGAACATTTGATTCAGGATCATATTTTGTAGGTCAATAAAAACATAATTATTGTAATTGGATACTTGTCATCACCCTGGAGTACGTTTCACCAGCAGTCATCGTCTCTTATTCTACATAATTAATAAAGTTTGAACGAGCTCAATTAGATGCATTTTGTCTGTGTTACGACCAATTATATTCGCAGTCAATTTTGAAGTAGATGTTAACCTTTGACAAACAAAAGTTTATGACTGCCATAGCTTCTGGCTTGAGGACGCGCTGGAAAATAATATAATTGACATCATCTAGGATAAATTTGTCATGCGGCTGTAATAAATGTGTAATTGTTAAGAGCTTTTTTGGTTTAATCGTCCACTTAGACCAACTTAATTTATTTCGGTTTTTTACATTTAAAATAATCTTCAGATTAAGTGTTAACAATAATCCCATGTTATTTATAGTCTAAAGTACGACCGCACCACCATTAATTTTGTTGTAAAAATCGTAATAAATAACGTGTTGTTCAGTAGTTGGGCGACCCAGAATGTTAAAGGATAACCATTCAACTTTCTTGTGTTATTTGAGAAGCATCATTGTGACCACGAACTGAAAATAGTCGAGTTATATTTGTTAGGTTGTTGGCACATTTCCATTAAATTTCAGGTCCTAGTTTGACATTTGTAAAAGTTATGCTGTCTTGAATACACCTGCCATTGAGCCAGATTTTTTACAATTTATAATAAATGGAATTGGAACAAGAAGTTTGTGATACATTTTTCGTCAAAAACGAGTTGAATAGTACTAGGGTTGCCTTTTATATTTCGGATTAGAGAACAAAAACAAATATTGATCATCGAAAATCACTTTATTGTTTTTCAAAATATTCCCCATGAAGATCTATACACTTTTGCATGCGTTTGAACCAATTGTCGAAGCACTTTTGCCACTCTGATTGAGGTATCTCCAACACATGCATTCTGAATGCAGCAACCGCTTCTTCAGGTGTCGAAAAACGTTGACCTCTCAGTTTGTTTTTTACGTACGGGAATAAAAAGAAGTCATTCGGTGCCAAGTCAGGACTATACGGCGGATGACCCATCAAATCGATGTTTTGAGTGCTCAAAAATGCAGTTGTCGCAGCCGATGTGTGAGAGCTCGCATTGTGATCCGTCTTCGGCGGTTGGTTTTCCTGATTTCTTGGAAGACAACTGGCAAACAAATGGTTGTGTACCACTCAGAATTGACTGTTCTGCGTTGTTCTAGTGGTACGGTTGCGAAATGTCCAGTTTTTCCGAAAAAACAGGCGACCATTTGCTTGGAAGTGCTTCGTGCGCGAACAACTTTTGTTGGATTTGGCTCATCTTGAAACGCCCAGACAGTCGACTGCTGTTTACTTTCGGGCTCATACGCGTAAATCCACGATTCATCACCTGTCACGATGTCATAGAGGTGTTTCGAAGCACCGCGACCGTACTTTTTGAGCATTTCTTTCAACCAATTGACACGAGCCTTTTTTTTGGGCGATTGACAATTGTGTGGGATCCAACGCGAACAAATTTTTTTGACAGTCAAATGTTTATGCAATATTGAATGTATGCTGGTCCCACTAACGCCTAAGGTTGTCTCAATCTCACGATAGGTCACATGACGATCTTCCAATATCAGTTCGCGCACAGCATCAATGGTTTTCGGAACAACAACAGATTTTGGACGACCTTCACGAAGTTCATCTTGGAGTGAACTACAACCACGATTGAATTCACCATACCATCGATAAACACTGGTCCTTGATGGAGCTTCATCGCCAAAAATTGAATTAAGTTCATCCATGCACTGTTGCTGAGTTAATCCACGCCGAAAGTTGTAAAAAATAATCGCACGAAAATGTTGACGATTTAATTCCATTTTTGTGCCGAGATGAATCTTTTAAGTTACTGTAAACAACACAAATGGCGCTCGTATGTCAAAACGTTCTGAGTGCGCATAACTTCAAAAATGTCCAACTTTACGACAGAGCTGTCAATTGCCGGATTGCTACGCTAGGGTCGCCAAATCCCGAAACATAGGAGGCAACCCTCGCATGAGAAACGTGGATATGTTGGAAAGGTATTTTGGCAAAGATACTCTAAAGAAGAAGGTTGTTTACCAGTTGTGTAGTTCTGGTGCACCACCGTGCTTCCGAGTCTCCGGGAAGAGTGGGCTACCCTTGTCCCCTTTAGTTGTAAGGTTCAAAGGTTCTTTGACTTTCTCAGTTTGTTTTTTTTATTTAATATTTTAACCTTACATATACAAAACTGAAACTTTTAATTTACAAAATACTGGTTGTTCTTGAGAAGCGACTCGTAACATTCGTTTACACAAACTAACCCGGAACCACGAACACGTTTTAGTACTGACTTGCTCAATGCTAAAGTCTTGACTGTCTCAATTGCCAGCCGCCATTCATTTTTTCGTTTATTATTTGGAATTAGGATCACGAAAAGGAAAAGAAAGGAACAAAGGTCTTAAATGCACTTCGGCAGGAAACAATAGATAAAGGATCTTGCGGATACGCGTTGATGATCCTAGATGGTGACGCGGGATAAAATGAACATGCGGTTCGTTTAATGGCGTAATTTGTTTGTATTTGAATTTGAAAGGTGTAAATGGATGTTGAGGTTGTGGGACCGAATTTGTGCAAGCAAATTCTTAGAGGATCATGAAATTGCAGACGCGCATTTTATGATTCTCAATAATATTTGTTCGAAGATGGGACATCTGGACGGCACATTTAGTTTGCGTTAGGGATTTTGGAAATCTATGATTGAACATACAATGCATATGAAAATATCGTTGTGATGTTTGAATTGCAAGTATTTCTGGAAATCGAATCAATGCGACATTTGAACGTTTGATTCGATTTGTTCGACTTTGAATTCAATGTTGATTTGGGGATATGGGTGGAGCTATAGGAAAGAAGGTGAAAAATGTATGGGAGGGGGTGGTGGGGGGAGGGGGGGGGCAGGGCTTCATGGAGCATTACAGTGGCACGAACATTTTAGAAGGGTAAGCAAGTCTTTCTAGGATGCCGAACGCAGCGATAAGCTAACACATCGAAATCCAACAAAAAGATCGTGTTGCACTGCAACAAAACAACCACCGATGAAGAATCGATTTACCAACAATACAGCCATTAAAACAGCATCGAATCACCAACATGAATAAAAGCACATTTTTTTTCATCCGCGCCAAAAGGTATGCAACGGAGAGCTTGCTGCACCAAGGTTGCTGCTCAGACTGTGTTGCTTATGCCAGCGTTCCAATTCACTCGACATGACGCGTACTCTTAGGTAACGGCAAATGACGAGGTCGTAATTCTGCGGAACAGTTGTTAGCACAGTAGTTTCTTCGATAGCATGGTACTTTTTTGTTGGCAAGATCTGCTGTTGCAACGGCTAACAATGAAAAAAAAGCCGGTTTCGAGATAGCATATAAGAGCAGAGCCTTTAAAATTATTCAGTTCAATAACCCTGTAAAAGTGAACCTAGTAATCCTAACGTAAACCTTAATGAGAAAAATAAATAAAATTATTTGAACAGCAGTATATCTGTTGAAGAGTAGTGGAGATGTAGGGAGGATGATGAGAAGTGTTGGACATCAAATGTTCTACATTAGTGTACATCCGATGCGCACACCGGCGACAACGAAATTGGTTGAACTTGACGAACATCCACCATTTTGCATTTCGTCAAGTTGCAAAGGCTTCCTGATGATGTACGTGCACATCATCACTCTCTTTCATCAACTAGCCGCCACAGCGCACGGACGTCCAACCACGTGTTATCCTCCCCTCATCTCCACTACTCTTTAACAATATCAAAACTTTCTTTTGTTTTTTTTTTTTTTGCTGGTTTCACCTAAAAACGAAGGTTAGGACGAAACAGATCGATAAAATGAAAGAAATGTTGGTCAATCAGAAAACAAATCGATTCTAACAGTTTTCGTAGTTTATGACGGTGTTGTACATCATGCATTTCTGCCACAAGGTTAGGCAGTAATCAAGGGGTTATATTTTTGGGTGTAATGAGTCAGTTGCATTAAGCAGTTCACCGAAAAAGATCGAATTTGTGGATTTTGCAGCATGATAGCGCACCATTCGATTAAGAACAAATCATATACCATTCACAGTTAACAAATTTACATCACTTTCAGCGTCTTCTTCTGATCAATGAATCATGTAATCAATTAAAATCTAAGACGGCACTTATGGCCATACCGAACACCAAGTATAAAAAATAACTTCAGGGTAGGATCAAGTGCTACTCTAAGAACACCGCCTCCTAGTCGATTGGGACTACTTTGAAGGATATAATGTCTATTGTCATGAACAAACTTGTATTTCGCATTTTCTGAATGAATTCCGGGAACTTTTTGAACAACGTAATATATACTCGACTCACTTGAATAATTGTCTCTAGTCGAATGGGTAATTTAGAATATCGCGGGAAAAAAAACCGCGAATATCGTTTCAAGATCAATTCAAAATGATGCGATGTTTATACGAGGGTGGGCTGAAAAGTTTCCGACCTAAACGTGACGATAACAGCACTCGTCAATAAAAAGCCAGTGAATGTAGTTGTGCATCTTTTAGCGGGTACTCACCAAAATTTCAGCCATTTTGGATGGGTAGTTGTTATTTGACAGTCGTTTGGGTGAGTCGATGTGATTGTTTTTCTGAAAATGGACAAAATTGAGTATCAAGCTGACATTAAATTTTTGTTTTTGAAAGGCAATACGCCTACGCAAATCAAAAATGAGTTGGACTCTGTTTATTGTAGACTCTGCACCATCATTTACCACAATCGAATTGTGGGCCGAATTGAATTTATACGTGGCCATGAGAGCTTGGGAGACGATGAATTTTCGGGTCCTCTAAAAACTACAACAACTGACGATAACATCGCTAAAGTTCACCAAATGGTGCTAGACGGCAGGAAACAATAAATAAATAAACTAAAACGCTGTTCCTATAGGGCAAAGCAAATACGATTATCACAACCGACGATAATTACCACGATCCCAAGATCGCCAAGAAGAATAAACCACACACCCGAATATATACAAAAGAGATTCGACAGAAGGTGTGAAAATTCTGGCAATCCCAGGGGGATCTCCGACCACACAGTCAGCAACCTCCGCGTCTGTGTGCGTGGGTGTGACCGCACATCTGGCCTGCGAAACAGGAAATCGCAGGGCACAGATAGAGGATGTGTTCTCCGCTAGTGGAGAGATTCTCGATTAAGAGAAAAGCGAAAAAGAGAGAGCGGTGAGGTGAATAGAATCATCCCCAAAATGGAGAGGGGAGCATCGCTAGGAGAAGTGTATAGAGTTACAAGGACTATGTAGAAAGATAATAATACGTTTTAAGAAAAAATGTCTTGTATCTTTGTTAAGTCGGAAACTTTTCAGTACACCCATGTATGTCTGGACTTAGTTGTGAACGTTCCAACCACGCTCTGTAGAAAGCAGTCTGAAGATTTCAAATATCTGCTGCTCGGGAACCAGAATTTTACAACAACGTGTTTGGTTATTAAATAATGAGACTGCTCATTTACTTTAGTTGCTTAACACTTATAGCATTCTTCGGCATCGGATGTATAGAATCATATACTCGCTCACACGTATAATTGGCATGAATTTTCGGAAGGCCAGATCCCGAACACATTGACTGGTGTCCCATCTCCAGACAACGAGCTCGATGGAGTTGCATAAACCTTCGTTGAGTCTCAGTCTCGGAGTCATTGTACTTTGTGACGATATCATATACAGTCGGTCTCGAGTACCCGAATGATTTTTCTAGTCGAGCACGAACATTTTATGTAATCGTAATTGTTTGGTCATTATCCGTACTTGGTTTCAACACTACGCTTGATATTGAGTTTCGGTGGTTTAATAGATCTGTCAGGCTACAAGGTGGGGCAGAAGAATTTGCTGTTTTGAATTGGACGCTCTGATGCGAGGATGGTGAGATAGGTGGGAACCAAAAGTGAAGCGAACCTTCATCGTTGAATCGTACTTTTTAAAAAGTTGCTCAATCTCCTTGAAGGTAGTGCTGTACGGTCATCTGATTTAGACTCCTGCGATTTTTATGTGGAGCTATTTCTATCTTGTCCCGAGATCTCGGCTTCTCTAAAGTACTTTATCGTAAGGCTACCGTCCACATTCATATCATCTAGTTTCGGCCGTAAAACCTCTGTTATCATGTCGTGGAAGTGGTTGAAGTTCATGGTAACGATTGTTGGCTATTGTTTTTTAAGAGTACGAACCGAAGGCAAAAATATACGGCCCCAAAGTCGCCTCATACATTGTCTCGTGAATGCAGGGAGTTCTCAACGAATACCCTCGGCTATTCATTCGTCCGGATGTGGCAATTCTGCTTGCTGATGAATCCACTGAAGTGGACGGGAGCTTCGATGCTGAATATAATTTTGCATGAAATGATCACTCATTCCGGGGGGATGGGAACGAACATACTCTCTGTTTTCAACCCGGCGAAGACCAGGAGGATCCCTGTCCCTGTTCAATCCAAGTTGACATGCAGTCTCCACGTGACACCCCTGGATAGCTACTATGCCATCCGCCAAGTAATGAATCAATGCATGCAGCGAAATCCTGAAAAAGGTTGGCGCAAGGCTAATAACCTCGCCCGGAAAAACAAATTATTATGGACAATTCAACAAGTTCCGGATAAGGAGCAGATACCTGTTGAAAGACTTGCTAAATAAGGCCAAGACCCTATCCCGGTTGTAGTGTGCCTATGATGATGATGATGATCATTCACCGCGACCATCGCATGCATCCACTGAACATACTGACGGCGCTGTAAACAAGCGGCAAGTTCCAGTTTCTGTGTCAAATGGACCTTGTACGACTGCAGGTTCGAATCCTTCATCAAAATCTTGACCAACATGGTCAGTGCGAGGTTTAATTCTAGACGCGATGATGTATCGATATGCCTGGATGTTCAACCATACTGTTGCGGTTGGCAGTGATATTTCCAATGGTGCGGGCTGAATGGAAGCAGGTTTCTAGGGGTACATTTACCACAAATCCCGCGGTTTTAAATTGCGAACGATATTCCAAAATGTGTTCTCGCTGGGAAATGTTGGTTACCGAACAAATCACAAAATGCACGATTGGTTTTGGTTTTTTGAACAGGCATTTTTGTAAAGGATTTTCAATTTTGTAACGCGTTGCATGGCCGTGTATCGGTCCATGTTTCGAGTTGCCAACGGCTACTTCACAAATATCAAAAAAGGGAATAACATTTGACTTTTCGTCTTCCCCTCCAAATCATATTATGTACGTCTAATGTGAACGTGCTTTACATGATTGTTTTGGTTTCCCACAAAAATATAAATTTACTTAATATAAATTTTCACGTGTTGATTAATTTAAAGTAATAGACGAATGTCGGTGATCAATTAGGAATCACTGTGTAAACATTCGCCCAAAACCTTGGGTAAACAAAGCATGCACTGCGATGCATGAATGTTAAAGTACGTTTAGATCAAAGATAAAGAAACACAGGGTTTTTTTTATTTTTTTTTTTTATTAGACTTCTCTCGGGAGAGGCGAACCTATAGCGTCGAGTGGGCGCCCCGAGATGCCAACAAATAACTGTTGCAGTTCTTTTTGAACAGTTGCAAGTTGTAACGCTCCGGGAACACTCGCGTGGGAAGGGAGTTCCACAGCTTCCCCGCTCTGTAACGGAACGAGTTCTGATACAGGGATGTTCGCGCTGTCGGGAGATGAACCACAAACGGGTGCGATCCGTCGGATTGTCTTGTGGAGCCCATATAGACCGAATTGCGTGGAACAATGCTAAGAATCTCCGAAGAACAGCACCCGTGATAATGTCTGTAAAACAGACAGAGGTCGGCCACGCGCCTTCGATGTGATAGCGACTGTAGTCCCGATGTCAGCGCCGAGTCCCCGATCAGGCGGATCGCTCGTCTTTGTACGCTCTCAAGTAGGTCGAGAGTATGTTTAGGAGCCGAGCTCCAAACATGAGAGCAATATTCGAGCGTGGGTCTAATTTGAGATTTATATAGGAGAAGAAGTTGGGCCGGAGTAAAGTATTTCTTGACTTTAAAAGATAACTCAGTTCTCCTGAGGCTGATCTGGCGCTACCCGATACGTGTTTATGCCATGATACATTCCCACAGACCGTGACGCCGAGCAATCTCAAACTTTCCCCAGCCTCGAGGGCCCGGCCACTCATCATCAGCTGTGGAATCGATGATCCACTTTTCTTTGTGAATGTTGTATACTGGGTCTTCGTTGCGTTGAAGTCGACAAGATTGGCCTTTCCCCACTGCAGGACTTTATCTAGATCCTGGTTCAGAGAGTCAATCTGTCTACAACTCAGCTGGTGCGACGTTGATGCACCAATCGGCCGATCACTCGAAAAGGAGGAAACAAGCGTACTATCATCCGCAAAACTGAACACTTTGTTATCCGTTGTCTCCAACAAATCATTTATGTGAAGCAAGAACAAGGTTGGAGCTAAAATAGAACCCTGGGGCACCCCCGAATTAACAGGATACAGATCCGAACACTCGCCGCCCACAACAACCCGGATCGATCGATTCTCGAGGAAGCTCCTCGTCCAGTCGCAAAGCTGTTGGGAAAGTCCATATGAACGAAGTTTGCTCAGCAATGCCCCGTGCCAGACGCGGTCAAAAGCCTTGGAGATATCTAATGCGACCGCCCTTGACTCATCATGCCGTTCAATCGCAGATGTCCATATATCGGTTATAAGTGTCAAAAGGTCTCCTGTGGACCGCCTGCCACGGAATCCGTATTGACGATCATTCAGAAGACCGTTGCACTCCAAATACTTAACCAACTCTGTATTGATGACTTTTTCCATTACCTTAGATAAAATAGACAGTAATGCTATCGGACGGTAATTTTGTGGGAGACACTTTTTTCCCGTCTTTGGGATTGGCTGAACTCGAGCGATTTTCCAGCAGGCAGGAAAGGTCCTCCGTGCATAAGATAAGCGGAAGAGTCTGCCAAGAACCGGCGATAGTTCTGGAGCACAGTTCTTAAGGACTATTGCTGGTATTCCGTCCGGGCCGGTTCCCTTCCTACAATCCAGTTCACGTAGAATGCGTTGAATAGTGCGCGGACGAAATCTCACATCCCGCATGGAAGACTGTACCGGCGAGATCACAGGTGGCTCCAAAATGCCGGGATCGAGGTTTGAATTCGCGGAAAATAAATTCGCGAACACATTAGTTTTATCCTTTGGATTCGCGACTAACGTCCCGCTGTCTGTCACCAACGGAGGGAAAGAGGAGGAAGCAAAGTTACTGCTGACAGCTTTTGCCATTGACCAGAAGGAGCGCGAACCAGTTGGGCACCGAAGGAGCTTATTGATCACCCTGTCGTTGTGGGTCTTCTTCGCGGTATCAATCGCCTGGTTGCACGCGTTTCTGATTCTAACAAAATTCGTTCTGTTAACATCGGTGGGATTGGAGCGCCATTGCTTAAAAGCTCTATTTTTTGCCGCTGTAATCAGCTCGCATTTTCTGTCAAACCAAGGTTTATCAGACAAACTTCGTTTGATGGAATGTGGAATATACATCTCCATCCCCAGGAGAATAATCTCTGATACCGACTCCGCGCAAGCGTTAACATCGGAGTTTCCGAAGCACACCTCCGACCATGGAAAGGATGCGAAGAAGTCTCGCATATCGTCCCAGTTAGCAGCCCCATACTTCCATACATGGCGAAGCTGCCTAGGCCGGTTATTCGCTTGGTATGCAAGTGCTTGCGCGACAGATACCAAGCAGTGATCTGAGTTTCCCAGTGGCGCAAAAACCTCTACGGTATAAATACTCGGTTCGGATATCAAAAACAGATCCAGGGTGTTCGCATAATCGCCTTGGGTATCCGGTACTCGCGTTGGCTCCCCCACGAGTTGAGCCAAGTTGTGGCTTACAGCAAACATCTCCGCCAGCCTCCCAGCCTCGTCAGTTCTGTTAGAATGTAACAACCAGTCGGAATTGTGCACATTAAAATCGCCAAGGACAATAATTTCAGAAGCTGAGTGGTTGATCTGTATCCAGTCGACGGTATATGAAAGATGTTCGAAAAATGTCGCCGGTCGATCGTCATTCGGGGAGCGGTTAAGACAACAAAGAAATTTGACCGAATTCCTCAGCACGACCCTCAACCATATGATGTCCATATTATTGGGCTCCAACGCCTCCATCCTCTGGCAGGCCAGATCGGACCGTGCGAAGACGCAGACTCCGCCCTTAAAACGGAATCTCGAATGTAAGTCGTATGCTGAGCAACGAAGATATGTCGAATCGTATGAACAATTCAAGAATGCACTCATAGATCTGCATGAGAGAGTTGAAATTCAACGGCAGATTAAGACGGCTGCAGTCTCTTATAAACCCCTTAGAAAAAAGATCAATTAGAATATTAAGTAAAATTGAGAATATATAGATCGACTTTGTCGGATATTTTAATTAAAGACAACAATTTAGAGTCGTTTTTTTGTGTCGGAAGTGAACAACACTACAACAATTAAGAAATGAAAAGTAAAAAAAAATTAACAAAAGCGTGTACGGTAATTTTAGTAGGTGTGTCAGCACGGGAACGGGTTCACTGTTTTCCCCCCAATGCTACACTGTTACCCACCGAACACCACAGCACACGATCAACAGACAAGGCGGAATGCTGGCGGGTTTTCGAAATCGAGCGGAAACACTACAGAAACAAACACACTAAATAATCCTCACAGATGCACTCCGTTGTCCTACTTTTTAATGCAACCATTCACCAAGCAAAGAAAATAAACACTATTTGTTAACATTGGTATATTCACGATACTGTTTATTGATTTATTAATAGGTTCTATTTGATGTACTCTATTGGTTAACATTGGTATATTCACGATACTGTTCACTGACTTATTAATAGGTTCTATTTGATGTACTCTATTTGTTAACATTGCGTTTATGTGAGGTTAAGGATTTAACAAGTAAGGAGAATTTTGCACTCGCGCAGAGACTAAACTCGAAAATTGGGTTTGCGCACTTCACCTTGTATCAAACTTGACTATGCAAGGGCCATTAGAACATGACTGACACACAAAACACTACTTAATTATGGTTAAAACTCTGGACATTCTTGGGGGTGTGCGCACGGGGGTGCGCACACTATGGGGGATAAAAAACGACTTCACTCGTTGGTGGCTGGAAAGCGACTCATAGAGGTACTCAGCGATTAACCTCGAGAGACTCCGGTGAGTCCTCTCTCGGCTAAGGGTGAGTTTTCCTATCACGAGAGAAACGTGAAGTCTCTCTTTGTGGTGGTGTGGTGTAGAGTTGGAGAAGATCTCTCCGGGTCGATCTTAGCTTGTGTGCTAATGATCCAATGTTTACGAAGCTCATGGGAAACGAAACTGAAAAGGAGGATAGGACAAAGGACATCTGGTGGTCATGGATGCAGCTGTACAAATAGTCTGCATCGCAATTAGGAAACTGATGCTAACAGCAATTTAGGTACATAATGGTAATTGTGTCCCCTGCTTGGTAGAAACCTTGACGTGGTGCGGGGGCTTAAACTACGATGAATCGCTCAGGCTATGCTGACGGAAGCATACCCTTCCAGTAGGACCACCCATGTCAGACAGGCTAGCGAGGAGTAACACACAAAGATCTACCGCCCCTAATCCAGGGCGTTACGCGTCACCGTGCCCATTGGAAGGTTTGCAGCCAGGGGTGTACCGGCCGTATTATAACGGCGCCTCTCTGACACCGGGTCGAATCAGAGCAGTAAGCAGACCTTACCATATCAAAGAGGGGCTCTGATATGGCGGACCATTTGAAACCCCAGAGTGATGCAATGAAATGAATGATCAATACACAAAAAACAATCTCACAAAAAACCCGGTAGGCGTAGGTGTGATGAGCCAACAGTACCATAAGGGAAAAAATCATCAGGAAAACACAGACTCGGCAAAAAGAAGACGTAGGGAAAAACGTAATAATAATGGTAATTATGTACTGTATCTTGCTGTACATGGAGGGTCGAATTTTTGTATGCATTGTTTATATGCTGAAGAATTCGATTTATGGCGACTATATGCTAGATGCTGCCGCAAGACTAATGACCTCGCCCAAGACCGCTTCCTGGTTGCAGTGCCGATGATGATGATGATGATGATGCTGATGATGATGAGATGCTAGATGCGTGCATTGCTTTTGTCGCTTGGACAAAAGGCTGCCGAGGCCATGGATAAGCCAGGAAAATGTGTTGTGCACGTGGTGTGACAGAATGCGTTGGCGGACAGGGGCGCCGATATGTTTCCTCAAATTTATGATACATATAAGTTGTAAAGAATTCCTTCAGAGGATTTAGAAGATGCATGGGTGCGCGGATGATGAGAATTCTTTACAGGGGATTTTAGGTAATGCATTAGGTGCATTAAATGTCTTTGATGAAGCAAATGCTTGCAGGTTTGCAAAGGGAGTTGGGATGGAATTGTGGGTGGTTCTTGCGTATGTTTAAGGAACCCCCACAGAGAAATCATCTAACTCTAAATGTGTTGTGTATCATTTCTTTTATAAATACGAGTGTGGATATCGTGAGTGATTTGCTATTATTGTTATATAAAATCATGTGTTTATTATTTTTGTAATATAATACATCTTCAAAATCCTTGATTTTTCATTTTTGTGGAACTGGATTATTTATACATAAAGTTAATTGCCTTTCTGATAATAAAAAAAATTATTTTGTTCACGGCACTATCTTATGTTCAAAAGTTTGAAGGGATGTGTTTTTGGGGATAGGTTCACCTTTTTGTCATATGACGCATTTATTTTGGTACACTTCAGAAGCAGTTGCAGCGTCCGAAAATAATCACAATAGAAAATTAAGAAATACTACATAATAGTTACAATAGGCTTAGTTTTTAGTTCACAATTGTAAACCTGATTTCTGTGTATTGCAAATAAATTCAATTGCATTCAAAAACGACGATAGCAGACGTACAAGTTTAAAAAATATTAATTTTGGCAGCAAAAATTAAATGCATCGCTGATTTGAATAAATTCTCGAGGATTCAAATCGTACGTACCTCCGAAATATTCTCTCGAATCTTCCTAATATCTTCAATCGTTTCAAAAAACGTTTTCATGATGTTAGTACTTATAAGTTTTACTTGTATCATCATCATCATCGGCACTACAACTGGGATTCGGTCTTGGCCTTATTTAGCAAGTCTCGAGGGTGTTAAATTTTCCACAATAATTTATTTTTACGGGCAAGGTTATTAGCCTTGCGCCACTTTTACTTGTATACTTACTTTATAATAGAGATTTAACAGAACACAGGGTTATATAATTTTAACGCCACGTAAAAATACAACTTTTGAAAAAAATCTATTCATTGAAAAACGATCAATTTACAGTCTAAACATTTTCTGAAACATCCGTGTCTCGATTGAATGACCGCCAAAAAACATAAGAGCGAACAATTTCCGATAAAACTACACTTCGTTCATGTCGACTTCGTCGAATACCGAATACAAACTAACGAAAAGGTGTGCGCCCAAAGTGATTACAACATCGCGAATTCAGCACGCTACCAATTGTAATAAACGTCTAATGCCCTATAAGGAGTTAATTTTTGCAATAAACGGCCGGTAATTCTGAGGGGTTATCTATGGGATGGAAGTCGATTAATCACGATGTTTTCCTCATGCCAATTCGTTTCGAATTAAAATGTACTTGGTGGCGTTGGTGGCAGTTTTTTTATGCTTCTAATCGGGTCATCAATTCTTTATGGCGAATTGAACAGCAAAGCCCATAAAGACTAATTTATCACTTCGAATTGTTTGTAAGAGAAAAAAACAACAATTATATTAATAAATATAATTTGTTAAAATTTCGTTTAAGCGTGCGGATGACTAATTTAACATAGTTTAAGTTAATAAAGATGAACAAATCAACTAAATTTCGGCAAATAAATTATATATTGAAGGCGTTGGGAAATTAATCAGTTTTGAGTGGTCGGAGTCAAGAGCTTTGGGTTGGGTTATTGATAACTTTGAATATACGATACATGTGCTATAAATTCATTCCATAAACAAACTTTCTCTCATCTCTGTTCTTAATAGAAACCCAAGTACATAACGGCTCAAGTAGAAAACAACTCCTTAAAATTAACTTCAGATTCCGTGAATCACTATAATAAAAAGTTTACTGTCCGGAAATCATAACAGACTTGTCTATATAGCTACATAAAGGATGTACCAATTAGAAGAAAAGACGTTAAATGTAAGTAGCACGTAAACATCAAGAGATTTTTGTACTAAGTTTCTCATTTAATAAATTCAGTCTTTGGCAATTTAAATATTAGCAATTCAAGAATGATACGATAGTGGGCGTTCAAATAAAATTACGTATCGCAAGCTTCGCGATTTTTTTGGTCAGCATAATCGAGTAACTGAGAGAGAGGTTGAACATTTTTTTGCAAGAAACTGGGGTAACAGCAGCTGTAAAAACACCAGTTCGAGCTCGTGTACGTCGTGCAGCCGAAAGCATTGATGCGGTGTACGCGAATGGTGTATCTACACACCTCTTTGTCCAGCGCAAGAATTGCACCTCTCCACGAGAACATTACGCCGAACTTTGAGAAAAGATTTGTTTCTACACGCTTGCAAAGATCAGTTAATAAGAGAACTGAGAGCTACTGACGATTTTAAGTGCTGTGTCGTCGCTTATTGGATTTATTTTATACTATTTATTGGCCTGTAGGAACCCGAAAGTTCATGACCTCACCGACCTGACTCCGACATTGTTCCCTGTCCCGTGCGTTCTCCTTCCACGTTCGACCATATGATCCGATCTCCTCGAGGTCTAACCTAACATTGTCCTCCCATCTCCGTCGCAGCCGCCCTGTCGATCTTTTTCCCGTTTGCTTACCGTCAAGGATTCTATGCACGGTCCTATCGTTGCCCATTCGCGCCACATGTCCGGCCCATCTTAATCTCCGCGACTTGATTACTCTCACTATTGTGGGTTTGCGGTATAGCTCTTCCAATTCGTGGTTGTGGAGTTTCCTCCATTGTCCTGCGTCCTCGTCATATTTGCCGCCAAAGATATCCCTTAGGACTTTATTCTCGCTAATTGGATGCACAACTAAAACCAAATTTATGGAAATGTTTCACAAAATGTCATCGTTTGTGATGAAGCCAATTTTGGTTTGTGAATAAGCAGAATTGTTGCATTTGGATTGATAAAATTCCAAGGGCGATGGTCTAAAAGCTTATGGTCACTGTATGGTGTGCATTTTCATTGCACGAATCACACGGACGCGCACAAAAAAGTTTGAAGATTTCCAATGCGGTTGCTCTGGGGACAGCAGACCAACATAACATTGCTAATGTTAAACTTACACAATGGATGGAAGTTCATCAGCAAATGGTTTTACAACATCATGCAGAAGGTCCCCCGACTACAAGAGCTGCAAAACCAATAGAGGTGAAATACATTGACCCTGCCCCCAGAAAAAATGTCGAAGATGGCCCCTGGAGCCACATCTTCTATATACTCGTATACTTCTCTCAGGGGAAGCGAACCCATGGCGCCAACACAGCGCCCCGAGCTCCCAGCAAATAACTATTGAAAAGTTGCAGTTTGTAACGCTCCGGCACCACTCGGAAGGAATTCCACAGCTTTCCCGCTCGGGACGAGTTCTGATGCAGAGATGTTGGCGTCATCAGGAGATTAACAGCAAATTGTGCGATCCGTCGGATTATCTTGTGGAGCGCATATAACCCGAATTGCGCGGAACAATACCACGAATCTCCGAGGAACAGCACCCGTGATAATATCTGTAACGCAGGGAGACGTCGGCTACGCGCCTTCGATGTAATAGCGACTGTAGTCCCGACGTCAGCGCTGTGTCCCCGATCAGGTTGGGCGCTCGTCTCTGTATGCTCTCAAGTAGGTCGAGGGTATGTTTAGGAGCAGAGCTCCAAGCATGAGAGCAATATTCGAGCGCGGGTCTAATTTTGGATTTAATTGTGCGGTAGTAAAATATTTCTTGGCTCTAAAAATATGACTCAATTTTCCTGAGGTGGAGCCGGTGATGTTCGACACGTGGTTATGCCACGTTACATTCCCACAGACTGTGATGCCGAGTAACTTCTAGCTTTCCGCAGATTCGAGGGCCTTGCCATTCATCATCAGCTGTTGAACCGATGATCCACTTTTCTTTGTGAATGCTTTACAGTGTTTCTTCGTTGCATTGAAGTTGGCGAGGGTAACCTTTCCCTACTGCAGGACCTTGTCCAGATTCCGATTCAGCGAATCGATCTGCCTACATCTCAGCTGGTGCAACGTTGATGCACTAATCGTCCGATCACTCGTAAAGGGGGAAACAAGCTCACTATAATCCGCAAAACTGAACATCTTGTTATCCGTTGACTCAAACAAATCATTTATGTGAACCTAAAACAGGGGTGGAGCCTAAAGAGAACCTTGAGGTACCCCGAAGTTAACAGGACACATGTCCGAATACTCGCCGTCTACAACAACCCGGATAGATCGCTTTTCGAGGAAGCTCTTTGTTGGAGATGCGATTTTCCAGGAAAGACAGGGCAAGCACCAGCAAACAAGTTCCTGGGAAACACAACGATCAGCTGCACGCCCATTGCCGAAAACCACTCGAGAGGAAAAAGGCACTCAAGAAACGAGTTCAAGAAAAGAACATCACTCAGGAGAAAAGGATTTTAAGAGAAGAACAGCCACGAATCGAGAAAAAGTGAGGACAGTTGCGGGCTATATAAGGCGAGCGCATCGACAGAATACCAGGAGCACCACAAGGCTCCATTCTAGGCCCCATCTTATTTAATATCTACACCTCAAATATTCATCGCCCTGTGGACGGGAGAGTAAACCAGATATGCTATGCGGATGACGTCCTAGTATACACGTCATCCAAAAGCCCTAAACTCGCAACAAATCGACTCAACCGTCACCTAGACGATCTGTATCAGTATTACAGTCGATGGAAAATCCGACTTAATCCACCCAAAGCAATAGCTATCATTTTGAGTAGTAAACACTCCCAACCTACTTCTCGATATTCATAGCATATTCGAATACAAATAGGAGGTACTACGATTAGACCACAGGACGGGATGAAATATCTTGGGATCATCTATATCCCACAAAATGAATTTCAGCAAATATGTGACCCATTTTCTTGACAGGGGCCTCGGTCAGTCTAAGCAACTGCACAACATTTTGAAGTGGAGCAACAAAGTTGAAACCAAAGTTAAGCTTCTCTGCTATAAGCAGCTAATCCGATCTGGAAAATCGTGCGCCGTTCCCATATGGTCCTGCATATCTTCGGCTCAAATGCAAATACTTCGGGTTTTCGAAAGGAAACTCCTCAGAAGATGCACCAACCACTCTAACAAGGCCTTACGGTCGCCATTACCCGAACTCTCACATATACGAAGGTGCCTTCATTACCCCCATCGACGAGTACTTGCTACAATTCGCATACAAGTACCTCGAAATCATTCAGAACAGCGAGAACCGACTTGTAAGAGGGTCTTGCGTTCTTGACCCTTCTCTCTCTCGATCTCTTGGGATCAAACCCCCACCATTTTTTCTTCAGGACAAAACTGAAGAAAGCACCCTTCCCAACAACATTCCCCTGGACCCATCCCATAGGGTATACTGCTAACACACTACACACACCCACGCACGCACAGTCTTCACGGATGTGGGTGATTCTGGTTATCGCAAGATGACCGGAAGCCAGAGACAAGATCAAGGACACACCTGTCCTTGTCTCGCCGAAGTCGGTCTCTCGCCTCTTTCTCTCTTTTTTTTTTTAGAACACCAGGAGTCGTCACAGGAACTCCTCAACAAACGGTCTTAACGAGACCAATTATAAAGAGAAAATTGTATAATAAACCTCATTTATCATTGTAATAAAATAAGGAATTAGAATAAGCTAATGGTACCGCGTTGTTTTGTTTCGTTTTCGTTTTCCTTCTTGTTCGCGGAATTGAACGCTGTTAACGAGACCATAATTATAAAGAGAAGAACGGAATTTTTATGGATATAGGAAACCAATAAAGAATAGTAAATAAGCGAATTGCCCGCAGTGTGTTTTCATATTGTAGATTTTAGGGATTTGTACTGGGCAAGACAGTAACGCCCGTAAGTCCAGAGCAGAGTCCGGCTCTGGAAGTACAGTCTACTAATTTAAAATCCAATCATCGTTGGCCGGCCAGTGCCGGATTTACAGTCCATACAACGAAAGGAGGGAAGATGTTGGAAGAAGCCCCGACCGCAATATTCGGTTCTTTTCCGTTCAGCAGCACTCTTCGCCCAGTCGCAAAGCTGCTGAGAAAACCGTATGAACGAAGTTTCTTCAGCAATGCCCCGTACCAGACGCCTTCAAGAGCCTTGGAGATATCCGATGCAACCGCCCTCGACTCCCAATGTCCCTCAATCGCTGATGTCCATATATCTGTTATAATGGTCAAAAGGTCTCCCATGGACCGCCGCCACGGAATCCACATTGACGATCATTCAGATGTCCATTCCACTCCAAATAATTAATCAACTCGGCATTGATGACTTTTTCCATCATCTTAGACAACATAGACAGTAATGCTATCGACCGGTAATTTTGTGGGAGACACTTTTTTCGTGTTTTTTGGGATTGGATGAACGTGGGTGATTTTACATTAGGTAGGAAATGCCCTCCGTGCGTAAAATAAGCGAAACAGTCTGTCAAGAACCTGCGATAGTTCTGGAGCACAGTTCTTAAGGACTACCGCTGGTATTTCGTCCGGGTCAGTTGCCTTCCTACAGACCAGTCCACGTAGAATGAGTTGAATAGTACGCGGTGGAACCTGACATCCAGCATCGAAGACCGCACTGGCGTGATCACAGGCGGCACCGAAAGACCGACATCGAGGTTCGAATTGCCGGAAAATATCTTCGCGAACACATTAGCTTTATCCTTTGAATTTGTGACTAACGTCCCACTGCCCGGCACTAACGGAGGAAAAGAGGATGAAGCAAAGTTACTGCTCTCAGCCCATGTCAATGACCAGAAGGGACGTGTCGGGCACGCAAGGAGTATTTTAGTCACTTTGTCGTTCTAAGCCTACGTCGTGGCATCAATCCCCTGGTTGCACGCGTTTCTGATTCTAACAAAATTCGTTCTGTAAACCCCGATGGGGGTGGAGCGCCATTTTTTAAAAGCTGTATTTTTTGCCGCTGTAAATAGCTTGCATTTTTTATCAAACCAAGGCTTTTCAGATGAATTTCGTTTGATGGAATGTGGAATGTAAATCTTCATCCCGAGAGAAATAATCTTTGTGATCGAACCTGCGCAAGCGTTAACATCGGAGTCTCCAAGGCACACCTCCGACCATCGAAAGGATGCGAAGAAATCTTGAAAATCGTCCTAGTTGGCAGCTCCATACATCCATAAGGGCGAAGCTGCTTAGGTCGGTTAATCGCTTGAAATGCAAGTGGGTGCGCGACCGATACCAAGCAGTGATCTGAGTTCCCCAGGGACGCAGCAACCTGTACGGTATAAATGCTCAGCTAGGATATCAAACTGGATTAAGCCTAATAATAAATAAATAAAAACAGATCCAGGGTGTTCGGGTAATCACCTCGGGCATCCGGCACTGGCGTAGGCCCCTCCAGGAGTTTAGCCTAACTGCGGCGAACATTCCCACCAGCCTCCCAGCCACGCAGCCTCGGCGGTTCTGTTAGAATGCACCAACCAGTCGGAATTATGTACAGGGCAGGTCCTCATCCCGGCATCCAAAAAAAGGTCACTTTCCCGATTTTTTTCTCACAGAAGGCAATTAATAAAAGAGTTAAACTTTTTGTCACTTATTTATTTATTTTTAGGGTACAAATACATTTCTTCTTATTACAACATAATGCCACGAAAATTTATGACGAGCCCGGTTTTCTGACCGTCTGAAAAAAAGGTAGTCGCATGATCACTCTAGCACCTGCAAAAGTTATCAGAAATGAGAAATCAAAGAATTTTTAGAAAATATATGAGTGTAGTTGGATCCTGAACTAGAATCTTTAACCTACGTTGAAAATTAATGGCAACCATTTACATTTTTGTTCTGTTAAAAAAAAACATGTCATCGTCATTCTAGTTCAGGATTAAATAAACCACACCTACTTTAAAACAAAAAAAAAGTGAACTCGATCCATTCAAGAAACTAAACTAAGAAAACGCGACTTTACACCAGACGCGTTTAAGAATTTGATTAAACGTTTTTTGACGTTTTGGGGTTTTTTGGGGCCTCACCTATAGATGGCGCCAGCAGTTCTAATTACTACGTCAGGTTCTAAAGTACTATGTCTGATTACCGTATACATAATATTTCTGGTCGATTTTTTTGTAAGTATACAGCCTACTGAACAAGCCTCTCGAAATGAAGAAATAAACGACCTCATTTGAACCCGTTATGTTGTAACTTTTTTATAAAAAAAACCCAAAACCGGTTTTGGGGACTTATTCTACACACTATAAGCTATCAAAGAATGAAAGGAAAACTAAATCGATTAATTAAAATTTCTTGGTGAGAACCTCCCCGTGAAATCGTCAAGGATGACAATTTTAGAAGCCAAGCGGGTGATCTGCATCCAGTCGGCGGTACGTGAAAGATGTTCGAAAAATGTCACTGGTCGATCGTTATTCAGAGGGTGGTAAAGACAACAAAGAAATTTAACAAAATTCCTCACCACGCGCCTCAACCACATGTTGTCCATGCCTCCACCCTCTGGCAAGCCAGATTGGGCCACGTGAAGACGCAAACTCCACCCTTAAAATGGAATCTTGGATGTGTGTCGTATCTTGAGCAATGAAGATATATCGAATCAGTTGATGAATCGACCCGAGTCCCAGTTAGGGCAAGGATATCAGGTTTCGCTGTTTGCAAATATTGGTGGACGGCATTGACATTCGTTTTGGTGAAACCGATGCCCCTGATGTTACAAAAGATCAGAATATTTACATGATCTTCCCCTGACATAGCCCCCAGGAGATCCGAATCGGAAACTAGTTTACCTCCGGCATTCTTTATCCCAGAAATAACCATCATGAGTTATCTCCGTGTCAATCCGGGTCATCAGCCATACTTCCGAAACACAGTCGAGGATTTTCCTCGACGATATCACGGAATGTACAGAGTGACGGGCTGGTATCTCACATTGAGGCGGACTACCACCTAAAGCAACCTTTTTTCGAACCGGTGCATCAGCCGAGCCCCGAAAGATGGATCACTGAGCCTATAGCTTGATAGGGTATTATTTCACCGGGCGACAGGGACCCTGCGGGGGTGAGGATGTATATGCGCCAAGACACGGGCACCTGGTTCGCTTCCTTCCCACTTTTCTATTTCCCGCACCTGTAGAACTGTCTATGTCGGTGCGTTCTTTTGCAACCAGATAAAATTAGCTCTTTCTAGAATCGTAGAAAGGTGTGTCCCTACAGATATCGTTTTTCCTTGTCTCTCCACCTTCTGCTGACAATGTTAATACGATTGAAAGGGGGAAATTAGCGCAGATGCGTTGTCCGCGAATAGTTAACTACGACGATACACCACCGACGAAGGAAAGAAGGAATAAAACACGCTCAATAATTGGTAACACAGTAGAATGGCTTTATTATGGTGGTCCTATACAGGGCCACTTTTGTTTGCTTAATACACTAAAACATCTTTGTTTACACCAGGTGCAATAACCAGTAGGTGGTCAAGGGAATCTTTAATGCCGTTAATATCCAGTTAACAATAATAATTCTCTACACACATATTCTTGTACACATATACAAATGTTCTAGATACATCCAATATCTATCGAAAATACTGTCTCTGTGAAACTTGTACAATTTCGGCATCTGGTGGTTGGGTAAATCCGCATGCTCCTAGCAGTGACCCGAGTTGCGCCGCACTATATTACGAAAGGCTGTTTCATACGCGAGGATGCCAAACGTAAGGTGGCCAAAACGCACGTCAGGTTCTGAGGACCGACTACCGAAACCGCCTGAGTGGATCGAAACTAAACAAAATGCTTGCAGGCGGCGGTGTGGCCCTGGTGGCGGTTGGATCTCAACCCTCTAATGTGTGCCCCCGGTGGCGGTTGAAGCTCGACTGGCTAACGAATGGCAAGAATCTGTTCATCGCGTCGTGGCGGTTGAGTCATAGCTGAAACAAAATAACTGCCACTTACTAGAAAATTTCGAGAAGAGTTGCTATGCCTGTATAGGGGATTAGTTCCGGGGAATCCTCGCCGTATAAGCTGAGTTGGATTCGTTGGTTGTGTGTACCGGGAAATTGGTTTCCTCGGCATAGCCAAGTATGATCAAGGGTCTTGATCGTTGTGATGGTCGTTTCGCGGAAAATTAACTGTCGCTTGGTTGCAAGCGAGAAGTATAGTTTAAGGAGGAAATGAACCGAAGTGGTTTTTGGGGAAAATGCATGCGGTTTGATTGTAGGGAATTGATGTGGTTTTACATCTTTTAGGTAGAATAGGAACCGAAATGGTTTTCGGGGGAAATTGGAATTGCTTGGGTGCAAGCAAGGGATATAATTTAGATAGAGAATTAACCGAAGCAATTTCGGGGAAAGGTATGCGGGTCGGTGTAGTTGGTGGTGATGATTAATATTCCGTTGTAGGTTTGAATATGTGTTTTTTTACAGCATATGAATTTCCGGGGAAATTAAGATTGCTTGGTCGCAAGGAAGGAATATAACATAAGTAAAGGATTAATCGAAGGGGTTTTGGGACAATGATATGTGGGCTGATGTAATTGAGGGAGATGATTTAGAATGTATTCTGTTGTAAGTTTTTGGAAATGCCCTTCATTGCAGATTGGGAGACGGATTCTTGCAAGTTCGGGATGGATACGCTGGCAGATTTTGCATGGTTGCGAATGTGTGTATTGCAGGTTTTGAATGGGGAGTTGGATTGAAGTGACGCGCTGTTAGCGGTCAAGGTTGGTTGGAATTGGCGGTTGGTTCTCCATGTGGTGTAGAGAACTTCCACAACCCCAGCTACCACTCAGTTTTTAGTTACTTCTTGCGACAAGTCGGCTTAGCTGTGAGTATATTCTAACGTCTTACTCACAGGGTAGATCGAATGGAGTGAGTCGGGCATGCAAATATGCAAGTGGAACAGGCAATTTTTTTAAGATAACTATTTCTCTGTCTCAAACTGAAGAGAAAAAAATACGATTGTCCATTAATTGCTGATATCCAAGGGATGCGGAATATGTATTGTTTATTATAAAGGAGTCCACTAGATTCCATGTAAACGAAACATGCCATTGAAACAGAGTTTGCGTGAGAATTTTTTTCCGTTTCTTCGGGATCGGCTGAATGCAAGCGGGTTTTCCTCAGAAACTAAACGTTTCCGTGCATGCCATCGGTTTGGAGGGTGTGTGAAGATGTCCTTAAAACCACGCATCCACATTAAAATTTGCGCAGGAGGGATTAACAATAAACAAATTAAAAATCAAGTGGACGGTAAAATTCAAAAATTGAAACGAGGTATTAGGAATTATATCCAGTAGCTCGATTTAAGTAGACTTTGAAAAATAAATGCAATGTAAAAGAAAACGAAATTAGGGCTTGCGTAACTGGAATTTAGAAGGATACGATCATAATTGTATATTAAAGTAAACAGTAATTGAATAGTCATCATTTAAAATTTCAATCTAAATAAGTCGAAGCGACATAAAGAAAAAGAATCTAAATTACCAAAGTAAGAACAGTATTTAATTATTTTTAATTATTAATTAAAATGTTAAATAAAATTAAAATTAATATACAACTAAGACAAATAATAGGAGAAATAAACCAATTAAAGGAGGAAGATATAAAAAGCCTTTCCTTGTTTCTTTTTTAATTGATTTATTGAAAAGAAGAAGAAAGAAGGAAGAAGAAATAAGAAATAAGAAAGAAGAAAGAAGAAAGAAGAAAAAAGAAAGAAGAAAGAAGAAAGAAGAAAGAAGAAAGAAGAAAGAAGAAAGAACAAAGAACAAAGAAGAAATAAGAAAGAAGAAAGAAGAAAGAAGAAAGAAGAAAGAAGAAAAAAGAAGGAAGAAGGAAGAAAGAAAAAAGATGAAAGGAAGAAAAAACAAAGAAGAAAAAAGAAAGAAGGAAAAAAGGACAAAAAAAAAGAAAGAAGAAAGTTGGCTGATTTACTTTTATTTTTTAGTCATGATTACTACATTTTAGCAGTCTCTTGTATTGTATTTCATCATCGTTACTATTTACTTTGCCATTTACAAAAGGTAAACGGGTTTTTAAATTACGTTTTTATGATTAATTTGTATGCCATTCCTCCTTTCAGTAATCCATTTGAGTTCGTTTTAATAACAACGGGCTACGTGTGTCCTTCGACATTCGATGATCATGGTTAATGTCAGAGGTTGAAGTACAACAAACAATGAAAAATACTGATGGCTCCTCATCCACGTGTCACTACATCTAGATTCTACAGAAATAAATCACAAAAGCTTGAAAAACCTTCTCTTAAAATGTCATCCAATCAATAAATGTAATTCAATCAAGGATTTCATTGTAATTACATTTCTGTGCGGAAGAAACGTGTCCAATCGAATTTATCTATTTATGTACTCGTAACATATATATAGATCAAATATTGATGACCATCTGACGATAGCGATAAATTCTCCCCAAATCAACCTGAGGGTTCGCAGCAATTCTCACCAACCAACAGAAAACATCGTTATATTGAAATCTACATCTTTAGTTCATTAGGAGACAATTCGACTAATGAGCAGGACTTCCTGCCGCACTAAATCGGGTCAAATTGCGAGCCGTGTAACTTTCAATTAATTGGACAATAAATAGTCGGTTCCCCCAGGTGTGCGGTGTCCCTGTATCTTTCGCCCTCAATACGAAGTACTACAAATGACTGTTAATGGTCGTGGGAGAAGTTGTATTGAATTGAGGTACTTGATTGAGTTCGTGGTAACCACGAGCAACAGTCCTAACAATTTGCGGTCAGCAGAGCGACCTTGAGAGTTGTAAAGTCGAGCATGAGAGGTTAAATTAGCGCTATTAGTGATGATGTTGTATAATTTCATTTTAGCCATTGTAATTATTTTCGACGTGGGTCGTAATTAAATCCCAGAATTTTCACTATACAGGCAATTTTTGATTAAACCTGTCCGCGATTGACGTGAAATATATCTTCCTAGGACGGAAGTAGCGGAAGTCTCATTCTTGTGGGACAATTCGTCGCAACTGAAATGACACATTCTTTGCCAACAGCAGCGCCTTGGGTCTATGTGCAGGTATCACGAGTAAACAAATTTGCTATCGGCTATGTGTATCCTGGTGAAACGTAAGCGGAAACAAGGAGATCTCTCAAAGTCGTTTCATTAGAAATCTATTCTTAGGCAAATCTAATATTTTGCGTGGCCCGCAATGGATATATTATATTGAAAGAGCTGCTTGAACATAGACTTAACATCCTACGGTCAGGCTGGAAGTTTTTGACGTGAAATGTAATTAAAAGTTAGATGAATCCTGAACGTAATCCTTGCGAATTTAATGTACGCCGATGGAATTAGTTGATGAAATGGAGCGGCAACTACTTACAAAATGTGTTTGACAGGAAAGTTGTAATTGGGTGGTTTTGTTTAAGATGAGTATGAAACTACTTATGCCGATCGGACTCTCTATCAAGTTTTCGGGTAATAGAACGCTACAATAGAACACCAATTATTGCAGTAGTTAAATGAGTGTAATAACTTGAGCACCTGTAACTAACATGGCAATATACTAGGTGTCTAGCGGCAGATTTATGTTTTTAATTATTTTAAATTATTTCACAAGGTAATAAATGAGGCGAATGGGAGTGATATCAATTGAATCGCGGATCCTGTGGGTTTTTCAGTCATGGTGTTAAGTATGCCGATGATGATCTTGCTAAAATCATAACAATAAAAGCATCATCAGATTTAAATCATAAAAAAAGCCAGCACAGTTTATAAACTTCAGTAACCCCGGAGACTATAATGCAAACATCAAATATTATTTGTTCAAAATTTTGAATTTAGTCACAATTATTAATTGAGGAAAAGAAAAATATGTATTTACTAATAGGGTTTTTTGCAATAGTTGGAGAAATCACGGAAGTTGAAATGCGATGTAACCTGATATTTGTATATCGGTGACACTGCATTTCCAGGCAATTGTGCAATGGAAAGCGACCAAATTGCGTTGTCGTCATCAAAAGGTGTTGACCCCAAATTAAGAACAAACATGAGGACAAGTCTACTTTTGAGATGGAAGTTGTCTGGGAGTGACTGTAGAGTTGCGAACGAGTTTTGGCGGGTTTTAAAAATTTGATATAATGGGGAATTGCAAAAAGACTAGGGAGTGAAATGAAAGTTAAATTTGAAGTTTGTTTCAGACAATTATTAAAGTACTAAATACAGTTATTATTTAATGTGAAGTTTGTTCCACACAATTATCATTGTTTTTATATTCTACTTCTCCCAGGTAAGGCGAAGCTATAGCGCTGAATCACAGCCCCGGAATGCTATTTTTTTTCGACCGGGTCCATCAGCCAAGCTCCGAAAGATGGGCAAGGATTTCTCTCGACCATTTCGCGAAGCCTGTAGCTTAATGGGGTGATATTTCACCGGACGGCCGGGCTTTCGAACCCTACCTACCACACAGTAATTGTGCCGAACTGCACAATAGCAAGAGTCGTCAGGTGAACCAACATTTGCACAATCATTGTATTAAATACTATTCATATTTAGTGTGAAGTTCGTTCCAGACAATTATCATTGTCTTGCAGTTATTATTTAATGTGGGGTTTGTTCCGGAGAATTATTCTTGTACTAAATATAATTATTTTAAATGTGAAGTTTATTCCAGACAGTTAAGATCAGACAATAAGTTCGTTTCATACAGTTAATTATTAAATATGTTATTAAAAGTTATTAAATGTTTTTGTTAAATTATTATTATTAAATGTTTTTGATAAATTATTATTAATTATTTATTATTTTTATTAAATTAATATTAATTATTAAATATGTTATTCAATGTTATTAAATGTTGTTAATGAATTATTATTATTAATTATTTATTATTTTTATTAAATTATTATCAATTATTAAATATGTTATTAAATGTTTTTATTAAATTATTATTATTAAATGTTTTTAATAAATTATTATTATTCATTATTAATTATTTTTATTAAATTAATATTAATTATTAAATATGTTATTAAATGTTATTAAATGTTTTTAATGAATTATTACTATTAATTATTTATTATTTTTATTAAATTATTATCAATTATTAAATATGTTATTAAATGTTTTTATTAAATTATTATTATTAAATGTTTTTAATAAATTATTATTATTCATTATTAATTATTTTTATTAAATTAATATTAATTATTAAATATGTTATTAAATGTTATTAAATGTTTTTAATGAATTATTACTATTAATTATTTATTATTTTTATTAAATTATTATGAATTTTTAAATACGTTATTAAATGTTTTTATTAAATTATTAAATTATTATTTAATGCTTTTAATAAATTATTATTATTAATTATTTATTATTTTTATTAAATTAATATTAATTATTAAATATATTATTAAATGTTATTAATGAATTATTATTATTAATTATTTATGATTTTTATTAAATTATTATTAATTATTAAATATGTTATTAAATGTACACATGTGTGTGTAGTTAAGTTAAATAAATAGAAAAGCCGTTGTTTTCAAAAAGGTCAAATGAAAGAAGAATGGTGGTTTTTTCTGTCGGTTTTCGATTTCAGGATAGTAAAAAATATAAGTTGCGTTCGCTATCGAAGGGTTTTTTGGATCGAATAATTGTCAGCCCCAGCAAATATGCAGCCTGCTCCCCATCCAGTTCAAAAAATCTTTGGAATAAAATCCAAAGAATACATGAGTAAAGATATCCTCTTTCGTTTGCGTAGAAATCAAAATTAGAACATTCAATTCAAAGTGGTAATGAGGCGTAAGTTTTGATTGAGGATATGATGACTATCGCTAACATAGCGCTGATGCAGTTAGAAATAGCAGCGCCAATTCGATCATCAAACGACCTTCTCGATCGTGATTTATAACAAGAAACACATACTGTAGTGCTTGTCAGAATTTTGTATGAAATTATAAGCCAAAGTGGTAACAAAAACGCTGGGATAGGTAAATTACTAGAATCATGTCAACTAGTTATATGTTCCGAATGTACTACAGTTTGGATCATCGTCAGCAAGCTTCCCTCAAGCAGCATTTGCAATTTGGTGGTTCCCTGGGTTCTCAAAGAATAGTATATTTGAATCATAGGGATATTTGGGCTATAAACGATGCGATTGAAAGGGGACACAACTGGTATTCATTTAAGTTTATTTTTCTTCGATGAAACATTGTTCATTTAGGCAAGTCTTGAATTTGTAACAATTTAATTCTTCGTACAAACATCAATCAGGACATCGACGGCACTGTTTTCGCAAATATTGCACCATTTTAATACGTATTCATCAATTGGTCCCAGGAAAACAAGTACATATCAGGATGATCCTCCGTCATCGCTGTTTTTTGTAACTTTTAATAGGGAACATAGTGAGGATAACATTCGTGATGGATTTTCTAAGTTTGGAACAACAGGTGATACTGAATTGAAAAGCTTAGGAGGAAATTAATGCCACAGTACTGGACGAATGTCCGTAGAGTATTAAAGTCCGAATTGTATCTAATGGGGGAAAGAGAAAAACGGATGTTGCCCAAGAGAAGGTAATTTGACTGACTGTAAGTGTAGTACCACATTCAGGTTGAGTTAAACAAAAAAATAAAGAAACTATATTTACAAATCCAGCTCCTAGTGTTTTATTTCACCATATGAACGGTCGGCGGCGGAACTCAGTTTCTTTACCACAGTGAACGCATGGGGTGTATTCGTGAACCCGTGCCCGTGCCGGTACCATACCAAATACATGACACCCACAAGTCTATTTATAAATGGAAGTTGACGGAAGCAGTGTTATATTTACAGTTACTGCGCGAACAATTCACTGACTTATGAAACTTCCTTCGTATAATTTCAAAAAATAATGCCAAGCGTAACGCTGTCAATAATTAAATCCCTTTTCCTTTTTTTATCGGAGTGCATTAAACACATTTTGAAAAACCGTGTAAACTGAATCGACTATAGTTCTGGTTCTACATAATTGGTGGGGTTGAATTTAGTCGCAGTATATTCAAAGGTAATCAAAAATATATTCCAGGCATATTCGGAAAACGTGTTATTGGTACATTATACCCTGAGAAACGTTATTTTTTAACATCTGACACTATTAAACACAATCATTTGGTCTGAACTTCTACAATGGAATTGATATGAACCCGAAGCCATCGTGAAATATATGCTGTCACCCATAGAAAATTGCCATCAATGCATAACTAAAATAACTTAAAAATATAACATCCCGCAAAACGCGTATTCTTAACTTTCCCCCAATTACTTCATAAAAGCTACATCCCTCCAAGAATAATTTCTACCTTGAAAAGAAAATGAAACAAACAAACAGAAAACGAATTCTGTGTAAAACATAAAGTGCAGGTGACTGCTCAGCACACAAATATATTATCTACAGGAAAGCAATTTCATTTTGTCAAATAAATGGAAAAATGTTCAAAATGAAATCGCTATCTTTTATCCAACGGTCCTTATTCAGTTCAACGAACTGGATTGAATGTAAGGATGCTGTTTCGACAATTTATTTTTCTACCAATAATGCCATCAAAAAGATTTCGACAGCTTTTCAAATGACAATTTAATAAAGTTGTTGATTTGAAAATAAGTTGGATTTCCACCGAAGAATATTGTAAGGCAATAACTCGATTTTCAAATGCAGGTAAATTGAAAAAGTCCCAGCGTCGGCAATGAAGATAGGAGCATCTAGGAATTATTATTTTAGATAGACTTTGAAAAGCTCAAAACTACTACATCCTCCTTGAATTATTTGACAATATGAATTTGAGATAAAAATTGTTTTCAATGGGTGCCGCCTTAGAAATTTGGCATCGGATAATGTTACCAAGATTGTTAATTTAACTGTACTACTATGATTTAATATTTTACTTATGTTGATCATTTTATCTATAAAAAGTATTGCACTTTGTATAAAATGTATTTACGTTCCGAATTATATCGTTAATCCTATAGTAGAGGTACTACTAAGTTTACTGGAGAGAAAGCCGAAAGCAGTACATAGACATTCGCCGCAAATTATCCCCACGCGGACGTGGTACAGGAAATACAACCTTCCTACAGCCTCCGAGTGACAAACAGCAGACAGTGCCCGACCGATTATCCATTTATAATTTTCCTCCACTACCCCGATCTGTGCGTCAACCTTCACTTCCTTCATCCACCTGAGCTTCTGGCCTCCATCAAACCCAGCAACCTTCCAACAGTGATACGACACACACGAAGAAAAATCCGTCAGAAACATTAACTAATGATAACCTGTTCTCATTTAGCGAGATAAACTCTCTTCTTAATGAAGTTGTAACCAAGCGTAGTGCTTGTCAAACCAAAGCTGACCAATTTAACGTCATTACTTCATTAGCTATTAAGTACATATACTCGGAAAAAACATGTTAAGAAATTCTCTTAACATCATAACTTGGAATGCGAGAAGCATCAAAAACAAAAAGCATGAATTTTTTAGTTTCTTGATAAATTTTAATATTGACATTGCACTTGTTTCAGAAACCTGGCTCAAACAAGACATTTCTTTCTCACATCAAAATTACATATGTTATCGCCTAGACAGGGTACATGCTAGTGGTGGAGGTGTCGCCATTGTTGTGAAAAAATGTATAGAACATTCCTTGCGTCCTTCATTGCGCCTTAAGTTAATTGAGGAAATTAGTATAGATGTAACATTAAGTGACAACTCCAAGGTGAGTCTTTTTTCGGTCTATTTCCCTGGAGGAAATAGAAACCTAGAGAAATCTACTTACTTTAAGCGGGATCTGCAAAAATTGTATAGAGTCAACACTCGAAACAAGGTAATTATTGGTTGTGAACTAAACTGCAGACATCAGTCGTGGAATTGTCTTAGGGCAAACAGCTGGGGTAACATTTTACTAGATGTTGCTGAATCCAGCCCAAGTTTTTCCATACTTTATCCACTTCTCCCCACCTATATCCCAGCGAGTGCTAACAAGAACCCCTCAACTCTTGATCTATATATCACTAATATTCCAAATTACTGCACAGTACCATTAACTCTAAATGCGTTAAGTTCAGACCACCTTCCGATCAGCCTCACAGTGAATCATACAGTAGTTGTAATTCGTACCAGTTTATACCACAACTATTCCGCCGCCAACTGGAATTGTTATAAATCATATATAAACACGAACTTGGTTCTAGGTGATACCAGCCTAAATTCTATAACCTGCAGCGAGCACATTAATATCCCATGCAACAATTTTGTTTCTGTTATCAATAGAGCGGCCGATCTTGCGATACCTAAATGTTCCACTGCTCCAGTTGATAAGGCACCGCTTCCTGAAAATATCTTACATCTGATTAGGCTACAAAACTCTGAAAGAAGAAAATGGCTGCGTTATAGAATCGATTGTTTTCTAGTTAATGTTAAAGTCTTAAATAATATCATTAAAAACGAAATCTCAACATATAGAAACAAGTGTTGGAATAAACACCTTTCCTCTCTTGACAAAGCTAGCAAACCGTTCTGGAAAATATCAAAAATTATGAAAAAGAGAGGGTCAAGTATTCCTCCGTTTAAAGTTCACGACAAGTTGTTTATTTCTTCAGTGGAGAAATCGAACCTACTTGCTAACACGTTTGGTAAGAACCACTCCATATCTATGCATCTAAGCGACGCGTATACTGAAGCTGAAGTTGCTAACACTATCCATGTACTTTCTCAAACACCAGCTGAAAGTACTTACGCAACTAATATCAGCAAAGTTAAAAAATTGATAAAAAAACCGAAATCAAAAAAGGCTGCTGGTCTTGATAATATTAACAACAAATTAATTAAAGCACTTCCATCTGCTGCAAGTAACTATTTAACGTTCATTTTCAACGCTTGTCTTAAGAATTGTTATTTTCCGGCCTGTTGGAAAACAGCCAAAGTAATACCTATCCCGAAACCCGGCAAACCGAAGAACAGCCCCGAAAGCTACAGACCTATTGGTCTACTTAGCTGTCTGAGTAAGCTTTTAGAAAAAATCATTAAAGAAAAGACTGATCGTTTCGTGGAAGCAAATAACATCCCACCAAACTTTCAGTTCGGTTTCCGTAGTGGTCACAGCACAATCCACCAAGTCTTGCGCATTAAAAACCACATAGCTGGTAAATTCATCGACAAGGAGTCAGCGGGACTAGTTCTTCTAGACATCGAAAAGGCCTTTGATACGGTATGGCACGATGCCTTGATTTATAAGCTACTAAAACTTAAGCTGCCAATACCGCTTATCAAAATTATCCAGAGCTTTCTTCGTTCGAGAAAATTTATTGTGAGTATAGGAACCGACATATCCTACTACTCACCAAATCCACTATGGTGTACCCCAAGGCTCGGTCCTTGGTCCCATATTATTCACATTGTTTGTCGCAGATTTACCATGTCTAGGTGAAAACATTCAGGTAGCTATGTTTGCCGATGATACGGCCATTTTCTCTTCGGGTGCCTTATTCACTAATGTCTACAACTCTTTGCAAGCAGCTCTTGATAAACTAGCAGTATATTACAGGAAATGGAAAATAAAAATAAATGGTAATAAAACACAAGCTGTCTGGTTTTCGAGATGTAGGAAACACTGCTACCTACCAAATGGCACTAAACTCAGTATGTGTGCAGATGATATTGATTGGTCCGAAGACTGTAGATATCTAGGTATTATTCTAGATAAAAAACTCATCTTTCAAAAACACATCACTACCACAATTGAAAAATAAACAAAGTCGTAAGAGTTATGTATCCATTAGTGTGTAGAAAATCAAAGCTTAGCATCGAAAATAAAATTATAATATTTAAAACCATTTTTCAAGCTATACTCCTGTACGGGGCGCCTGTATGGTGTAATTGTGCTCGCACACACAAAATAAAATTGCAAAGGTGTCAAAATAAAATATTGAAAATGTTGCTGAATTTGCCATGGCATTATTCGACACATGAACAACATGAAAACGCTAACGTTAAACCGGTAGAGTTCCTTATTGACAAAATCAATCGAAACTTCTTCGTCAATTGTTCTTTTTCTGACAATGTTCTCGTTTCCCGTCTTGCGTTATCCTAAATCACTACATATGTACTCTGTCTATGAAAATTATATCGAGGTCATTACTACATAAAATAACCGGAAGCTCGTGCAATATTAGTCTTAAGATTCAAATAAGGGTTTTTTATTGTAGTTTTCCCTTAATTTATTATTTGTTATTCATTAAAATTGTGCTATTGTCGTTATATAGATTTAAGATTATAGTTGTAAAGGAATTGCTATCCTAAATCTCTCAAGTACTAGTTGTAAAATATACTATAAATGTAATTATCTACTAAATAAAAATTGAATTGAAAAAGTTTACTGGACAGAAACTCGTTTGAGTACAAATATATCTGCATATTAAAAATATATATTTGTTGGTACAAATGATTTATAATAACATATCTTAATTATGAGTGTATTCTAAAATCCGTTCGATAGGGATTATAAGAAATTGCTTCACTGAGACACTTTTATTTTTTTGCTTTTTCAATCAATTTTGTGTAAAAACCACAGCTTTTTATTATTATTATTATTCTTATTTATTGGCCTGTAGGAACCCGGAAGTTCATGACCTCACCGACTCGACTCCGCCATCGTTCCCTGCCCTGTGTACTCTCCTTCCATGCTTGACAAGCCGATCCGATCTCCTCAAGGTTAAACCTAGCATTGTCCTCCCATCTCCGTCGCGGCCGTCCTACCGGTCTCTTTCCCGTTAGTCTACCGTCAAAAATTCTACGCACGGTCCTATCGTTGCCCATTCGCGATACATGTCCGGCCCATCTTAATCTTCGCGACTTGATTACTCTCACTATTGTAGGTTTGCGGTATAGCTCTTCCAATTCGTGGTTGTGGAGTTTCCTCCATTGTGCTGCCTCCTCGTCATATTTGCGCCAAAGATACCCCTTAAAACTTTATTCTCGAATACGCTGAATTTGTTTTCTCCCGTTTTGTGCGAGCCCATGTTTCGCATCCGTATAGAATAATCGGCATGATTATGGTTCTATAGACAAGGAGCTTTATATTCTGTGATAGCAGTTTGGATTTCAGCAGTTTACTGTCTGCGTGCCAACTAGCATTGCTGGAATGCAATCTTTCGTTAATTTCCTTCGATATTTAGTTACTGGCCCTCAGTATCGTTCCCATATATTTAAATCTCTAACTTTTTCAAATATCTTGTCTCTGACGTTTATATGTCTTCCCTGCTCTCGCCGTAATCATGTGTTTTGTTTTGTCTTCATTTACTTCTAGGGCCATCTCTTCTGCCGCTTGCATGACGTTTTCATTGTTTTTACTTACATTTTCTGGATTATCGCCCAAAACGGCGATGTCATCCGCATATGCGAGCACTTCTGTGACACCGTTGAGGGATGATCCGGCCATGTTGTCATCTTCTACCTTTCTGATGACATACTCGAGGACAAGGTTTAAAAGACATGGTGAAACGCCATCGCCCTGTTTTAGTACGTCCCGCATTTCAAATTGTTCTGAGAGGTGGTTTTCTATTCTAACTCGCCCTTTGTTTTCGTTCATGCAAATTTGAATGAGGGCGGCATACTTTTTCGGGATTCCCAGCTCAACTACAATATGGTAGAGTCTTTGCCTTTCGACTGAGTCGTAGATTTTTTTGAAGTCAACGAACAGTTGGTGAACCGTCTTTCCGTATTCCCACTTCTTTTCCAGTAGTTACCTTACTGTGAACATCTGGTCGCTTGTTGACTGATTCCTGCGGAATCCACACTGGTAGACGCCCAGTATTTCTTCTGCGTACGGTGTGATTCTCGCCAGTATGACATGTGTTAGTGTTTGGTATTTGGTTGGTAGCAATGATATTCCTCTGTATTTTTCGCAGTCAGATCTGTCGCCCTTTTTGAAGATGGGGATTACTATTGAGGTTTTCCATTCTTCCGGAGTAACTTCTTTATCCCATATTGTTTTGATGAGCAGGTGGATCTTTCGAGTGGTGGCCGCTCGTTCATGCTCCACAAGCTCTGTCGGCATGCAGTCGACTCCGGGGGCTTTGTTGTTTTTCAATCGATTTATTGCGTCTATAAATTCGTTGAAAGAGAGCTCTGGGATCTGATGTTCGGCTGTATGTACGTCTGGTGCGTTTATTTGTGGTTGATGGGTGCGCACATTGAGCAGGTTTTCAAAGTACTGCTTCAATTTTGTCACGATGTTGATTGTTTCTGTGGCCAGACAACCGTTTGTGTCTGGAATTATTTTGGCTCTCCCTCGGTAGTCATTTCTAATTGAATTTATGCCGGCAAACATACCTCTGATATTCTTTGCTCTGGCATTTTCTCGGATTTTTTCGATTCGAGTCTTCTCCCATTCGCGTTTTTTGCGTTTGAAAAGTCTCATTGTCTCTTTCCGATTCTCGCGTAACTTTCTGCGTCGACTTCACCATATCTTTCTAAGTGGATCACTCTGAGGCGATTACGTTCTTCGACCTTCGTCCTGCACTCATGGGCAAACCAAGGTTTGGACTTAATTGTTTTCTTAAATCCTAATATCTTTTGGGCTGTTTGTTTGATTGTGTCTTTGATCGATGCCCATTTAGTGTCCACACTATTGGCTTCTTTTTTCTCACTGCTCCTATTCTCTAGTATGGTAAGCCTATTTGTTAGTTCGTCTTGATATTCAGCCCTTTTGCGCAGGTCTCTTAGTTTATCAATGTCGAACTTTTTGCTCGTCTCCCGTGACTGCCCATGTGGGTTTGCTACGAGGCGTCTCCTGATTTTGCCCATCACTAGAAGATGATTGGAGTCGCAATCTGCTCCTCTATATGATCTTACGTCAAGGATTTTCGAGTGGTGTCTTTTGTTTATGAGGAAGTGGTCTATTTGGTTACGCGTTATGCCCTCGGGTGATATCCATGCGGATTTATGGATTTGCTTGTGCTTGAACATCGTACCTTCACTACCAGATGTTTGGACGCTGCGAACGTGATAATTCGAATTTCGAGTAGACCTTCTTTACCTATAGTTGGTTGGAAGATATATTCCTTTCCAATTTTCGCGTTGAGGCCCCCAGGGAGGAGTTTAACATCGAATGATGAGATCCCATCAAATACTTCCTCTAGGGTCTCGTAGAACGTGTCCTTCGTTTCTTCGTCCGTACGTTTGTACGTTTATAAAAACATAATTGTACCATGAGCCCTGTATTTTTATCACCGACATTGCCAATAATTAACTTCAATTAACTTCTGAGGTTATGTGTATCGGTACCTCCACACACCAGTGTAAACCCGTTGGTTTCGATTACTTGATGTGGGAGTCGAACTTCCTGAAGCGCGACGATGTCCATTTTATATTGTTTCGTGTTTTCTACGACCGTCTGTATCGCGCCTGGTTTATATAACGTTCGAACATTCCAGGTGCCGACGCGTATATCCCGTTTTTTCCGTTTTTCCCTACGTCTCCTTTTTGCCGAGTCGGTATTTTCGTGATGATTTGTTCTCTTATGGTAGTGTCGGTTCATCACAGCTACGCCTACCGGGTTTTTCGTGAGATTGTTTTTTGTATATTGATTATTCATTTCGTGGGAACAGTCTGGGGTTTCAAATAGTCCGCCATTTCAGAGCCCCTCTTTGATATGGTAAGTTCTGCTTACTGCTCTGATTCGATCCGGTGTCAGAGAGGCGCCGTTATAATACAGCCGGCATACCCCTGGCTACAAACCATCCAATGAGCACGGTGATGCGTAACACCCTCGATTAGGGGTGGTAGATCTTTGTGTGTTACTCCTCGCTAGTCTGTCTGACATGGGTGGCCCTACTGGAAGCGTGTGCTTCCGTTAGCATAGCCTGAGTGATTCATTGTAGTTTAAGTCCCCGCACCACGTCAAGGTTTCTACCAAGCGGGGGAAAACCACAGCTTTTCAAGAAATTATTTTTTGATATTTTATAATTGTTTAAATCGACGAGCATGAGTCTATCAATAAACAAATCATGCCATCTGTCATCAGTAATGAATACTGCACAGGAATAACAAAACCGCGTGAGTTAGTCAACGTTATTCTTTTTTTTTAACATACTGTGTTTATTTGATCAGCAATCAATTTTTACATTACGTACTAGAGCTATATTGATCAGCAATCAATTTTTACATTACGTATGTAATGTTATATAATTCTAGTGATACAATTGTTTACATGCATACATTACACATTTTTCAAACATAACTGAATGTGTGAATAACTATTTGAGTATTATAGGTTTAAATATTGACAGTTTTTGTGGAAAAGGACAGAAAACCAGGATTTTTAGTTTTTAATTTAATCTAATCTTATACTTAACTTAACTCTAACTTATTCTAGCTTAACCTAATTAATATTATAATAAGTTAAATAAGTAATGTGAGTTGGAGAATATAGGGATTGATGGTTAAGAAGGTAGGTTGGCGTGGGATATGGTCAGTTAGTGGTCTCGGGTGGGATAAATTAGTCACGGATTTACGTTCTAAACACCGACGTTAAAGCCATCGACATCTGCCTAATACCTCACAGATACCGATTCCCATGAGCACAACAAAGGACACTCGCATCAACAATAACCAGGACACATGCCATTGTCTTCGGGCGAAATCGCAAATATCAACGATCGTGGGTCGCTAGGGCAATGACTTATGCAACTATCGGTATGCACGAAGATCAATGTCAATAAAAGCTAGTGAATGTAGTTGTGCATCTTTTTACAGTTACTCACCAAAATTTCAGCCATTTCGGAATCGTAGTGTTTATTTGACTCTCGTTTGAGTGAGTCGATGTGAGTGTTTTTGTGAAAACGGACAAAATTGAGTATCGAGCTGTCATTCAATTCTTGTTTTTGAAAGGCAATCATCATCGTCATCATCGGCACTACAACCGGGATCCGGTCTTCGCTTTATTTAACAAGTCTCTCCGCCGGTATCCGGTCCTTATCTGAGACTTGTTAAATTGTCTATAATAATTTGTTTTTCCGGGCAAAGTTATTAGCCTTGCGCCATTTGAAAGCCAATACACCTACGCAAATCAAAGATGAGTTGGACTCTATGTATGGGGACTCTTCACTATTATTTGCCACTGTGAAATTTTGGACAGCTGAACTTAAACATGACCGTGAGAGCTTGCGAGACGATGAACGTTCGTGACGTCCAAACCTGCACCAACTGACGATAACGTCGCTAAAGTTCACCAAATGGTGCTAGACGACCGCCGAATTAAAGTGAGAGAGATACCAGAGGCTATGAAAATGTCCGAAGAACGTGTCTGTCACACATTAAATCAAAATTTAGGCATGAGAAAGCTGTCCGCACGTTGGGTGGCTCGTTTGCTCACGTTAGACCAAAAAGATGTTCGAATGAACATTTCCAATGCTCTGTTGCCGCAGTTTAGGCGCAATAAATCCGAGTTTTGGCGCCGATTAATTACTGTCGATGAAACTTGGATGCACCATTATACGCCCAGAGCAAACATTATACAGTCAAAACAGTGGACTACAAAGAGGAATCGGCTCCAAAAAAAAAACCAAAAACTGTTTTTTCGGCTGAGAAAGTGATGGCGACTTTTTTTTTTTTTTTGGGATAGTCATGTAGTTATCTTAATCGATTATCTTCAAAAAGGAAAAACCATTACAGGAGCATACTACGCATCATTACCCCACCAACTGAAGGAAGAAATTGCGGAAAAACGGCCACGTTTGCAGAATCAAAAAATCCTGTTTCACCAAAACAACACGCCATCTCACACCTCAGTCGTTGCCATGGCGAAAATCCACAAATTACGGTTTGAACTGCTTGGCCACCCGCCTTACTCACCAGATCTAGCCTCAAGCTACTTTTTTTTTATCCCCAATCTAAAAATTGCGCTCGGATGGCTGAGATTTTCATCAAATGAGGAGGCAAACACCTTCGTGAAGAGTTATCTTGCAGAGAAAAACGCTGAGTACTATTTTGATGGGTTAGAGAGATGGGAGAATCGCTGGGAGAAGTGTGTAGAGTTACAAGGAGACTTTGTAGAAAAGTAAAAATACATTTTAAGAAAAAATGTCTTGTATCTTTGTTAAGACGGAAACTTTTCAGTCCACCCATGTAAACAAACTAGAATTTAAACATTGTTTTACTTGTAAGTAAGTTAAATATCTAAGAGAGGGAATAAAATAAAAAAAATGTACATGAAATGTGTAAAATGGACTGTATTCCTCGGTTTGATATCACGGATTTCTAGCTAGCCGTTTCTGTGGTAAAATTTGTAGAATAGGCATAGATCTGCCACGAGTTTTCGATATAATAATGAATGCATCGTTGTAAAATTCCAATTACAACTACTTTGTGATAGAGAACCTCTGAATCGGTGTAATAATTCGTTTAAAATTAAATAGGACCTGGTCTGGGAATTAAAAAGTCACACACCAAATGAAATGGCAACAGCGGATGATCAAAATTCGAAGAAAATCATCTTCAGTCATGAGGCACATTTTCACCTCAGTGGATTCGTCAATAAGCAGAATTGCCGCATTTGGGCGAATGATAATCCAAGAGTGATTGTCGAAAAACCAATGCACCCACAAAGAGTGATTGTTTGGTGCGGTTTATGGGCTGGCGGCATCATCGGGCCGTATTTTTTCCAAAATGAGGCCGGTCAGGCAGTTACTGTGAATGGTGTTCGCTATCGTGAGATGATAACGAACTTTTTATGGCCCGAATTGGAAGATATGGATGCGGACGATATGTGGTTTCAACAGGACTTGCCACACAGCTAACGAAACAATGGCACTTTTGCGCGACAAATTCAATGGCCGTGTTATCTCACGTGGTGGCGATGTCAAATGGCCGCCAAGATCATGTGATTTGACACCGTTGGACTTCTTTCTTTGGGGTTATTTGAAAGAAAAGGTGTACGTCGATAAGCCAGCAACAATTCAAGAGCTAAAGGATGAGATAATTCGGCACATTAACGGCATAGAACCTCAATTATGCCTCAGCGTCATCGAAAATTTGGACCATCGGATGGAGGTGTGCCGCCGAGGTCGCGGCGGTGTAGTGCTACAAAAAGCCCTACTATTTTTCGCCCACATTACATTTATCTCCCACATTACATTTTCCTCCCACCTATAAGAAAATCCATTTAATATTCGCAACATAACATTGTCAAACCAAATCGAACTAAACGTTCAAAATTCTCATTTATTGAATTCAATTCATTTATTCAATCCAATGCATTTGTTCGATTCGATTTCCTAAAATCAAACAGCATAATGCATTATTTTCCCATGTATGCTAAAAGCAATTAGCACCTAATATTCCTACAAGATCCAAAACCTAAAAGTGCATGTGCCCAAACAAAGGCATATTTATTCGATACGCCGACACACAATTCTTGCAATCATAAACATAATATTTTCACACACCAGATGTTTTATGACTAGCTAATAGACACGGATTCCCAGATCCTAAACTAACAACCAATTTCCACGGATCTTGTGCTACCTATTTGAAATGCACGAAAATTCTTGTGTGCATTGGCCAGATGGCTAATACAAATAAAAACCCCAGTAAAGGGTCAAACGATAAGTGGCGATGCATCATGACCTTCGAAAGAAGATAAAGATACTTGAGGATTTGTATTTTCGACAGCTGGAAAAGTGACTTGACTGGAGTCGCTTAGAGGAGTCAGTGAGTAGCGCGCATGTGGGGAGGAAGTAATGTGCCTAACACGGACACTAGGTTCACTTCCTCCTCCATCATAAATTGTTCGCGCAAACACTGCTCACAACGCAAGGGGGAAGAAAACGATGGTTGACCTTCGCGACCGAGCGGACACAACACAGAAACAAAAACACTCCAGCGATGCTATTTATGCTTACATTTTTTTTTTAATAATGATGCTTACTTATACTTATTACTAGTGTTGGCTGATTTTAATAGATTCTTAGACATTCCACACACGAACTGCGGCACAAACGTTTTAACCCGCCGTACCGGCGCCGGTACGGTGGATGACGAGCGACCCGACCGCTCTGAAGATTGAATTACGACTCAACGATATCTTACTCTTTCAGAGCTCACTCGCTAATCGTGATCATGGTGGTATGTGTGCCTAAAACAAAGAAAGACATAAAGTGCATTCCTAGGATACGATTTCGGTAAAGCAAATAAAACCGAAATCGTCGGATGCATGTGCGTAGCAGCTAAACAAAGAGACCACGATGCGATGCGGGAATGTGCTAATTAGTTTTAGCTAGGTTACTGGGAAATGGTGTTTATGTCATCGCTAGTAAGGGTACGTATTGAATGCCCATTTGCATTGTTTATGCTTGGATTTCAATTGATGCCGAGGGACGCGGAATGCGTATTTGCTTTGGGTTGCAGATTGTGCGAGTTAGGGAATTTTATTGCTGGGAGAAAAACGTCGCCAGCCAATGTATACATAAAGAAATTTATCGTATACATGAATGAAGGTGGGAATAGGCGACGCAATGATAATTATCCCTGGCTGGAATGGTTACATGATATGTGAACCGAGAGTTTTTCTTTTCAGGAAATTTATGATGAGGAAATTAAGAACTCTTACAGGGGATTTGTAAGCGAAGGAATGCTTGAAACGGTAAGAATTCTTTATAGGGATTTTAAGATTATAGATGGTGATCTATATAATGCGTGAAGCATTTACAGGTACTAATACTGTTGCATTAGCGAACTTAACGAAGTTGGGTAGTAATTACGGGGGTTTTTTCAGGTAAGTGGACCGTAGGGTTTGGCGGAACCGCTACACGCATAAGGAGAAGACCTCCTCAAAAAAGTTAAGAATAAAACTTAAAAATAAATTCGTTTTTAAAAAGAATCGGTCTGTTTTTCACTCTACGGCTCAACAAAATGTTTCTTTGTCGCTACAGTGTTTTTCGAATCGCGATTTGATCGTTTCCTCCCCAGCTAACAAAAGTGATTTTCATCAATAGTGCTTTCGTCGCTAGTGAATCGGTATTAAGGACAACAACGGTAGCCCACTCTTCCCGGGGAACCGGAAGCACGGTGGTGCACCGAAAAATACTATAGCGTCCATTTGGCCGATATTTTGTTCCATACATAATTGAACCATACCAATATTATCATAATAAAAAGAAATGACAATAATTTCCTAAATAATTTGCGTTTTATTCAAAACCAACATCGGCCCTTAAAATTTAACATATATGTTCTGTACTCACTCCACCACTTGGATCAATACTTTTCAAAATCATCTATGAGGAAAGACACCTGAACTTGTAATGGATACCTTCTTTGTTTGTTCCACATATTATTTTGCTGCAATTATTTATTCGAATCCTATTACCTCGACCTGCCAGATATTTAATTAGCTATTTGGAACACACAATTAAAATCAAACAGCCATTTAGTGGCTTCCATAGTCATATTTGAGTTTAATTATTTTGCCACAGCATCGTGTAGAACTATTTGAGTCGAACTCAATGAGTATAACTAAAGGGTTACCCCATCATTTATGTTTTAACTACTCGTTAAATATTAAATCTGCCAATGGTCTTTACACGGCAGTTAGATTGGAATTGTAAAACGTGTTCAGCCTCAACTCTCCTCGATATAAATCGGAATGCAATAAAAATTTATTACGATTTATTCAAGCAATTTGTTGGAATCAAACGGAAAGGAATGTATAGAAATCGGTTAAATCTTTGAAGAGTGTTTGAGGGGCTATAAGTGGTTACCATTATAGGTGATATAAGTGCTATAAGTTAAGGGAGCGAATTTCGCCTGACATCTGCTCAACACTGACTCGCACACGTAGTCGGCTGGCCTAATCTTCGGCAGGTGTGTGAAATGTGACCTTAATTCCTGGAACACCACTGCCGTAGATAGATTGCTTTCGTTTCCGATTAATCATTGCCAGGTGTCTGTTCAATTTCACTCAAGATACATGAAACGGGAAATATAATAGAGAAGATTAGACGAGAGCCCTTGTTACCTAATTATAACGTTAATACCAACATGGTTTATTGATATTTGAGCAAGTTATTGTAATTAAATAATTGGCAGCCCTGTGCGGTTTCCTGATGATTGATTTTGATTCAGTGTTTCTCTGGTCGTAGTTTATTTAAGATTTATTAGCCGTAAGTGGTGTGGCACTTTTGAATACCGTTAATTACATTGGTTATAATTATAAAATAGTAAAATGAGAAGAGAAGGAGATGAATGATATTAAACCAACATACACCAAATCAGAGGCTCACTATGGTTGTACGCCGAAAGGCATAAGAAAAATGATAATGTATAATTTAGAGTGCTTGTCAGGAAGTTAATATAAGAATGATATTTGTAAAATAGAAGTTAACATTAAGTCTTAAGTAAAATCTGTAATTGAATTGTTAAATAAATGTGTAGATAAAAAAAAACTAAAAAAAAAAAAAGGCTCACTATGGTAAAAACTTGAAAAATAAATTTGACAATGCAGCAAGCAAACAGGATCAGATGAGGTATGAAAGTTTAAGGTAAGCGATATGGCGTATTCGTCGGATCTACGTTTATGATTGACGAACTGGAAGAATGTTTTGTCGGATCATTTTTGAGATTGGTCTGAGTTTTGGTAAGATAGTTCCGATAAAGATAGTTGAAAAGTTCCATGAATTGGAGATAAAAGCCAAGAAAGTTCGAGTAGTCAGGTGTAGTTCGATTCCGAGAGAAGATGACCCATAACTTATTCCTTTTGTTACGCAGGGAGCGAAGCTTGTGATTGTACTATGGAGGGAAAGAGTTGGATGTTCTTTGTCTAGAATAGGGAACGAACAGGGAAATAGACTCAAGCATTCCGGTATATAAATTGGTGATGGCATCTCCATGGGCCAAGGCTAATAACCTTGCCCGTAAAAATATATTATTATGGAAAATTTAACAAGCCCCGGGATTTGCTAAATAAGGCCAATACCGGATGCCGGTTGTAGTGCCGATGATTATGATGATGGCATCTTCAACGGATAGGTAATCGTAGTGGAACGAAAGCGGCCTAGGTAGTCGTTGATGAGGCGAAAATTTGCTTTCTGAGAATCCTAGGCGAAGCGATTGGGAGGGGCGCGTGTGGTGTTGTGGAGGTTCCTTAAAGCATTCCCTAAGAACCACCCATTTCCTTAAGGGGACATTCCGGTTTGTTCGGTTCAAAAAATCCATTTTTTTCGCTTAATCGATAGTTTTATACTTCAAAAATAATATGTTAAAGTTTGGCAATGAAATCTTAAGCGGTTCCAAAGTTATAGGTGATTAAAGGGTCGGGTCTCCCGCGGATACAAATTCGTATCATAGGTGGCAACTACCGTGTATTTAGAAAGATGCAGACTATCCATTTATTAATTTATTATTATTATAAAAGTAAAGTACGAACAGCTATTTACCCAATTTACGTAAAACTGACAGATTCCGATTTGTTAAAAAAATGCAAGGGAGGTTTCACGCAAAATAACAACGAAAGTTTCAATGCTACTATCTGGCAAATGGCGCCAAAACACAAATACAGTGGTAAGAAAATTATTGAAGTTGCGGCTCTTACCGCAGCTTGTATGTTTAATGAGGGGTTTTTACCCGTATTGCTAATAATGCAAGTCATGGGCATCAAAATTGGGTACGCTGCGACAGAGATCGGCTGCAAGACGCTGACCGCAGCCTAGTATACAACTCGCACGAGGCACGAACAGCGAGGAAAAAGGCGAAAATGTAACTGGATGACCAATTCGAAGTCGTGGAAGGAATTGTTTATGGTCCAGGAGTAGATGTCTAACTGTTAGTATAAAAAATCCCGATGATTTCATGAAAAAAATCACTTTTATCTTTTGTCTAATTTATCTCCAAACTTTGAATGCGTTTTTCTCGAAACGACTTTTTTGAGTGCGGTGTAAGCGATAATATGTAAACGGTGCATACGATTCTTATGAAAGTTCGCACACATATTTTTAACAAGCACACGCAAATTGTGAGTGAATTACTTTTTTATTTATTTATTTATTTTTTTAGTTATAACTAAAAAATAGAGTAAAAAAGGCCGAAAAATCAAATTTTTTTCAATAGTCCGCCATTTTGTTGTTTTTTATTAATTTTAAAATGTTTGTCGCTCACATTGGGCTAAATGTATTTAAGTTCAATAAACTTTTTGCATTTTTCGTATTTTTTCACTGGGGACGAAAATAACCCTTACACGAGCAGAACGGATGGCTAACTTTGAACACCTGGAGGGGGGGTTTCCGGTTCCGGAGTGACTCGACAAAATTTACAAACGTAGTCGAAAGATGAATAAAATGATTAAAAAAAATTGTTGTTATATCTTTAATACTTTCTCTTTAAAAAAATCATGAAAATAACCTATATTTTGACCCGACAAACCGGAATGTCCCCTTAAATCAACCTGCCTTCCCCTCACCCCACAAGCCACTTTACTTACCCGCAATCGAGCAGCGTAATCTACCTTTCATTAGATTTCACCTGAAAGTAAAACCCCAGCAAGCATGCACAGCATCAAAGCATTTCGTTCATATTACATGAACCATATCAACCCAATCGGCACAGCTTGTCAGCAATCTCGATTGGTAAACACATGCCAATCTAGCAACGTGTTCTTGTTCCAACAATCCGTTGATCCAAGAAGACACGTCGGGAAGCGTACTTGTTGACACAGCTGCAGCCGATATTTTTCCTACCATTTCTTAAACAAACATTGCCCCCATATCCATTAGGGTCGCAACAGTTGCAACCAATTCCCCTTTACCGGCCATCAACCGATTATATAATTAAATATGAACAGGATTGTTAATTAAACAATTATACCTCATGATCGTACCCATGTACCATTACATTAGCTTAATCAATAGCTACCCTAGCCACTGCCATGATAAACAAATCTTCGGTTGACCTATCGTCACCGAAAAATCTATAGCCTACAACGGCATGATTGTGAGCGGTTAAGTAAACTCCACAATGTTCCCATGTCGCCATGGCTAAACCAGGCACACAGTAATCTCACTGTGTTTATCTTATCTACCATCCGTTGGTCCATAGCCACCCTGGGTAACTCGTATGCTTGCACATCTGCAAGTTAAATTCCTCATGTCCGGTCACCCAAGTGGCGAATGATCATCGATTTACCACACGTCCCATGATTGTTGTTTAAACAATTTTATCAATACCCATGCCCTATGATGCATTCTTTAAAGCAAACAAGGCAGCCAGGCCTCGCATTCGATCATCTATTTGATCACCCGGGCAATTTAGATTTTCTTTCATGGACCCTTTGCATCTGCGACGCCATGACTTCCAACGAATGGGTCTTTATCCTGGCCTGTAGAGTCTCCATAGAAACTTGCCAACAAAACTCAAACCGATCGCCCATTGGTCGACGCCAAGGAAAAGATCGGAGTTGCTCCTCCCAGATCGAGGGAAATTCATCTCCATGGCGGCTAGTGGATGTTGACGGCAACATCACCAAGGAGTCAAAATCTATCTATCGTCCTCAACGGACATCAATTCATCACCGGATTGTGTTTTAAATATTACCAGAGAGCCGAACTTTAAGAGTCGAGTAGACAAGTTGAGGTCGTCGCGTTGTAGTGGTTTTGAGAATGTATAGAGTTGCGTATCGATCTGTGCGCAACTACACCATTGCTGGAATTCATTATTGGAAAAATTAAAATCTTACGAGTGTTGTGTGTTTCTGTTGTTAATGTTCACCGTGGCATTGTGCGCCGATTTATTTGGTACATCGAGTGTCCTTTATTTACTAACTCTATGGATGACCACTACAAGTGAGAACGATGTATATAAGGCTTTCTGCCTTTCCGTAAACTGCAACCTTGTGAATTTTGGAATATATACAGTATAGAGAACTTAAATGTCCCGTGTAATATTTGCCGCACTAAGAACTACCAGTGTACATATGATGCAGATTTGTTTTTTTAACTGCGGACAAGTGTATAGTATCGGATAACATTTATGTTTTATTGAATAAAGAATCAAACATCAACTCCCGATTTTAATTTTCTTGTCTTCGGTTGTGCACAGCGTGCATCGGGGCAATTTTTGTGGAGAATTCAACGGTGGTGTTTCTACTGAACCTGCGTCCTTGTAGACGCCCTAGTAAAATATCCACAGTGGCGAGTGGATTCAGAAGAAGGTCTTAAGAAGAGGGGGTGGTGGTTGTCTATAGATGTAAGAAAGAAGGGGCTGGGCGAGACCGGTGTATTGATAGGGCCTGTTGTAAAGATGAGGTCGAGCTGCCTACCCAAGAGGTTTCGAACGTTGCTGATCTGACAGAGACAAGAATCGCCTAGTCGATCGACGAAAAGACGTTCCTTGGCCGGGGTGGGGTGGGGGGTGAAGTGTGAATGATCGTCAGATAAAGTCCAATTTAGAGTTGTGGAAGATTGAAATCTCCGAGGATGATGATGTCGTCCTCACAATTACTCAGTTCGATTATATGGTCGATAGCATTGAGAGATACCTCGTAAACGTCAATAGGCTGGGATGGCAGGATATAGAAGCACATGACAAAGATTGATTTCCGAGGAAGAGTGATTTTGATAGTCACCAAGTCCAGCTTGGAGGAGGTAGGGAAAGCGACAAATGACGACTTGAGGCTGTTGTGGACAGCGATGAGCACTCCTCGGCTGGGGGAAAAGTACGTAGTATGATTGAGGAGGTCATCGCGGAAGATGGTGAACGTGTGGGTAAACATTTCTTGGTTATAATTACTCGTTTCACTTAAAGCGAAAATGTCGGCAGGAAGGCATGGGAGCTTTTCAGAATGGATTGGGTGTTTGAGCGAAGACCTGTTACGTTCTGATAATAGACGGTAAGAGGTGCTATGCTGTCGGTTGGTGGTGGGGGGGGGGGGGGGGGGGGGGGGGTTGAGGAGCGAAAAAACATTTTGAGGACGGCCTCACGACGTTGAAGATGTGATAACGCTCTGGAGTGAATGAAGTGATTGAAAGCATTTAGGTCATTCGATACTTTGTGAGGCTGTAGCGTCTCTGACAGATACACACACAATGCACAAGCAAATAGTGTAGAACACCGAACGAGAATGGAATAAGAAAATACATCAGAGCCGTATACCATAGCGATAACATAACAATTCACATCAGTGGAATGTAGTTGAGTTTAAAAATCGAATTCTAAACACGGCCAGTAGCCTGATGGGTTGCGCTTTGGTTCAATTTTTGGTGATTCTAACTGCCATAGCGTCAGTTCGAATCACACGTTCTTCACTATCATTCTAAACGCTATAAGGTGATAAATTGAAAATTTTGTAGAATTTTACCAATAGATTGTGGAGACTGGGGACGCCAGCGCGTAAACCTTCCTGTTGAATAGAGAGTTTGACACTGGTGTAACATTGGAGTTTGACCTCTGATGTAGACATTTAATATTTATTTGTCAGAAATTAGTTTTGGTTTGTTTAATTTATAGTTTCTTCGGTTATGTTCCTGTTCGTGCGCCAAAATGTAACATTAAAGATTGACCTCTAATGTTGGCATTTAATATTTTTTTATCGGGCAACTTAATAGCCAAGATCTTGTACTAGTTATTAGTATTTTATTATTATTATAATGTAATGCCTGAGTTTAACTCCAGATATTAACATTTATTATTTAATTATTAAAATGTTACATCTGAGCGTAACCCCAGGTATTAACATTTATTATTTCATTATCTAAGAGTTATCTTCTGTTAAACCCCACGTTGGGCGTCAAAATGTAACATCAGAGTTGTGTACTTCGATATTAACATTTAATATTAGGTTATCAGTGTTAGTGTTTCGTGATTACTTACAGGCTCTTACTGCGACTTCCTTGTGCTTCCGTCTTTTCAATGCGGCCTCGTCTCGCTGGTTTGCCTTCCTCAGTTGTGGAAACAAAGACTCTTCACTTGGTTTTTTGTGTGACTTTTAATTTTTATTTTATTATACAACACAATACAACTTCTCGGTAGAGTTTGGGTATTTGACTGTATACTTAACGATTATTAATATTTGACAGAGTAATTTACTGTTATTCTACTGTACTGAACTTAACTGCAATACTCTGTACTGTACTGCTAAAGAAAACACTGTTAATTCTAATCTAATCAAGACAAGTGGTCCGCTGTACACACGCTAAGGCCGCAATCTCTTGTCCGATAGATCAGATCAGTATACACTGCACTGCGACTTGCAACTCATTTGCAACCACTTTATATACCATTTTAATTTGATAAATGTGCAGATGATAAATTTTTTCACACCGGATGTATAACATATTTTGAGGTTATTCGCCTGCCATTCGCAATTCGCAATTTTTAATGACCACTTAATTGCCTTTGCAAAAAATGCCGCAGAATCAATTTAAATATTCATTCGATTTGCAGTAGCAATGACCGAACCAATTTCAGTGCATTGTTCTACGTGCAAATCGTATCATACGTTTAATTTCGCCTTTTTGCTACGTTCGACACTTTCGCTGCGCTCAGCATTTCGTTGCCGTTGAGCTACCGTCTTTGATAATACCGCCCATGTCCCATATCGTGTAAAACATCATGTATACGAAACTTGAGCTTGCCGACCGTGGGCTTGTGAAAGATGATATGCTTGAGTGCTTATCGCGGCGTGCGTGGATGAATGAATTTGAAGAATTGCATTGTATGCAGAATGCTTGTGACGATTGAGTTTGTTTATGGTATGAAGTGGATAGGCGTTTATCGTGATATGATATGAATCAATTGGAAGAATAGCATTGTATGCAAATTGCTTGGCATAATTGCGGTTTGAGATTATGTTTAATATTGCTTATAATTGCTTGGGATAATTGTGGTTTGAGATTAATTAATTGAATGAAGGTTTATTGATTGAGGACTGGCTTGAGATTGTGTGTGGTATTGTTGTATTCTTTAAGAGGGGGTGTGTGGCGGGGTATAACATTGGTTTTAGTTTTGCCTTCATGCCTTCATAGCAGACAGAATCAGATTTGTCGTGGAGATACGCTAAAGAGACGAATATTTTCGTACGTCTTTTGGTCTCTAAGTTTGGATAGTGCATAGCGCCAATCAGATGTTTGGGAGGTAAGCTGTGCTAGTTTTACTGCGGGAGGGAAGACTGGGTCAAAGACGGGTTGAGAACTGGGGATGGGGGTGATAGGGCATATATTAACATAGTCGATAATATTTGTCAATTGTATTGTAAAATTTAATGTAGAAAGCATATAAGAAATAAAACTACTACTACTACTACTACTAAAAAAAAAAACCATTGGAAAAAGAAAAAAGAGGATAAGTGACAAAAGAAATTCTGGAAGTAGTGAGGGTGTCGTGTTCGTAATTCGTTGTGTCGCCAGAGGCAGCATTCTTCATAATGAAGGGCAGCAAAGGAAAAATCGCCTCGGTATTAAATAATAACTGAATCCAACAATTGTCAGCTTTTCGAGATTTATATATCTAATAATAGAGACAAATCTTATTCATTCATCCATTGTCTAGAAAAACAATTTACACAGAAATGCAGCCCAATTACACCACGGCACAGCACAGGAGTAACAGCTTATGAATTATGGACTTCGATATCGATGCGTGAAAAATTTGGATGTAGGAAGAGTAGAGTTTCCAAAACACCACATTTGGATTTTTTGGATTATGGTTTTAGTTGCCAGTTCTTTTGAGTGGCCTGGGTTGTGTTCATCCAAAATGGTTGTTCGCCCACGTTTGCATTCAGCAAACCAATAAGTTTTTGTTAATTTCGGTGGATCAGATTCGCCATAAATTTGTCAAGCCATTTATTTGGCGACACAGTGTTTTTTCTTATAAAAAAAAGAATGTGTTACCCAAACTCAAACTTCATTTATTTCTGTTGTTAGAGAAGGAATAAAATTGGCTCAAATATGAAAGTTGGCAGATCGTAATAATAATACGGAACTAGTGATGGCATATATTTATAAAACCAAAGACATATATAGCGTAGTGTTAAAGTTAATTTCAAAACAATTTGCTTTAATCCCAACAGTTACTGTAATTTTTAATTAAACGGGGCAAATGTTATGAAATTCTCTTCCCAACAGCCTCACCAATCCACCGAATACTATCGATATTCATAGCCCGCGCAATTTTTAAAAATACAGTCGCATTTGTCCGTAATAGTATGTCAGCCAGGTGGCACAATACGATTAATATAACAAATATTAGGGATTCAATCGAATTATAAACTTCATCGTTTTATTACCTTCCAGTCTCGATTCATTATTGGAGCACATAATTTTGTCTGACATATTAACATGTGTTTTGGATCTTATTTTTGTCGAGTATAATGTGCTCACTCGAGTGTGATGATTAATTATAAAATGGGGATATTAAGTGAAAGTTCAAATATATATAAAGGACACGTATCCGAAAGCAAACGAGGATTGAAAATGAATAAACATAAATTAAACTCGACGGAATAGAATGGTATAGTATTTTATTGCTCTCATATTCCGACATACCCCTCTGTTAGCGCTCACGGATTATTTTTAAATGTTCACATCGTCAAAGCCAAGGCAGGCAATCAGCAGAAAGGAAGTAATTACACTGAACGAATTGTGTTATTTGATACCAATGAAAAATCCTTTTTCCCTTTTCTCGTTTGGCACATCCCACAACAAACATCTACTGAAACGAAGCAGAAAATTAAAAACGGATATGCTGCCGGAAATGAGAGAAGCTGCTTTTGCCTTGGAACACAAAAAAAGAAAAAACATAAATTAGAACATTAACCATTTGTAATCTCATCTCCATTACGCTCGGATTCCCCTTGTGAAACATTCTTTTAATCACGCCAAATGTTTACCCGTCATTTTCTTTGTTATTTGTTCGACAAGTGTGTCAATTTAAAAACATGATGGGCAGAGATTCTTAATTGAGGGCTTTCATGTACACGAGACAATAAAGACAAAATTTCTGGAATAAGTTAAGCGCACCCGAATCAATGTTGTCTTCAAATGTTACAAGTTAAAGGTAAATTTAGACATGCAGCTGAAAAAATGTTTCTTATTGGATCAGTTCTTCTTTGGGGTGCAGTCCCAAAAACGTACTGACTACTGATCGGGGACTTTTGGAAACCGAGGTTGAAACGTATGTACCCGAAGCTAAAATATGAGCATATGATAAAGTACATAAATAAAAAAAAAAATTGATGTAATGGTGTATAATGAATTTCTTTTTGTAGGAAAAAAATCGGTTTTATTAAAATTTGTAACAAAAAAAAAAAAAAAACGGATTAAGATTTTCGTCTTAAACTTCTGGTTGAATATATTAAACAATACGGAGGAAAAAAAATTTAAGGTGGGTAGAAACAACTGCAATGTGTACATGTAGTGCTCCACGAAGGCCCATTTGCCTCCCACATTTTCCTTTTCCATCCACATCTCAGACTGAATCCAATGCCAAACTAATTGCACCAAACTCTTAATTCTCGCACATTGATTCAAATCCTGTCAAACAAAATCCATCACGTGGTAAATGAATCAAATTTTCATGTGGTTCGTATGTGGGAGTTCTCTAACGCTACGCAAAGAACCACCCACAATTCCAACCCCAGCTCCCTTTGCAAACCTGCAAACGTTTCGTTCGTCAAGGCCATTTAATGCACTTAATGCATTACCTAAAATTTCCTGTAAAGAGTTCATTAACATTAATGCATCCAATGCATCTTCAAAATTCTCTGAAAGAATTCTTTACGACTTACATGCATCATAGAATCGAAAACCAGCCAGCCTTCCCTGCCACCACGTGCGCAGCTAATTTTCCTGGCTTATCTACAGTCTCGGCAGCCTTTTGTCCAATCGACAAAAGCAATCCACGCATCTAGCGTCTAGCCGCCATGAATAGAATTCTTCCGCATATACACATGCATACAAAAAGTTCGACCCTTTACGTACAGCAAGATACAGTACACAATCACCATTATGTACCTAAATTGCTTTTAGCAACAGCTTCCTAATTGCAATGCAGACTATTTATTCAGCTGCATGCACTTCTCACAAAAATGCCCTTTGGTCGAATTCCTTTTCTACGGTTCGTCTACCCATGAGCTCGCGGCATGTGCAAACAAAGTGATGTCCGCGTAAATAACCGCCCCCTCGTTGGGATCTATGTACCAGAGATCCCCTACCATTGGTCACTATCAAAAGGAAAATTTCACATCTTTTTCACCACACCACCAAACTCACCCCGGACGGAGGGTTGAATCAGTGAGTCGAAGCGATTGCTTTAAAGCGGATGGATGTCTACTAATTTGAAAATAGAAATAACGAGAACTTTGAAACCAATGTAAAATATATTTTCGAGTTGGCGCGAATGTTTGAGTGCGCGAAATCGACCGGATTTCTTGTTCGTCATTGTCAATTTTGATAAGAAGATCTAATACAAAAACAAATAAAGTCGAGTATTACGCATCATCCTTGTCGGACGCGGATTTGATAAAAGCGCGTCGCGATTATTGTATTACATACAGCGCGCCTAAGCAATAACCTTTTTATAACTTGATCATCATTTCTCCGCTACATGTGTTTGTGCGTTGTGTTTAAGCAGTAGTTGACCCAAAATAAAAAAGCAGCAATAACATTTTATGACTTGATCATCATTTCTCCGCTACATGTGTTTGTGCGTTGTGTTTAAACAGTAGTATACCAAATAAAAAAAGGAAGAAAACATTATTATAACAAAAGTGTATTGTAGCGAGCTTATGGTTCGCTGGATTAATTATTTTTAATAAATAAGAGCCGTTAAATCGATTTTGAATTAATGTAACACTTTATTAGTTCGTTAATAACAACCGTTACTTTTTACCGTACACTTAACGATTTCTGGACTTCTCGCTTCCGTACTTATCGCGTATTTCACTGCTTACTTCTTACTTAATAGTTTCTACTTATCACTTGCTTCACTTTCTTACTTCTCGATCTGCGTGCGACGTATTTATACCGTTTCCTCATTCTGATTTGGCGTTTCGTTTTCGTCCGTACCATAGTCTCGACTTTTCTATTCCAGTTTTCCAGTACTTTCTAAAATAATCTAGTACTTTGTTTCGGACTTTCTCGAAGATTCCAGTACTGATTGTCATATCCGTCACACTACCCTCCGCCTAGATTAGTTCGTCCCGAACTGGTCTCCCGGGCCAACAAAAGCCGCCAGTCGGTCGCGATGCACCACTTTCATCTTGGCGTTCGGCGGTGGAAGTTCTTGACCTTCTTCCAAATTTTCTACTGCTCTCCTTTTCGCGTCAGCTCTAGCCTGCCGCCATTCTTTCTTTTCCTGACGACGGAATTCCTCTTGCATTTTAGGGTTCGCATGCGAATAGTATAAGAGAAAATGCATGTGCACACTCTTAAGCTCTTCTGGAGTTTGCACATCACGTAAGCGATCTAGATCTTCATCTCTAATTACACGCATATCATCTGGTATTGAAGCATCTGTCGATTTCGTAACCGTATCCAACTGGTAGCTCCACATCTTTTTAAATAACTGGAGTGGTTTGTTCTCTGGAGCTGACAATAAACACCAGCGTGCGTCGTAGTAACAGACTTTCCATAGATCGTCGTACGTTAACTCTGGTTTCACGTGTTCTTCTCTATAGAACGCAATGAAGGACACCTCTAGCTGTTGATTACGCCTACAATCTAGGGCTTGCTTGATCTTTCCCCCCGTATGTGATGGCTTACAATAGCGGTCTCGACCTCCAACTTCCGTTGATCTCTCTTGTTCGGAAACAGTTGATTTACAAAACGCATGTTTGTAAATCCATTCAGCTTCATCGTGTAGTTCATTGGGTCCCTCTGGAACGGGCGTAACCGGAACTTCGCGCAATTGCATTCGCTCAGGAATATCTGTTTTACGGACTTCATTGTCCAAATCAGTAAAGTGACCCCTTTCCAATTCACTAGGTTCGTATTCGGGTTCATATCCGTCCTCGTCATAGTTAGTGAAATCCTCAGTCGTAATCTACACCGAAACTCTCCTGACCTTCTTGCAATGACGCGTCAGTGACTAGAAGTCGTCTTTTCTTCTTCTTCTCAGCAATTGGCCTTCCTTCGTCGTTTACAATAAAATCCTCAGCATCAGACTCCGATTCCTCATCATCATTGAAATGTTTCGGGGAACGGCCAGAAGCATCAGTGCCTTCACCATCACTGCCGTCCCCTTCAATCGGGTTATCATTGATGAGATCCTTCAGTTCTTCACATAACACATCATCGTCATCTTCCTCCTCTTCCTCGCTGATGTCGGGCATAGCTTTGCTCTTCCTGAGTTTCTTCCTTTCATGTGGCTCCAATCCCTCCTCATCCTCAGATTCCTCCGCTTCCGAGTCCCAGAATTCTTTCACACACTGCCTTTGGGCATCCAATTTTGCCTTAAACTCTGCAGCTCGCGCGTCCAAATTTGCATTAACGTCTGCAGCCAACGCATCCAATTTTGCAGCTCACGCGTTCAATTTTGCCATCATCATTCTGAAAATCTCCGAAATGTCCAACTGTGGCTAACTCTTCTCCGTTACATTGGCACCATCTTGACTCGCTGTTTCGTCTCCGTCCGGGCAGTCTGGCCCAATCGTAAAAACGTATGTGTCGACAACAATACCCTCTTCCTCCATTGCTGCTTGCAGACGCTGTCGAAGAATTTGCTTCTGTCCTCTGCTATCCAGATTCCGGTTCTCAAGTTCCTTCTTCAAGTCAGGAACGCGAAGATCTTCCAAACGTCGATCTGACATCGTCACAACACACTTTCACAGACTTATTTACTTCACCAATAATTAATCCCACTTCTGACACCAATTGCAGCGAGCTTAGGGTTCCCTGGATTAATTATTTTTAATAAATAAGAGTCGTTAAATCGATTTTGAATTAATGTAACACTTTATTAGTCCGTTAATAATAGCCGTTACTTTTTACCGTACATGTAACGATTTCTTGACTTATCGCTTCCGTACTTATCGCGTATTTCACTGCTTACTTCTTACTTATTTCATTCTACTTATCGCTTGCTTCTCTTTCTTACTTCTCGATCTGCGTGCGACGTATTTATACCGTTTCCTCATTCTGATTTGGCGTTTCGTTTCCGTCCGTTCCATAGTGTCGACTTTTCTATTCCAGTTTTCCAGTACTTTCTAAAATAATCTAGTACTTTGTTTCGGACTTTCTCGAAGATTCCAGTACTGATTGTCATATGCGTCACAGTATTATAACTAATAAATGAAACCCAATTGCAAATCATTAAAAGAACCATTTATTACAAAACCATTCCGTCTTTTATTTAACATTTTGGTGAACAGTGTTCGGTGTAATATCGGTGGGGAATTCAGTGTACCCGTGCATGTGCCGGCACCCAAAGAAAACCCCCCATACGTATACACACTAAAATTCTCAAAACCCTAAATAAAACCAAATGTGTGAACCAGATGATGGATCCTCGATAGTATAGTGGTTAGTATACCCGCCTGCCACGCGGGAGTTCGGGGTTCGATTCCCCGTCGGGGAGCCTCTGGCGCAAGACTAATGAAAAAAAAAAAAACAAATCATTATGGAAAATTTAACAACCCTCAGGACTTGCTAAATAAGGCCAAGGCCTGTTCCCGGTTGTAGTGCCGATGATGATGATGTGAACCAGATGTTAACCCATAGATGCATCATCAAAAAATATTCGTTAGAATCATAAAATGTATGTCCGCAAAATTTTATGAATCCCGAAGGACTTGCTCTACACCAATTCATCCCAACACAGAACCTTTCATTAACACCTGTTTTCCAACTTCCAACTAACGCTCCATAAAACGAACCACACGTTCGTTTTGTCGTGCGTCTATGTTTTGGGTCATTAAGTACCTTTGTAGATCCACTCTCAAGAGTTTTGTCGATACAAACTTTTTAGCCATTGTTTCCTGCCGAAGTACATTTACAACCATTTGTTCCTTTTTATTCTGCCTTTTTCGAATATCGGAGTTCCAAAAAGATAGATGGATGGTGCACGGACGAGGATAATGGGGACGTGCTTGTGATCCTGAGTTGTGTACGCGGTATAAAAAACACATATAGTTGGAATTTTTGAAGTGAATTAAGGCATAAAAGTTAGAAGTGAAATTAATAGACTTTTATTTAAATCAGAAATGGTGACCACTTTTTCCGGAGGCTCCGGAAGCACTGTGGTGCAGTACGAACGTATAACGCATTGGTGGCAGCGGTGGGATTTGTTCCATAATCACCTACCAACAAAAGGGCAAGGACCAATAACGCGTCTAAGTTCTATATTTAAGGGTACATTCTCATCAGTAAGGCCGAAAAATAGGCTATTTTCATGTTGTTTTTTTGAGGAGAGTAATAAATCTAGACACTCGCGATTTTTCAGGTATATTTATTGTACTTTTAAGTAGCTTTTAAAAAATGTTCAATTAATTTCATGATAACTCTGTTATGGCTGTCCTACAGGTCATAAGATTTATCTGAATCAAAAAATCTAAAAAGTTTGCTTGTTTAGTATGAGTGTGATTATGGCATGAATGAAATCTATCCAAAAATAACAAAATGACGACGTTTTGAAATTTATGTGCGCTTTTAATGAATGTTTTCGTTCTTTTTTTGTTTATAAATATATTATATAAATAAATATAAATATTTACAACGTATCGGCATAATTATGGTTCATGCGATAGAGAGTTCAATTATGCGTATTAAAAAAAAAACATTAGATTCGTTGAAAATTGACTGAGTTATCACAGTCGCCAGCTCGAAAAACGTTGTTTTCCTGAACACGCGTTTAAAGTTTTAAGTGTAGTTCGCTACCTGCTTTGACTCAGTCGGCTCAGAGGCTCATAACTTTTTAACCGTTACGAATTTCGATTTTTTTTGACCAAAGTTTGACACAACTGATGAGAATGTATCCTTAAGCTCACAAAAGTAAAAATTCTTCAAATGTTGGTTCAGCTGGCCTCATTTAACATCTTCTAAATGTTTTCACCGTTACAACACACCCAGACAGAGATCGTAAAAGGAGGTAACATCGCCCATTACGGATAAAATTGGACAACACAACTCCGACCGGTCCCGAGATCCCTAGATCAAGTGGCATGTACCAAAATTCGCACCACAGGCATAATACAACAAATTTGCAATAGAAGAGACGTCCCTCGCCAAGTTTTGAGATGGATCAACATCGGAACAAAACCAGCAACAACGGCAAATAACCTCAGGGGCGTCTCCTGCAACATACGCATCCATCATTTGCAGCCTAGCAACAGCAGTCGGTGCCTTGTCCCATCAGCCTCTTCACACACAACAAGGACCAAAAAATGTCCCATGTCGTCACTTCAAAGGTCCCTTTAGCCACAGCAGCAGCCGACAGTGCATTCATCGAAGATAAACATTGAGGCACAACACCAATGCAGCAGCAGCAGCAAACAACATCATCAACTGCAGTGATGTCAACAGCGCCAAGGAATTCATGTTTTAAAATGCATTTTAAATTTTATTTTTAACATGAATAATAACTAATGCCGCAGAATAAAATAAATTTAACAAATTCTTAGTATATGTATTTTAAGGGAATATAAAACAAAACCCCGAAATTAATAAATTATCTTTTTCTAATATGATCAATCGAAGGTTAAATTGTCCATAATAATGTGTTTTTCCGGGCAAGGTTATTAGCCTTGCGCCAACCTTTCTCAGCATGCATTGCTTCACTACTTGGCCGGTGTCAAAATGGCTATACAGGGGTGTCGCGTGGAGACTGCGTGTCAACTTGGATTGAACAAGGACAATGTAGTATTCCAGAATACTACTGACATTGAATCTCATTACTTATCTAACACATCCTTAAAACTTTCTCCTTACATATCTAACATTCTCATTTAATACATATCATAAATAAACATACACTATATTCTATATCAAGTCAGTTTAAGTCAGAGTTAAGTTTGAGTTTTAACTTGAGTTAAGTACAAGTTTAAGTTTTTGAGTAAAAAATAAATAATTAAATAATATCGAAGAGACGGAATAGTTTTTCTTTGATAATTGATTATCAATTGCAATAAATTTCCGCACAAACATATTTTCAAGCGGAGCGAATAAACATTAAAACGCGAATTGTTGAAAGAATATTAAATAAAGGAAAAATAAAAGGTCCACGCTCTTCCCTCAACCGAGGAAGCACAGCGCCGGATCATAACAATGGTGGCAGCGGTGGGATCCAACCAAAGGATCCCATAAATAAATAAATAAAATAAACTAAAATAGAAAACAAAAAAAAAAACAACACAAAAAATTCAAGAAAACAAAATTTTTGGAAGCAGCCAAGACCAGGACATTCAATTTCTAGGGCGTGAAGTCTGCCTGGCTATAATATAAATAAATAAAATAAAAAAGTGAAAGAAAAAAAAAGAAGAACTCAACGACTACAACACTGGTTGGTTGGAAGAACGACAACAAATAAGTGACGAACAAGACTTCAATCAACTTTTAGTAGTAGAATATTTTCAACAAGTAGTAAGAAATTTTTGAATATCGGCTTTTCTCTCTTCTTTTTTTTTTGTAGGAATATTTTCAACTTGGAAGTTTTCCTTTCACAAAAAAAAATTTTTTTCGATAGAAATTTTTCTTTGAAAGTTCTCTTTTCAGTTTTTTTCGACGACATTTCCGTTTTTTTATTTTGCTTTCTCTTCGAAAATTTTCTTTCTTTACACATTTTGGGTCCAATTTATCTTTTCCATGCATATATATTGAATAACAAAATAAAGGCCTTTCATAACCATATTTTTAAGAAGTGATAACAAATTTTCGCCATACATTCTTTCAAATTTTCACTATTTCGAGTTCTTACTATAAGAGAAAGGCGGCTAGGCAGGGGGAAGAAGAAATCCACTCTCAACAGATACACTATAACCCCCCTGAAATGGCTCTCTCTGTCGGTATTTCTGATGTTTTCAGAATCGTCCCTACCTTTGACGGGAAACCCTGCGGCCTAGACAAATTTATTTCCGGGGCAGATGTTTTATTTAGATCCATAAAAAAGGCAGACCCTGATATATATGAAACATTTTTAGAGCTAGTCAATAATAGACTAGAGGGTCCTGCATATGATCTTATTAGGTATAGCAAAATCGCTAAGTGGGAATATTTAAAGGAAAAGCTGGAATCGGAATATAAAGAGGAGCAATCTCGATCGAGGGCACACAATGAGTTGATTTCTCTGAAACAACACTTCAGAGAAACCGTTCGGAAATATGGAGATAGAGTTGCGAATGCTCTGAGGACTCTGAACTCTGCCACTTGTGAAATAACAGCAGACGCGGTAGTTAGGGAATTCTTGATGGAAGAAAACACAAAATTGGCCGTACAAATATTTGAGGATGGATTAAAAAACGAACAACTAAAAATAATAGCTAAAGTCCATGGGGGAAGAAGCACGGCGCCGGATCATAACAACAAGGATCGTCCTGGTCTTGTTTGGGTTGAAAGCTGAAACTTTGCCCTGTATGTTCGCCCCCCTCCCCTTTATAATATATACATATGCATATGTATGAAAAGAATAGCATAATTTTCAACGACACGGGAAAATTTTTCAATATTCTCGGGGTAAAACAATAACCCAAATTCGTAAACGCATGTATTCTAAGGATATAAGAGAAAAATCCCAAAATAAATTTTAAATCTTCAATTTTTATACATATACATGTACATAATCTAAACCAATTTGAAATCATGCATATATCTCTATCAATAACTTAAATTTTCCAGAGAAGAGTTTCCATGTTTTCTGATAGGAAAATTCGGAAATTTTTCCGTCTCTAGCATCGTTGTGGGTTGTTTTTCTATCGCTGTCGATCCCTCTTCTTTCTTACTCTTGGGGTTATCCTTCAGGATCGATTTTCCTTAGGAGTTTTTTTCCTGATCCATCTATTAAGATTTTTCCATTTTAGGATTGTTCTACTTGGGCTCAATTAAATCATCTCTTTTTTTCCCTTGATACTTACTCGAAATTTCCCCTACCGGATCGATATACTTAGGCTCGATAGGATCTTTTTTCGTTTTTCCTTTGACCTTATTAGCTCAGAACCAATGAAAATCTGCTGTGTGTCTCTGTCCTATTTTACCCGCATTTGGGATATTCTATAAATACCTCGTAAGCGATACCACAAAACCGGGCACTCTCTTACAGAGACGCGAGGTTGAGCTTTCGGTGAGCTTGCCCACCGAGACACACGAACAGAGTTCCGGAATGAACTTCACTATCGGATTGGGTGAAGTATTGAAATTCATAACGGTGTTCGGCGGCTACCTGGACGAATTAAAAAGATTCATCTTTTGTGGGGATATTCTGTGCTCGGAAGCGCAGGATGACAGCCAGTACGCTTTCTTGCTAAGCATAGTAAAAACCAAAGCGCAAGGGCCAGCATTCTACCACATCCGATACAAGGTCATTTCAACCTGGAATGATCTTGCTTCGGAATTGAGAGGTGAACTTAAAATTCTCACATCTAGGTCTGTGGCGAAAAATAGTCGGGCAATAGCTAAATAAGATAACAAGGTATAAAGGAGATTGGAGACAGATTCATACATCTTTTGCATCAGTTGGACGGAACCACGTTCGAACCTGCGGTGCGGGCATATCTCCTGGAGGAAAATAAAAAACGCGACCTACATACATATGAAGATGGACTTAAGAATCCAAACTTAAAACTTTTAGTTAAAGCGCGAAATTCTCCAAACTTAAGAGCAGCAATAAATTACGGTCCAGAACAGGCACCAAAGTTAGGTAATGAAAACACTTTTAAATCTCCTAGACATTAAATGTTTAATCAACCAATAATTTGCCAGACATGTAACAAGAACGAACATACTTCTGCGCCCTGTTATCGCAACACTAACTTCCTAAATGTTGTCCCCCCAGAAAATCGACGAGTTGTGCATATAAGTCAGAGCTACCACTTATGTGGTCACCAAGGTCACAACTAAGGGTCATGTCAGCAACAACTGAAATGGGAATCGCGGAATCGAAGCTAGTTGTTAAAAAATGCTGCCCCTTCAGGACCAAGAATAACTAGGTCGTAACACACGGTCATAAAAGGAGCTATCGGATAAAGACCCGTTGTTCTCCATCAACCAGTGTCCCAACTGCCCAGCTACTATTGGATAGGGGTATTAATAATAAAACCATTCTGGTATTGGGCACCGATGCTGAGGTAAAGCCGATCAGAAGGAATAACATATGTGGATCAGGCATGAAAATCAACTGGCGAGAAGCCTGCATATTATAGAAAATATAAGAATCCTAGGCAGTTGCCAGGCGAATTTCAAACTAAGGTCTAAGATCCCCTGCAAGTTCCAAATAGTCAGCAATATACCCGATCTACGTGAAGATGGTCTACTCGGAAATGACTCGTCACGTTTCCTCACACGGAAATGAATCCTGAAGTATTTAGCGTTCCAATTAAACTTTCGAGTTGTGAGAAGACGGCACCTAAAAATAAATACAAGGCCGAGCAACAGGTGAAAGCGTAAAATCACGAACACGCCTTTAGGGTGAATTTTAATCAAACATGAAAGACCCCTAGACAATTTAATATCCCACCGAAAACTGGTTCTAAATTTTTTTTTTAGCTCGTCCCCTACCTGCTCGCAAATCAAGCAGAGACAAATTGTTCAAAGAAACAGCCCCTAACCTGAAGAAATAACAAATCCGATAGAGATAGCTGAAATCCTCCGGTTTACCACAATTCCCCTATCAAAGGCGTCGGCCCTGAAATGGAACTGGAGGCTCTGCTCGAAATGCTTCAAAAGCAGAACTATGAAGATGTCGAGTTTAGCGCGGTAAAACCGTACACCACAAGCAAAGCAAGAAGAGAAAAACGGAAGCTATCCTTCTTTTTGGTCCAATTATCACCGAGCAGCAGAATTGGTGGTCTAAGGAAAATTATAGTCCTGGATCATAAAATTGTCATATGGGACAAACTCAAAAAACGCAGACATTCTGCAATGTGTCGGCCGCCATAGGTTTGGTCACGCAACGCCGAACAGTGAAATGCAGCCTCATTGCATAAAATGTGGACAGAACCATAAGGCGGAAGAATGCCCACTGGAGAAAGAAAGGGTAGAAAACAAAGCCCTTTTAAAGTGTGCACTGTGTCGGAATGAGGGGGATCCCGCTAGCTATCGAGGATGTCCTAACTTACGAGAATTACTTTTGAAGTGTGACTCGGCAAAAACAAATTAAAAAAAAAACCAGGGACAGCTCGAACGACAACAATGGCCGTAACGCCGCAGTGGTCATATGCGCAAATTGTGGCCGGAGGGAGAACAATCAAAGAAGCAGACGCGTTCACAGTCTTGCTCAATCTGCAGAGACAGATGAGACTGCTGCAAAGTCAAATAAACGAGATCTACTTGCAGTTGCCAATCTAAGTAAAAAATCGATATAAGCCCCCTAACCAAATCTTCAATCAAAGCTCTAGTCGTGAATTTAAATTCACTTATAAGAATGTGAGAGAAGAGCCAATCTTTTTAACCTATCGCAAGATGAAAACTCTAATGTACTGCTGGCGGGGGAAACAAAGTTAAACCAGAGGCATAAGAACTACGATGTTATACGAAAAGATCGACCTAACTAATAAGCTAATAACCTTGCTCTAGCGGAAATATGAATTATTATGGAAAATTTACCAAGCCTCGGCACTTGCTAAATAGGGCCAAGACCGTATCTCGGTTGTAGTGCTGATGATGATCGACCTAACTGCTCATAAGGGGGAGGTGTCGCAATTTTTAGTAGAAAAGGAATCCATCATAATGTTATATATGGTGGAGAAGTGCGCAGGTTCCGGGTGCTGGAAGCCTGCATCGTACACATACACCTTCACCAAGGAAGGGGTTTGTATACGATTGGGGTCTATGCACCTGAGGTGCATTAACATAACCTCTTTATAGCAGAGCTCGAGACACTCTTTCGATGCATATAATTGCATCTGGACAAAAACTATTTTATCCTAGATGGAGATATGAACGCCAAGCCTAAAAATTCGGGAAATTATATATCTCTTGCCAGAGGAAATCAGTTGGCTGGTTGGTTAGATCTGTATCATGTAGAATATAAAACTGACCTACTACCTACGGAATATCCATCGTTCCTTAGAGGTAGATCTTACTTAGATATCTGGCTGTTTGACTCATGACTGAGACTACTTAACACCAAGAGACGAAACAGAAACTATTGATGTTCGACATTCGACTATTCGACAGTGCCCACTATGCATTCATGGCCGCAATAACGTTTCCGATCGACCTGGCAGATCTGGAGGAATTCATGATCCTGCAACCCTAAAACTACGGGGCAATGCGATGCCCACGGTTCACCAGATCATTAACAAGACAACTTTGTTCGAATGAATTTAATCTGCCAATAAACAGAAACCAGACAAATTACGGAATCGACAAATACATTCAACAAATGGACGAAACCGTAAAACGAACAATGGACAAAAGACCAGACTGTTACCAGAACTCAAATAATTACACAGACAGTTTACAGACAGACAAGACCAGGAGATAATATCACTGAAATCCCTATTAAAAAACCTCCAACAATTACTTAAAACTAACTATAGAATAGCAACAAATTTGTATTGGAACAACAACAAATACGTTGTTTTTATGAACGGGTTTTTACTTGGTGTACGTTTTTCCAGTTTCTTTGCTTAACAAAAAACGTAATTTTCTAGGGAAATTATTTTTTTATTCAAAATATTGGCCATCGGGTTCTACACATTTCGCCCATCTTTCAGGTAATTTATAAAAGCATGCCAGAAAAACTGCTTGTCTTTGGTGGGAAACAATTCGTCGAGCCATTTTCCAACTTCCTCGAAATCGCTGAAGTGCTGCTCTGCGAGCGTGTACCCCATTGATGCGAAGAGGTGATAGTTAGATGGCGTCAAGTCTGGGGAGTACGGCGGGTGCAGAAGGATGTACCATCCAAGCGATTTTAAGGTATATTTCGCTAGTTTTGCCGTGTGCTGCGTACTTTTGGCTGGCGCCATCTTTTAGTTAAATCGGAAAAACCGATGCATACACCTGGTATTGATCTTCCCCATTGCTCGTAAATGTCTGCTGATTGTTTCCTTTAACACATGTAATGCTTCTGATAATTGCCGTTGAGTTTGAGTTGGGTTGTGGGAGTTCTCTATGCTACATGGAGAACGAACCCACAATTTCAACCACAGTTTCCGCTTTATTTCGACCGCTTTCAGCGCGTCATACCAACCCCTATCCCACCGCTCGGCAATTCATCTGCAAAACATGTTTCTCAAAAGGACGCATAGCTAAACTCATTATCCTATGCAGATAATGCATAATTGAGTTTAGCTATCTTTCCGCCAACCCATGAGATTTCCACCGGCAATCGCATCATGTCGGTTAGCAACGGCATAGTCTGATCAAACGACGCGGTTGCATAATCATGCAATCGCTGGGGAAATTATTAAAGTATTTATTTTAGTTCCCATGACCAGATTTCCCTAGCCAATTCGACGTCCTACTCACTTTCTCCAGACACTACATGATCTCTTTTCACAGGTGAATAGCCACAGTACATTTTCCTCTCCTTTCCGTTTTTATCTTCCCCGGGCTCAATGCACTAAGAGATCACCACATTCATCGCATTAGGGCAGTAGGTCATCCTCAGAGACTGCATTGTTACCAGCAGACAAGCTAAGCCAACCTCGAAGTTATTGCGTTCTCTCTTTTGTTCTTTTCATCCTTCGCATGCACAGCGTCGGTCGAATGATGCGCGAGTATTATTCACCTCACTGAAGACAGATGGAGATGAGGATAGATGAGAAGAGCGCAATGATGATTGGCCAATAGCCGTGTGTATTGCAAAATCGAAATTTCATCCCTAATTGGGATTAGTCGCTCTTCAATCTTCATCGGTGACGGTGACGCTGCGCCGAGTCTCAATTCTACATCAAAGTGTGCACACACACAAGAAGTCAGGAATTAACCACCGCAGCGCGCACACACGTTTTTATTCGAGTCGTGAGTTGAGTTTTTCTTTGTTCGTTTTAAAAGTAAAAGCTGATTTTTCACCCATTACCATAAAGAACCCTGCGCTCTAAAATAAATTATTTTCTAATACTAAATCAACATTGTACCAGAAAATCAGAAGAAATAGAAATGTTGTGATGGTGTGATGCGTTTATTTCGAAATTCAAGTGCCTAAGACCTAGAAAGACAAAAATAAATATATTTATACAAAGCAACAAAATCAGTTTAAACTCAATAGATGATAAATGATGTGTTGGAGACAACGGATAACAAAGTGTTCAGTTTTGCGGATGATAGTACGCTTGTTTCCTCCTTTTCGAGTGATCGGCCGATTGGTGCATCAACGTCGCACCAGCTGAGATGTAGACAGATTGACTCTCTGAACCAGAATCTAGATAAAGTCCTGCAGTGGGGAAAGGCCAATCTTGTCGACTTCAACGCAACGAAGACCCAGTATACAACATTCACAAAGAAAACCGGATCATCGGTTCCACAGCTGATGATGACTGGCCGGGCCCTCGAGGCTGGGGAAAGTTTGAGATTGCTCGGCGTCATGGTCTGTGGGAATGTATCATGGCATAAACACGTATCGGGTATCGCCAGATCAGCCTCAGGAAAACTGAGTTATCTTTTTAGAGCCAAGAAATATTTTACTCCGGCCCAACTTCTTCTCCTATATAAATCCCAAATTAGACCCGCGCTCGAATATTGCTCTCATGTTTGGAGCTCGGCTCCTAAACATACCCTCGACCTACTTGAGAGCGTACAAAGACGAGCGATCCGCCTGATCGGGGACTCGGCGCTGACGTCGGGACTACAGTCGCTATCACATCGAAGGCGCGTGGCCGATCTCTGTCTGCAGAGATATTATCACGGGTGCTGTTCTACGGAGATTCTTGGCATTGTTCCACGCAATTCGGTCTATATGCGCTCCACAAGACAATCGGACGGATCGCACCCGTTTGTGGTTCATCTCCCGACGGCGCGAACATCCCTGTATCAGAACTCATTCCGTTACAGAGCGGGGAAGATGTGGAACTCCCTTCCCACGCGAGTGTTCCCGGAGCGTTACAACCTGCAACTGTTCAAAAAGAACTGCAACAGTTATTTGATGGCATCTCGGGGCGCCGACTCGACGCTATAGGTTCGCCTCTCCCGAGAGAAGTCTAATAATAAAAAAAAAAAAAAAAAAAAAACAAAAAAAAAAAAACGTCCATGCTATAGTCGTTTGGACAGTTATAAAATTAAAAAAAAATAAAAACATTAACATTACATCAACAGAGTGCGTTTAAATTTTTCCTAGATTTGTTTGGACTATTCGTCGAAACATCGTTGGGGATTGAAGAGAACAAGTGTCGTACGTCGGCATATATTCCATACCCCCACAGGGTCATCATCCAATAACTCCTGCAATTGCTCGTCTTCACATTTTTGTGGTCTACAAGAGCGCTCACTGCCTTTCAGATCGAAATCACCACTTTTAAATTGTAGAAACCATGTCTCACGTGTTTTAATTGATGGAGCGTATTCATCATGTGTTTCTACCATCAAACGATGACTTTCAACAGCTCTTTTCTTTTGATTAAATAAGAAAAGCAATGCCTTTCAGGGTCAAAACTCGATATGATCACTGAACGATGAAACAGAGACGCCAGTCTTTGGCGGACTCAACGTGTGTGTGTTTGTAGTTAAATCTCAGTTGAACAAAAGGACGTATGTGTCAAATTAATATACTGCGTACTTTTCTTAGTTAAACCGGAAAAACATGATATATGTAACAAATTTGGGTATTATTATTTTCTGTTTTTATGTTTTAATATTAGCTTTTATTTCGTGAGTGATTTCACGAAAGTGCCCAACTGTGCACGCACACACATCCGCACTTTTCTTATTGTCTATAATCAATGAAATTCACTATGTGTAATGGAACACACACTACTGCGCTTCTACACTGGTACAATTGCAAAAGGAAACGTTAGATGTGTCTTCACAATCGACCGTTCCCCGCGTCTGTCCGTATGAACCTGCTGACAGAAACCACCATAATGATGACGTGTATCGCTATCTTTTAATGATGAACAACATTGTTACTAATACAATGACTTCTATCTCAAACTTAGGTAACACTGAGGACCACACAACCCGATACAGAAACTTAACGATTGACGCTCTGAATAGGCAAAAGAGCACCCTACTGCTGAAACTGCTTCATACACAGTTCAGGAGTCCAAATAGCAAGGAAATTAAAACAAGTAAGTCACTAATTAAAAACCTTCCAAAACTGATCAGTGGCAAGTATATATCAGTAATTAATGGAGACTGGAACAACAAAATCCAAGCCATTAAAGTTAGTGGATCGAATATGTTCCCACAAATAAATAAAATATTTAGAAGTAAAAATTATAATGACATTTGATGTTTGCGAGTTCCGCAGACTCGCGAGAATTGTCAATGGATGCCAAACGAGGGATGTACCCATGTAGTGACCCTAAATCACTACTCCTATCCAAATCCCCAAATATTTCCTATAATCTTAACCTTACCCATAATCCAAATCATATTCCCCAATTGAATCAAATGCACGACAAAATTAAACCCAAGTCCATTTGTCGAACATTGATTCAATTCCTAATAATCCTAATATCATGAAATGCTTAACTCTAAATGCATTTTATGATTTCTCCTTCCGTGAATTTACTCAAATAAATTCCTAACAACTTCCCGGAATTCTATTCCAATTGAAGCACACAAAATCTTGTTTGTGCTTCTTGGAATTTTTAAATAAAATTTGACAAATCCCGATGACCCAGAGTATAAAAGGGGTGGCACATCTTTATTTCGCGATCAGTCCAGCATATCTCCAGCTCAAATGGAAAGACTTCGGGTTTTCGAAAGGAAACTCCTCAGAAGATGCACCAATCATTCTAGAAGGCCTGACGGTCGTCATTACCCCAACTCTCATCTATACGAAGGCGCCTCCATTACCCCTATCGACGAGTACTTGCTTCAATTAGCATATAAGTACCTCGAAAACATTCAAAACAGCGAGAACCTACTTGTACGGGACTCTTGCGTTCTTGACCCTTCTCTCTCTCTCGATCTCTTCGGATCAAACCCCCACAATTTCTTCTTCAGTACAAAACTGAAGAAAGCTCCCTTCCCAACAACATCCCCTTCTATAATAGAGGATTCCTGGACCCATCCCATAGGGTCTACTATTAACAAACCACACACGCAAACGCACAGTACAAGACGGCACAAACACAAACATACACACCGACCAAAGCGCCGATTATCAGACGCCAACGACGTGATCCGCGTTTACTACCGCACCCAAGACCTACCGATCTTGTATGATTTCTTTCCCACCACCCCTCTATACAAGTAGTTAGAGAACACCTGGACTAACACTGTCCACACTATCCTTGGATACCCCCCCCCCCCCCTTTTTTCAGATATCGCAAGACCGAGCCCAACATCCTCACGGATGTGGGTGATTCTGGTTATCGCAAGATGACCAGAAGTCAGAGACAAGATGAAGGACACATCTGTCCTTGTCTCGCTAAAGTCGGCCCTCTCGACGCCCAATTTTTTGTTTGTTTTTTATTTCGCGATCAGTAAGTTTCCAGAAGTCTGAACCTATGGTCAAACGGTCAGTAAGCTTTTAGGAGGGCGAACCTATGGTCAAATCATGAGTCGAAATCTCGAGATACGACCAAGTATAGTAGAATAAAAGTTAAATAAACAAAGTCAAAATAAAATTACGAAACTTTAATTTAATGCTATCCCCTAGTCACACTCACCACCGGAGTTAAATGCTGGTTACCCTCATCGTCGGTAATAATTACCCGTTACACTCATCACCGGTAATAAATGCGGGTCCACCCCACAACCGCGGCCAAGGCAGGTGGCACCCCTACCTAACTAAGCGGCCACCCCAAGTCACTCACTACCAAGGAGTTCAGGCGAAGGAAGCGAACCATCGAGGATACCAAAGGCACGCAACGCACCGAGGCAGAAGGACCAATCCTGCCATTGAAGACCAGCGCAGCAGAAAGACACCGTCTCCCCGAGTCCGGGTAAGCTAAAATAAATATTTCCAAAAATACTAGCCCAACACCCTGGAACAGGCAACTCTAACGAAGAATTAAAAATAGTTGAGGATCTACAAAAGAAAGCGAACTCAATTGGTGCTTGTTTCTAGGCAATGTATAGAGTGAACGAATCAGTTCATTATAATCGCGATCTCGAAAATAGGGGTCTCCAAAGCCATATTTCGATACGCCATGAACATAACAATTGGCTTCTTGAAAGTCGAAGTTTCACTACATTTATTAAAAACAAAAGAGCGGATTCGCTACATAGAAATCTAAACAGGACTACGTGTGTGCACAAGTTAAGATCATACTTAGTCACATTAAACATGGAATCATGTCCTTTATTCAAATATTAGTATCTTGAATAATTTCTCGCACACTTCAGTTAGTCCGAAATATTGGAGTGATGCTTTTGACTTATTCCCAATACTTTTAAAAATAGAAGGAACTTGTTCAAGGCCTTACTATAAAATATTATTGTGTTATCTTATGCATGTGTTTCTAGGTGACAAAATCCGGATGCTTTTTACACAGTGTGTATTGTACGCGGAACAACATATCTCCTCCTTATCCGAACGTTCGGAATTGTAGTGCAATGCAAACTTACGGGATGCAATAAATATTTAGGTCAACGAAATGCAACTCGCAACTTCATTTGTGCAAAGCTTATGGCTACTGATATACCATAGAAAGGAAATAATCAGAATAGGAGAATAGTATTGACAAATATACACTTTTTATTTGTTTATAACATTGAGGAGAGGAAAAAAGAAGGGTAGGAACGAATTTTAAGTTCTGCATTCGCATGACTGATCAGAATTGTTCACCATCAACGTGGCTCCCATCCACTCCATTGTGTTTGCTAGACCACAGATAAATTCGAAATCTGTTAAATCCTAGTACACTAGCGATATAGCAGAATTTGTAAACAGTTGGATGAAGGTTGCTCTAATGTAACATACATTGAATATGTTGAAAAATCGATTTTCTTACACATGACTGACTGATAAGCCGATAAATATGAAATCACATTGACGAAAACACGAGAAGGAAAGGTACTGGAAGGCAATTCTAAGAACAATAACATTGTGGAGATTTAAACCAGCAATCATCCGAATCAAAAGAAATCTTTTTTGAACGGGAACCATTGATAAAACTAGTGACAGCTGAGACTCGTAAATGGCGCTCGCGATAAGGGTATGTGGTATATGTAAACTTCAATACATCTGTAATATATTGTTAATTGATTCTACTCTCAACGAATAAACACAAGAGCGTTATTACAATCATCTTAAGCTTCTCTCATAAAGGGGGAGAGCAGTTAATAGGAAGCAGCAAATGTATCACTAAATTGTTCTTGTTGATTGTCTTGGGTGTTCTATACGATAATAAGTTCTTAGACGGCAAATGCTCACATTTCTAACAGACTATAACTGAGTGTTGATTTTATCCTTGGGCAATACTTGCACACATAAACCGTGTAAGTTTAGTCGATATCAAGGCAACGCAGTTTTCGGGATATTGCCGAAAATACGGCTTTCGAAAACAGAACAGCTCCGAAAGTTGAGATCATAAATAGTTTAATACAGCGAGACTTCAACAACGTGCAGCGCTATTGCGATGACTGGAAACTTAAAATCAACTTCCAGAAATGTGAAGCCATCCTATTTAGAACTCCATTATATAAAGCCACGAACGACACAAGAAAAAACTGGCGAAAGCTAGTTATCGTGGGACCGCATGGAGATAAACTGGAAACCAAGAGTTTAGTTAAATACCTGGGCATCTGGCTAGACCAATATCTGTATTTCAACAGACATGTAGAGGCTGCTTTGCTCAAAGCGAAGAAAACTTTTGCTATGACAAGGAGGCTATTTCACAGTAGCCAACTTGACAGTACGGTAAAAGTCATATGCTACATGACGCTAATCAGGCCAATGCTCATATATGGTTGTCCAGTATGGTTAACATAGGTCCAAATTTGATGGAAAAGATTCGGGTGTTCGAAAGGAAGTGTCTGAGAACCTGTCTCAGATTATATCGAACACCGGAATCGGAATACAAAAAGTACTACTCAAATGAGACTTAATATAATGAAGCGTACATAAATAGGGTGGATAATTTTATGATTAAATTAATCAGAGGACATATTGCGAGAGCAATAAGCTCGTCCAATGACCTAATTTTCGGGGCTTATTATCCAAATACCCTGTACTATGAGAACGTGCGTCGCAACGGTTTTGTTCCACCAGAGGCGTTCCTTGATTTGGACATGAAAGGGCTTATACAGGATAGATCCGGAATTCCGCCGATCAATCATGTAAGTAGATCATCCGTAGACGGGCGATTGTGCTACGACCGGGAAGTAACGCGCACCGAAGAAGAGCTCCTGCGCTTCAGTAGGGCTATCTCCCACAGAGACCGGGACGATAGTATTGGACAGCGTCAACAGTTCTGGTGGTTGAATGGCATATAAAGACCTGGATACCAAAGTCGGTATAGAATCACACTATCATCAGCTAGCTTACATAGACTTAGCTTTTCTAGAATTAGGGTAGTATAAGATTTAAGTTAAGTTAGGTTAAGTGCTTTTACATAAAATAAAAAATTAAAAAAAAAAAAAAATAAATAGGTAAGTTAAGTATGTTAAATTTTAAGAAAAAAAAAAAAAAAAAAACCAAAAAAAATTGACACAAAGTTTTTCAAATTTTCTTTGTCTTTCAAATAATTATAAGTACTGCCACAAACTTCTGTCGCCGAAAGGCAAATTATACAAATGTTTAGTAATGTTTAGCTTAGAGCGTCTGCGAAGGACCAGTAAGTTATTATATAAGATAATTAAGCTAGAATTTAAGCATTTTTTGTCTAGCCTTTAATTTAGAAATTAAGTATATAAAAAGAAAAATAAAAAATGTTTTAAAAATGAAAATGAAAAACGGCTTTCGAAATGTGCAAACCAAAATATAATAAATAAATAAAAAAAACTCTTCCAAGAAGTGATGAAAATATTCCGAGTTTGCCAACAAAAAATCCAAAATTCTTTATTAGAGCCAAAGTAATAAACCGATCTCATAGCTAAATCCGTTTGTAATCAAAAGAGTTGCACCAGTAGTAAAGAATATTGTTGTATTCCAGAATACTACCCTTATGCGCTTTAACACTAATCTCATGTCCTTTCTAACACAACCTTTAAAACTACATCTTCACATATCTTACATTCTCATTTAATACAATTCATAAATAAACAGACACAATATTATATATCCAGTCACTTACAGCACATTTAAAAACATGCCCCTTTTCATAACAAGCACATTTTTCATTTCAAAACATAGCCACTTTGATTTTCGTTCAAAGTTTATTCAAAATTATAAACAGAGACTTCTGGATTGTTTTGTTCAATTTATACGACACAGTTAGTTGGAACAAAATGTTCTATAAAAACAGGAAAATTTATATTGTAAAAGTAGTTCAGAATAGAGCTCAGCTTGAGAAAGCTGAGTTCAAATAAAATAAAATAAATAAAAACTAACTATAATTAATTTAATAAATATATAACCCCCACGCTCTTCCCTCGAAAGAGGAAGCACGGCGCTGGAGACGTAAAACTGGTGGCAGCGGTGGGATCCACGAAGACTGGTGGACTCCCCGAAGGACGACTTAACCCTCGAAGGAAGACCAATCCCCGAAGGACGACTTAATCCTCGAAGGAGGACCAATCCCCGAAGGACGACTTAATCCTCGAAGGAAGACCAATCCTCGAAGGAAGACCAATCCCAGAAGGACGACTTAATCCTCGAAGGAAGACCAATCCCCGAAGGACGACTCAATCCTCGAAGGAAGACCGATCGACGAAGGAGGACTCGATCCCAGAGGAAGATTAGTGCAATTAACGACGACTGGCGGGATAAAACCCTAAAGAGGGAAGGAATGTCCTCATTTTCGACTTGGATGGCGGAACATTCGATGTATCGAGTGTAACTATTGATGAAAGTTCCTTCAACGCAACTGCTGGTGACTCACATTTGAAACAGGCAAATAACTTCGTAATTTCCTTTGCCGATGAGTTCCAGAGGAAATCCAAATTAACCTCAGTGGCAGCAGATTTGAAAAAAAAAATAATAGGACATAAAACGACGAAAAAAAGAAAAAAAAAAAAGACCAGGATAACACACAACTATATGGCGTGAAGTCTGCCTGGGAGTAATAAGACAAAAAAAAGCGGAAATAATATAAAAAGAAGGCAACAACTCAAGAAAAAAAAATTTTAAGAAGAATCCAGGAAGTGGTAATCTCGAAAAGAACAAAACATTAATCAAAAAAGAACAAAACATCAATCAACAGTTAGCCCACATATATTAGTAGTAAGAATCGTTAGCAAAATATCAATTTTTCTTTCTTCATTTTTCCGTAGGAATGGTTTCAACTTGGAACTTTTAACTTTTTACAAACAATTTTTTCCAATAGAAATTACTTCGAATATTCTCTTTTCAGGATTTCGACGACATTTCCGTTTTTTCTTTTTCGTCGAATTTTCTTTCTTTACAGCTTTGGGACCAAATTAACTTTCTTTTCCATATATATTGAATAATTAAAAGAAAGGCCATTTTTATATTTTTAAGAAGTGATTTTAACCATACATTGATTTCAAAGTTTTCAATATTACGAGTCCTTATTACACGAGACAGGCGGCTAGGCAGGGGGAAGAACAAATCCACTCTCTACAAATACACCATAACCCCCCTGAAATGGCTCTTTCTGTCGGAATTTCTGATGTTTTCAGAATTGTCCCTACCTTTGACGGGAAACCCTGCGACCTAGATAAATTTATTTCCGGGGGAGACGTTTTATTTAGATCTATAAAAAGGGCAGACCCGGAGATATATGAAACATTTTTGGAGCTAGTCAAAAATAGATTAGAGGGTCCTGCCTATGATCTAATTAGGTATAGCACAATCGCTAAATGGGAGGATTTAAAGGATAAACTTGAATCAGAATATAAAGAGGAGCAATGTCGGTCAACGGCACACAATGAGTTGATACCCCTAAAACAAAACTTTAGAGAAACCGTTCGGGAATATGGAGATAGAGTTGCAAATGCTCTGAGGACGCTGAACTCTGCTATGTGTGAAATAACAGCAGACGCGGTGGTTAGAGAATTCTTCATAGAAGAAAACTCAAAATTGGCAGTGCAAATATTTGAGGATGGTCTCAAGAATGAACAACTGAAAATCCTAGCCAAAGTCCATGGGGGAAGTAGTTTAAAACAGTCAATTGCACATGTAGTATCACATGCTGCTCGAATGGACAACTCTCCCAGGTCATATCAATATAATGAAAATCCTAAATTTAATCGTAGAGTCTGCCAAACCTGCGGTAAGCCAGGTCATTCTCAGGACACATGTTATCGGAACATGCAGTCCAACAATTTTCCGAATAGACAACCCATAAAAAGAGAATATAACAGTATATGCAATTTCTGTGGACGGAATAATCACACAGAGAACGAGTGTAGATACAAGATATCTAGGAATGGACCGTCCTTAACAAATTACCAACAAGGTACAACAACGCATAATCTATTCCAAAATAATCCTACCGAAAATCGTTTTAGTGAAAATCCTAGAATCACCAATAGACAAAACGATAGGCAAAATGTTCACTTTTCTCGGGTGCAAGAGTCGGAAAACGAGGCCTGACGCCAACCCAATTTTATGGAAGACAGACAAAATTTTTCTATTTATAACACTAGATCTTTGGCAATAGATAACGACAATTTTAATGAAGCTCCTAACCAAATAACTAAAGCGATACAGATAAACGAAGAGAAACCAAGTACCAATATAAATATTCCGATTCATACTCCAATTTTGGAAAATAATTCAGCAACACAGACTGAAAATTCGAAACATTCAGCAGTATTAAAGACTGAAATCCCTAATATTTCGGATATCCCTATTGACAACACAGACACTTCAGCAACCAAGACTGAAAACTCAGCAATATTAAAGACTGAAAATTCAGAACTTGCAGAAAATACACAAACAAAAATCCCTCACAATTCGGCTATCCCTATAGACAACCCCGACACTTCAGCAACAAAGACTGAAAACTCAGAACTTGCAGAAAATACACAAACAAAAATCCCTCACATTTCGGCTATCCCTATAGACAACCCCGACACTTCAGCAACAAAGACTGAAAATTCAGCAGTGGTAAAGACTGAAGATCCAAAAGGTGCAATAAAAATCGAAACCCAGGTCAGTTCAGTAGTTAACACTGAAGAACACCATGTTTCAGCAGCAAAGTCCGAAGGATTGAAGGTTTCTACAGCAGATATAACTGAGGAAATAGTTCAAACAGCAAATAAGACTGGGAACCAAGATGTTCTAACAGCAAATAAGTCTGAAAAACTATACGAATCAGTAAATGAGACTGAGAAACTAAACGATCCATCAGCAGTGAGTAAGACTGAAAAGGTAAACGTTCCGAAAGAAGTTAAAGCTATAGAAAATGATGACAATGAGCCGAAAACACTAAACATTTTAAATAACGATACTAAACACCAACACGAAGTTATGAAAATTGAAAATAATAATTCAATTAAAATAGGTATTGAAAAGAAAAACCTTATAAATACCTTACAAATTAATTTTTACAACAATAAACATGTATTCGAACACAAAATAAGAAAAAATAAAAAGGTACACAGTCATTTAGGACAACTGAAATCATTTCTTAAGAACATTTTTGGTATTATGCAATTCTATGCAGTCATCATAATAATATGACCAAAAACGTTTTGGAAAATTTTCCATAAAAAAGGAAAAGATAGACACTTAACAAATGGCCTTTGTTTTTATTCAATATATAAAACAATTGTAAGAAATGACGGAAACGAAAGAAAAAAAAAAAGAAAAAAAAAAGTTAAAAAAAGGGGAAGAAAGAAAGAAAATTTTAGAGTTAAAATATATATTGGGATATAACATATGTTAAAATATATTTTGGGATATAATATATTGGAAATTCGAACGAAAAAGAGAATTTTGAGAATTAATATTAATCATATATATAGAAAAAAAAATTTATTTTGGATAATAAAAGAAAAGGTTCCAAGTGGAAATATTTTAAGTTAGTTGGAAATATTTTAAGTTAGTTAAAATATAATGTAAGTAGACTATAAGTAAACTTTTGGATTATTGTAACCTATTTTTCTAGTATTATGAACTTTTGGATTTTTGTAACTTTTGATATAAGATTAACTTTGAACGCCATTGTAATTGAACGAAAATCCAAGTCTGTAATTAATCCTAATCTAAGCAATAGTTAACAGAAAATTATTCTCTTCAAGGATAATTTCCTTTCTCGAAGAAGGGTGGGATGTTGTATTCCAGAATACTACCCTTATTCGCTTTAACACCAATCTCATGTCCTTTCTAACACAACCTTTAAAACTACATCCGCACATATCTTACATTCTCATTTAATACAATTCATAAATAAACAGACACAATATTCTATATCCAGTCACTTACAGCACATTTAAAAACATGCCCCTTTTCATAACAAGCACATTTTTCATTTCAAAACATAGCCACTTTGATTTTCGTTCAAAGTTTATTCAAAATTATAAACACTAGATTGTTTTGTTTAATTTATACGACACAGTTAGTTGGAACAAAATGTTCTATAAAAACAGAAAAATTTATATTGTAAAAGTAGTTCAGAATAGAGCTCAGCTTGAGAAAGCTGAGTTCAAATAAAATAAATAAAAACTATAATTATAAAGAAAAGATATTTTAATAAATATTTAACCCCCACGCTCTTCCCTCGAAAGAGCAAGCACGGCGCTGGAGACGTAACATGTGTATTAGTGAGAGTTGACTTTCCAAAAATCGTGGATCACTTCTTAAGGGGGTATTTTGCTCTAGAAATTTGAAAAAATCATTTGTTTTTTCATATTTCCAAAGCTTAACCCTCTAAGAATATGTCTTTAAGAGGATTTTAGAAAATTCAAATTATTTTTAGAGGTATGGCTGTTTTTCTGACGCGCCGTCTAAACCGGCTCGGCTTTATCTGAAACTTTAAACGCGTTTTTCTCTGAACTGTGTTTTTTAAAACAATACCCACGATTTTTCAAGTTCTACTCAACCGATTTACTTCAAATTTAGTATATGTCTTCTTTATAGGCTTTTCTATTGCATGAATTCTCCTCATCCCCAAATTTCTATGTTAACCATTTTTTTAAAATTTGAAAACTAAAAAAAAAGTGGTACAAAAATAAATTTTGTTTTCAAGCAGGCGACATTTTGTTAAAAAAATTTTTTTTCAACTTTTTTTAGTTCCAACGATTGAGGCATTTCGGTAAATGAATAATCTTTTTTTTCAGATTGCTACGAGGGTTGCATCGTGGGTATGGTCGCGTGAATTAATGTCTTCTTATTTAATTAAAAAATTGTTTACACTTTATTTTCTTAAAACTATCTTTACAAAGTATTCTAGATACTAGGTGTATCTGCACGCATCACTCGATGAAACCTGACTAACTTATTCCACCGTTCGCATATATCCCTTTTCCAGTAATCTTTTGTTGTTTCTCCAATTTCTTATCTCACACTTCATTTGGGTAGTGGGATCGTTTTGATAATCCTGTTCGATGATTGTTTGGACAGCTGTGTCATGTCGGGTGGAGCACTTAATCCTATCTTCTATGTTGATCACATTGGAGGTCATCATTTTTATTACATCATGGTGTAGGTTTGTGATTTGATGAATGTTATCGTCTAGTTGGGAGTTGGGTGTGTTATCTCGTGCCAACTTTTTGAGATCCCCCACTTCATCAGCTGCTAACTTTTTGAATTTTGAATTTTTTACTTTCAATTTTTTTTACTGTATTCTTGAAATATTAATAAACATCCTATAAAAAATGATTAGTAAAAATATTGATTCCTTTTTTTTTACAGCACTTCAAAAATTGCGTTAAATTCGTGCGTCTAGAGCAGAATACCCCCTTAAGAACAAGTAACTTAGGTAATGTGTGTCCAGTTTTTGTGAAACTTTCGAGACCACCTGCTACGGAATCCGTATTAGCGATTATTTAGAGGTCCGTTGAAATCCAAGTATTTAATCGACACAGAATAGTTGATCTTTTCCATCACCTTGATTGACATAGACAGTAATGCAATCGGTCGGTAATTTTGTGACAGACACCTTTCCCTCTTTTTTGGGATTAGCTAAACTCCACCGATAATCGAAAGAGTTTGCTAAGAACCGACGACAGCTCCGAGCACAGCTCTTAAGGACTATACCTGGTATTCCATCCGGACCGGCTGTTCTCTTACAGAGAATACTTTGAATAGCTCATGGGCGAAACTTCAGAACTGACATTAAAGATTACCAGGTGTATGCCGAGGTTTTTTTGCGGTTTCTTTGGTAAAAAAAAATGCTTAATTTTCTAGGGAAATTATTATTTTTTATTCAAAATTTGGAAATCGGCTTCTACACATTTCGCCCAACTTTCAGGTAATTTATGAATAGCATGGCAGAAAAACTGTTTGTCTTTCGTGGGAAACCATTCGTCGAGCCATTTTTCAACTTCCTCGAAATCCCAGAAGTGCTGCTCTACAAGCGCGTGTCCCATTGATGCGAAGAGGTGATAATCAGATGCCGACAAGTCTGGGGAGTAGAAGGATGTCCTATCCCAGCGATTTCAAGGTGTATTTTATTAGTTTTGCTGTGTACTGCGTACTTTTGGCTGGCGCCATCTCTTAGTTAAACCGGAAAAACGTATACACACATGGTATTGATCTTCCCCATTGCACTTAAACGTCTGCTGATTGTTTCCTGTGACACATGTAATGCTTCTGATAATTGCCGTGGAGTTTGAGTTGGGTCATCATCTAATAACTCCCGCAATAGCTCGTCTTCACATTTCTCTGGTGTAACAGAGCGCTCACTGCCTTTCAAATCGAAATCACTACTTTTAAATTGTCGAAACCATGTCCTACTTGTTCTAATTGATGGAGCGTGTTCATCACATATTTCTACCACCAAACGATGACTTCCAACAGCCTTTTTCTTTTCATTAAATAAGAAAAGCAATGCCTTTGGCAAATGTTCTTTTTCAGGCACAAAACTCGACATGATCACTGAACGATGAAACAAAGACTGTCATTTTTGGCGGACTTAACTTGTGTGTGTTTGTGTTAGTGTCTTCCACTAGTTTTTCTGTGTGAGACGGCGCGTTGTCGTGTAACAAAATCATTTTGGCGTGTCTTTTGGCCCATTCCGGTCGTCTTTCGATTAACGCGTGGTTTAAATTAAGCATTTGTTGACGATAGCGTTGTGTATTAACAGTTTTGCGGGGCTTCAAGAGTTCATAATACACAATACCGCTTTGATCGCACCAAACACAGAGCATGGTCTTCTTGCCGAAGCGATTTGGCCTTGGTGTTGAAGAACCGGCTTCACCAGATGAGAGTCACGATATTTTCCGCTTAGGATTTTCAAAAGAAATCCATTTTTCGTCACCCGTCACAATTCGATGCAAAAATGATTTGCTTTCGTGGCGCTGAAGCAGCACTTCACAAGTGACTTTGGGATTCTCTATTTGACGTTCATTCAAATCGTGTGGGACCCATTTACCGAGTTTATTGATCTTCCCCATTGCTCGTAAACGTCTGCTGATTGTTTCTTGTGACACATTTAATGCTTCTGCTAATTGCCGTTGAGTTTGAGTTGGGTCATTATCCAATAACTCCCGCAATTGCTCGTCTTCACATTTTTGTGGTATATCAGAGCGCTCACTGTCTTTCACATTGAAATCACCACTTTTAAATTGTCGAAACCATATCTCACCTGTTCTAATTGATGAAGCGTGTTCAACATATCCTTCTACCAGCAAACGATGACTTTCAACAGCCTTTTTGTTTTGGTTAAATATGAAAAGCAATGTTCTTTTTCAGGCACAAAACTCGAGATGATCACTGAACGATGAAACAAAGACGCTAGTTTTGGCGGACTCAACTTGTGTGTGTTTTTAGTTAAATGTCAGATGAAGAAAATGACGTGTGTCAAATTAATACGCTGCATACTTTTCGCTGGCGCCATTCCTTAGTTAAACCAGAAAAACCAGATATATGAAACAAATTTGTGTATTATTATGCATACACCTTGTACACCGTCGTGATATGAGGTGATTCCAAGTAACCCCTCATCATCATCATCGGCACTACAACCAGGGATCCGGTCTTGGCGTTATGTAACAAGTCTAAGGGTGGTAAATTTTCCATAATAATTGTTTTTCCGGGCAAGGTTATTAGCCTTGCGCCACCTAAATAACCCCTATCATGGGTCTAATTCGCAGAAAACAAATTCGCGATCACATGGGCTTTATCTCTTGAACTCGTGACTAGTGTCCCGCTGTCGTCTCTAACGGAGGAAAAGAGTATGGTGCGAAGTTACTGCTGATAGCGTTTGCCAAAGACCAGAAGCGTCGCAGTTTGTTGGGCACTTTCTCATTGTGAACCGTCTTCGCGCTATCAATCGCCTGGTTCCACGCGTCCTTTATTCTGGAAAAATTCGGTCTGTTGACCTCGGTGGGGTGCCATTGTTTAAAAACGCTATTTTTTGCCCAGGTAGTCTAATCGCAGTTTGCCTGTGTAGTATACTCGCACTTTTTCACAAACCAAGGCTTATCAAATGAATTGCGTTTAATGGAATGCAAAATGTTTTTTTTTAACACCAATGCGGCGACAAAATTGAATTGTGAAGTAACCTTAAATGTCAGAGCACAGTGCTGGCGGGGGGTATAATGAAAAGGGGGGTACCAATGGACATTGGTCGTTAAGCCTGGACATTACAACGACGAGTAAACACGTGATCAGGTATAGTATTCCACATTCGTGTGATTCAGCTAAAGAATGACTCTCTATATTTATTTGTGCGCCTGAAGTTGGCTTTAAAGGTGAATTGCTGCGTAGCCGACGAAGATCCCCTTTTTGGATCTGGGGCTGAATTTACCTTTCCTTGGTCCTCGTTCTGGCGAGTAGACAACGCATCCATATTCACGAAAATGGCCTACGTTTGGAGCGTTTCCAGTCGACACTTCGTATGGGGTTCTTCCGTGGAGTGTGTTGGTCGGACATTTGTTTCTGATGTGGTTTGCTGTGTTGACTGTTTCTCCCCAAAATCTTGTGTCCGGATTTGCTTGTATGAGGAGGCATCTACCCATATCCACCAGGGTCCGGTTTTTTCTTTCGGCTACTCCGTTTTGCTGAGGTGTGTGAGACTGATAGCCTGTGGTGGATGCCATTTTTCCTTAAGAATGTATTGAATTCGTTGTTGACGTACTCGGTCCCGTTGTCAGACTGTAAGCACTTGATCTTCCTTCCAGTCTGTTTTTCGGCAAACGCTTTAAAATCTCTGAAGGCGTTTAGGACTTCGCTCTTGCTTTTGATCATTTTCACTGTGCACCACCTAGAACAATCGTCGATGAACGTGACGAAGTATACAGATCCGCCCAATGTTTTGATGCTCATTGGTCCGCAAGTGTCGGTGTGAACCAGGTCCAATATGCCGGTTTTTCGCGCTGACTCCTTCGGGAATGGAAGCCTCGTTGTTTTCCCCAGAGCGCAAATATGTTGTGTGGGCTGCCTGAAAAACATTCTTCGTATAGTCCAGTTTCTGTGGCTCGAAGTTAAATCCTTAATATTCAAGTGACCCAGTCTCCGGTGCCAGGTTTCCAGTAGTGATACATCCGAGGTAGTTGTAGCGGCGGTTGCGAGGGTTTCTCTCAGGCTTGCTGGAACGAAGTACAGGTCGTATTTCCTTACATCCCCGAAGATGACCTCCCGTTTTGAGTTCGTTACTTTCGCTCCTTTATTATCGAAAGCGATTGTGAATCCTGTGTCAGCGATTTTGCTCACAGACATTAGATTCGCCCACAGATCGGGGACGTGTAGAACATTATCCAATTTTACGATTCGATATGTTTATGTCGCCTCGTCCGGTGATGTCGGTTGAGGCACTGTTGGCAAGGTTGAGTTTCATCGGATGAATTTCGTTGTATCCTTCGAATGCTTCGGCGTTACTCTACATGTGGGATGTGCTTCCGCTGTCCAGGCACCACCCCTTACTGACAGTCGCCTTAAAAGCCTGGAATCCGCGCTGAGTTGGTGTAAGCTAGTACACTTGTACCGTAGTTGTACGTCTTGTTTTCCGTTCGTCGATCTTGAGAAGATCCCGGTCCTATTCTGTTGAGAGAGTGGAACTCGGCGACCTTGTGCCCGGCCTTTCCGCAATGGTGGCATTTGTAGGAAGGCTTTTGTCGGTTTCCGGGGTGATTGTATCCATGGTGTTTATCCTCCGTCCTCGTATCGCGTTGTTTGGCGGCCACCGCGACTTCGGCTTCATGTCGTTCTTTGGTGCGCCTGGCGTCGCTTTCCTCGATTATCTTGATTCGTTGTGCCTCCGGCGAAGGTAACTCGTCTCGGGATTCTATGGCGCATCTGAAGTTCTCGAACTTCGGGGAGAGACTATACAGGAGCATGATGCATTGCAGATCGTCGTTTAGTTCGATTTCCATGTCGTTAAATTTATCGACGGTGTCAAAGAAGTCACTTAAGTGTGTTCACACGTCGTCGTGATCGCTCATTCGATGATGCGTCAGTCACTTCAGTTGACTCGTACACGGAGATGAGTTTCTCCCATACTTCTCGGGAAGTTTCACACCCTTTGATGATCTTGACTTCAGATGGTCCGATCGCTATTATGATGTCTGCCTTAGCCTTCCTGTCTCCTGTTTTCTACTGCTCGACCTCGCCTGTACGCGCCTCCATCGATTCAGGTTTCACAATTTCTCCAGTCACATAGCCCCATACGTCGTTCTTTACTAGGTCTCTTATCCATCGGATCAGGCAATTATCAACTTCATAGGAATGTAATTTTGACAAAAGGGTTGAGTGCCAAACTCTGTCGAAGGCTTTTGAAATATCCAATTCGACTACCTTGCTTTTGCCGAGGTAGTGAGTGGAATGGCTTCACGAAAGCAGCATATTGGCAGGACAGGTTGATAAGTGATTCCATTACTTTGGTGAAAATAGAAGTTAGTGCTATGGGTCGGTAAGAAGAAAGGGACGATTTGTCACGCTTTTTGCAAATTGGCTGAAAGTTCGCCGACTTCCATCTATTTGGGAGGCGATTAGTAGAATAGAAGACAAATAGAAGAGTTTACACAGTGGTTTAAAGAGTGAAAAGGAACACTTCTTCAAGAGAAAGAGAATATCACAACAATATCAGAACCAGCGGATTTGTTTGCGTTTAGCTCCTTGAGTGCGCAGGCGACAGTAAGCGTTCGGAAGTGAATCTGGCTTATTGCGTGCTGCTTATGCTCAAATTGAGGAGGAACTGATGCGGTATCAGGCAGCGTGTGTTTCGCCGCAAAATGTGCAGCAAGTACTTGCGCCTCCTCTATCGCATTGGTGACTGGTCTATCATCGACTATAAGCCATGGGGTGGATGGCGAGACCGAGTTTTGAATATTTTTCACGAATACACATCATCATCATCATCATCATCATCGGCACTACAACCGGAAACCGGTCTTGGCCTTATTTAGCAAGTCCTGAGGCTTGTTAAATTTTCCATAATGATTTGTTTTTTCTGGGCAAGGTCATTAGTCTTGTGCCAGAGGCTCCCCGACGGGGAACCGAACCCCGGTCCCCCGCGTGACAGGTGGGTATACTAACCACTATACTATTGAATACACATCGAACCCAAATTTCGATCAGTTCCCTTTGTCATATCAAAAGATGGCGCTAATGGTCTGTAATCGCCTGCAATGACCGTATTGAACAGTCTTTGTTGAGCACCCCTCAACATTTCTTTTGCAGTGGTATTTTTTATTATCAAACAAATTCAGTGTGCGTCCACACTTCCTGCATTCAACGAAAAGTTAAATTTATTACACAAATAAGTACCTCAAAATTCTATTGTCTGACAAGGATGTGCATCTGGCGAAATTTTCGCCATCGCACACTAATGGAGCTCATAAAAAAGTCAAAGTAAATAAACGGTTGTATTTAGAATGCGATGCAAAACACATGCCAAGTACGTGGCTTACGAATACCCCAAAAGCAAACAGCAAAAGTCCTTGTGCTGAAGATGGTTCCTGGTTAGCCACCTACTGCAAATGTACAAGTCAATGTTGACTGAATGCGGAGTACACAAAAAGTCCAGAAGATTTGTATCCAAAGAAATAACGTGGCACCAACAGTATTTTTGCCGAACTGGTATTTTATTGATCCAGCTTATTTTGGGCGCCTCAGCACTATTGTTGGGTGAGCGAGTTGACGGAACAACTAAACGAAAAGGATTTTGGATTTAAATTGGAATAGTTCCATGAGAGCGTACATTCAGTCAAGATGAATGGCTATTAAATACGTGTATTGCATTTATAATTTATAGCAGTGTTGTTGGGGCGTTGAAAAATGGACTCTTTCTCAGTGGTGCTGCTGACTTATTTCGTTAATCGAATTCTGTGAGGAAGTGTCAGAAAAAATGGAAAGACCTCTGAAAGATGTGTTCATTTTCTTAAGGGGTAATACCATCGTATATCTTTCAGAAAATCAATTTTTTTTTTTGACTTTAAGATATTTTAAAGATTTTGGAAGATGGTGCAAAGACTTTATGACTTGAAGGAATTTGTTTTTGTTCTCGAGCACTAGCCTGAGCTCTACAAAATAATTACCTGCGTTAAATAGATGCCTGCTAGAAAGGTAAAGACTCGCTAAAATTCTCGCTAAAAAGTGTTTATGTTAAATTAGAAATATGTCAAAGCGAACGTACTTTGGTGTAACCTCAAACAAGACGACAGTGTCTCGTTTTTCACTTGCTGCGTTAACTTTCATTTTAACAGAAGTAAATTGGTTCGGAACTAATATGTTAGTCTTTCTATTTAGAATTGACAACTTTAAATTATTTACAATATTGTGTGAAACGATTGTGGTTAATGTACGATGAAGCGGCTCAAATGTTGGTTCAACCAGAGCAAACGGCCAGTGAAATTTTGCTGTGCATTTGGTGGAAGGGGAAATGAATCATGCACAGTGCACTATTCCTTATGGCCGAACATAAATTCAGAACTATCCAGCTGTTGAAAGGCCTGCACGCACACCACAAGCCGCACTCGCTTATCATCTCATTACACACAACAAAGCACAGAACTCCAACGAAACCCAGTAACGAAAGACCCGACTAAGGGCCTTCAACCCCATTGCAACGAAGCGAACATAAATAGCCACCAGAGACACACATTCCTAGCACACCAATATTGTTGTGGTTTTAGACCGAGTGGTTGGATTTTATGCAGTTTAATGACTTCCTGCTCCACTCCGACTGACCGCAAGACGAAAAAAAAGATCACCCTCTCTACAACCGGGATCCTTATTTAGCAAGTCTCTCCATCGGTATCCGGTCCTTATCCGAGACTTGTTAAATTGTCCATAATAATTTGTTTTTTTCGGGCAAGGTTATTAGTCATACGCCAACCTTTCTCAGGATGTCGCTGCGTGCACTGGTTCACTACTTGGCGGGTGCCAAAGTAGCCATCCAGGGGTGTCGCGTGGAGACTGGATGTCAACTTGGATTGAACAGGGACAATGATCGTCCTAGCCTTCTTTGGGTTGAAAACACAGACTTCACCCTGTATGTTTGCTCCCATGCCCCTACCAAGTTCGTATTTAGTGAAATTGTAACCGTCGAAGTATAAGTGAGATGTTAGAATTGCCAATTTGTTGTGATCCTTACGTTTCCCACTAATTGGGATTATAATAATAACTTTTAAATTCCAAGAGTCCGTGTAATGTATCTGTTTGGAGAAGTTTGCTAAGTGATCCCAATCGCACAGCAATGGTTTTTGATTATTGCTCCAGAGACAGACTACAAGATGTGCTTATACCTGACGAAGTAACACTTGATTGGTCTTTCCATCTTAATTTGTTAACGGATTTAGTACGTGGTATGCAATATATTTACTTCACAAAGTTGCGTGTCCATGGCAATTCGACATCTCGTAATTTTGTCGTTGATGCACGTTGGGTACTAAAACCACAGACTATGGACTATTGTCATTTTCCGAGATCCAAGGAATCACACCACCGCGTAAAACTGCAAAAGAAGTTTTATGGACCGCACCAGAGCTATCACGTAATTCAAAGGGACACAAACACACGGGCACTGCAATGGGCGATGTAAACTCATTCGGAATTATTATGCAAGAAGTTGTTGTCCGAGGTAAGCCGTATTGTGTGTCCTCCTTATCAGATGAAGAGATCATTATCAGAATAAATAAGTCTCCACCTTTAATTCGACTTGATTGCACCCGAGACGATTGACACATCAGTGACAGCAGCGACTGGAGGGTCAAGTTCAAGCACCGCCGAAGTTCTACTACTATGTGTAGGAGAATAGAAGATAACTCTATGCCATTACGAGTGCATGTGCCCGCGCCACTTGAAGCCACCCCGCGCCTTAAATCATCGCATCACGTGTGTCCTCCAGTGCATCTAGTCAACGAAAGCAGACCCTGTGCCACACAGCCAGGAGGTAAACATTACAGTCAAATCGTCAACATGAAGGAGGACTATATCGATCCCCCTCCAAATCAGCCAAGGTAAGCGCTTTAACATTTTCTATTAGGTGCGCAACTAAGCTCCCGATGTTTGTCAATAGATGACTCCAGCAATAAGTGTTGGTCGATTTCGACATATCCAAAACGTCATGAACCAAGTTTAGATATAAAGTAAACAAGCCGCTTTGACACAGTCGAGATTTTGTTTTGGCGTAATATACTCTTCGTTGTGTGAAAATGTCCAATTTTGTGCTAAATAATCGTCATTTGCGGGAAGTGTTGATTTCCTTCTTTCATTCAAAGAAAACGGTGGCTGAAGCGCATCGAGAGTTTCACAAAGTTTACGGAGATGCCGCTCTAAGTAAAACAGTGCCGTGATTGGTTCCGTCGCTTCAAAGATGGAGATTTCGATGTTGATGACCGTCCACGTGAAGGACTGCCAAAAACCTTCGACGACGCTGAATTGGAGTCATTGCTCGATGAGCATCCATGCAAAACGCAACAAGAGCTTTCATCAGCATTAGGAGTTACCCGGCAACCCATTTCCAAGCGATTGCATGCGTTGGGAATGATGCAAAAGCAAGGAACTTGGGTTCCTTATGATTTGAAGCCAAGGTACGTTGAGTGCCGTTTTTTCGCCTGTGAACAACTGCTCCAGCGGCAAAAAAGGAAGGCATCATGTGATGAAAAATGGATTCATTACAGTAACCCAAAGAAAAGAAAATCATGGGGACTGCGCCGTCATGCTTCTACGTCGTCGGCTAGGCCAAATATTCACGCTGCGAAGGTTATGTTGTGTATTTGGTGGAACCCGGCGGGTGTTATTTATTGTAAGGCGTTGAAGCCGAACGAAATCATCACCGGGGAACGGTATCGACTTCAATTGATGCGGTTGAGCCGAGCTCTGTGCGAAAAACGGCCACAATACGAGCACAGGCACGAAAAGGTGATTCTACAGTATGACAACGCTCGGCCTTACGTTGCCAAACCCGTTAAAACCTACCTGGAAACGCTCAAATGGGAAGTCCTACTCTACCCGACATATTCCCCAGATATTGTGCCGTCCGGTTATTACTTTTTCTGTTGCACATGGTCTGGCTGATCAGGAGTTCCGCTCATATGAGGACATCGAAAAATGGCTTGATTCGTGGATAGCATCAAAAGATGAACACTTTTACCGTAACGGTATTCGAGCTCTGCCAGAAAAATGGAAAAAGTTGAAATGATTTATTTGTATCCATTTTTTCACAATAAAGTAGCATTATCATAAAAAATCGGGGAAAACTTAGTTGCGCAGCTTATATATAAAATAATTGTTTGTTCATTACACCACAAGTCAACTGAGACATCACAAATTGTGAAAAAGAAAGCAACTGCGTAAAACTCAGAAAGAGGAGAATTAATTACAATCATCGCAATCAATTCGGCGACAAATAACAACAACACATCTGTTTCTTATCTATCTCTAAATCTCCCTAAGCAGATTTTAAAGAGTATTAAATGTCCATTTGAATTAAAATACCAAAACCAGTTTCCCAATTGTATCTCTCTTCATTTACACAATGCTTCATCTGCTAAAGTTGCCCCAACAATTAGAATACAAACAACAATTTACGAACGCGAACAGAGCCAACACCTCCAACGGTTTAAAAGACTCATCTTCATTACATTTCGCACCCGCTTGCACACTCACATTTATCAACTCACCGCACACTCCACGCAGCATAGAAACTCCAACGAAGCCTAAGTATAAAACACCCGACTAAGACCCGTCAACCTCATGGTAAGGAAACGAACATAAATTGATGCAAAGTCACGCATATGCTCCTCCACAAAAGCCACACAAACGCAACACTTATCCCCACAGAGCAGCAGCATCACAGCAATCTAATCCCCACTCGCGAATCATCAAAAACTCCTTTAAACAAAAGCAACATCCAGCCGGTTACCTAACCTTAGGCCTTTTCCAACCCGAATCAACGGAAACTTGGAGAACGAATCACTCGCTTAACCCATCGTTGCTCATCTCCTGTCCTTGATTGTTTATAGATTCACAAAATTGTGCAATGAAAGACACCAACCTCAGGATTGATGATACTCGTATTCTCAGTTGAGTGCACTTGAGTTTAGAGATTGAATTCGTACACGGTGGTCTGATGGGCTGAGCATTAAATCTATCTCTTAGTGATTATAACCGTTATAGAGTCGGTTCGAATCACACGCTTTTCACTATCGTCGCATTACGAAGTCAATGCGACGCCGACACTACCAATTACCTGGGCAAACTACTAAATGGTGCAAACGCACCACTACATGCAAGACATGCAATCATCCTCGGCATCCTAAAAGTGAATGCCGACGAACAATGTGTGCAAATTGTTATACATCACACACCGTTTCTTCTTTTGCCTGCTCCAAATACACTGAATCCCAAAGAATTATTGAAGTTCAAACGCAAAGCAAAACCGACGCTGGATTTTTCCCGCCAATTTCACTTCGACATTACCCGGCGCCGCGACCGGATGTGTGCACCAAGGAGAAGACACAACTCCAACATTAGCCGCTGCCAACCTACGGAGGAGACAGCCGGCCACCACAAAATGGTGACCCCGGAAAAAGGAAAAAAAAAAAACAGACGAACACGCCGACACGGAGCTTCGATGAGGAAAGCTTGAAGGCGCCGGAAGAGAGGAAACAACGGAGGGTTCCCGCCTTCACCAGACAGCGGCATCAAATCCTGCACTCCACGAGACACTAACGCCCAAGATTCGTTCGACACGATTCTGGATTACCAGCTTCGCGCTTGGTTTATTCAAGCCGACGGAATACTTGCAATGAATGGCATCGTTGACGACCGCCAAAAGTTCTTCCTCGCCCTGGGTGCTCTCGACTCCAACACAATCGACTTATATGGCCGACGTTTTGGGCAGCCCATCAGCAGCGGATAAATACAAGACGCTTAAGGAAAGCATCCTACATCGCACAACCGACTCCGCAGAGAAGAGGGTCCACACAGGGCTCACAGAGCTCCATCACGGGGACCTGATGCCTTCCCAACTGTGGCGAAAAATAAAATCTCTCGCTGGAACACGGATCGAGGAAGGAGCGCCGTTGTTGAAATGGAGATCGCTTCTATTCTAGAACGCCCAAAACACCCTGAGGATCTTCAAACCCCAAGCCACAGAAGACCTAATTTCCGCGAGGAACGAGCTCATAAATAAGCCCCTTGGGACATCATGGCAGTCGATGACAAGAAATGTGTGGCGTTTCTAACAGATACACACACAATACACAAGCAAATAGTGAAGAACACCGAACGAAAATCGAATAAGAAAATGCACCAGAGCCGTATACCATAGCGATAATATAACAATTCCACATCAGTTGAGTGTACTTGAGTTTAAAAATCGAATTCGTACACGCGGCCAGTAGCCTGATGTGTTAAGCATTGGCGACCTGTAGGCTTCTTCTCCCAAAAGCTCTTGGCCGCCTACAAGCGCTTCAGCACTTATGATATAGAGCTTTTGGCAATATACGTAGTCGTGAAACACTTCGAAAGGATCCTCTATAGCTAAGAGAATGGGCAGCAGGCTGCATCCCTGAGGAACGCCGCCAGATTCAGCAAAATAAGGCACTAACCCTAAAAGCTAATCTCTGGCCATTTGAAAGGGGAGTTTTGCATTTTATAAATACAGTTTCGAATAAAAGGTGGCATTCCAAACCCTGGGGAGTGCTTTAGGGATATCCAAATCAGCAACATTGCTTTCACCAAAGTAGTGCATAGAGTAGCTTCACCTTATTTGTGAAATATGCCGTTGGGTCAATTTGGATTTGTTGTGGTGACAACCGTATTAGCAAACAGAAGAATATTTTCAAGCCAGGGACGCCCGGAGCTCGGATCGTACATGGAACACATATAATAGGAAAGGCTGGAATACAGTCGGACATGAGTTAACGAATCCAGGACCTCCTGCCCTATGTGGAGCACATGTATTATAAAAACCAGCAATACTGTAGAATATTCGACTGTTTACCGGAGGATCTCGTATCATACATGGAAGATATGTATTGGAAGAGGCAGCAATATATTGGGGTGTTAAAGATGGGATTTAGTTCAGCGACCGCTGGGGTTATATTTTCAGATCGGTCAATACCTCGATAGCTATCGATACATTAGAAGTTGGTGATATGACGCGCAATCCCGCTTTCCTGTAGGATATTTTTCCCGTAAGATATATTTACACATTTACTAAAGAGATCTCTGAACTAGGATGAAAGCTAGGAGGTAAAGAAAGACAAAGGGCTACATTTTCTGGAATTTTTTATATATGTTCGACGTCCATTGATTTGGGAATTGTCTAATTGAGTGGATGAAATAGTTAAGCGACAGTTTTGAAGAAGTCATTCAACATTAAAGGAGGATTCTATGATTGCGGCAGACACGGCAAACCGCACTAACCAGCAACAATAGTGAAAAAAAAAAAACAGAATAAAAATAATCATTGGAGGAATTAACATGGCAATTCCACAGCATAAACGACAGCGAGAAAAGATGCATCATCGTGAATACATATCTCCCAAAAGAACAGTATGATTCTACGAGAACGGAGGAAGGAGGATTCTATGATTGCAACAGACACGACAAACCACACCAACGCGCAACGATAGTGAAAACACAGAATCAAAAAAAACAAAAGTTATTGTAGAAATTAGCCTGGCAATCCCACAGTGTAAATGAAAGCGAAAAAGGATTCATCATCGTGAATACACACTCGTTCTTAGGCATATCTCCCAAAAGAACAGTATAGTTCTACGAGGAAGTCAACTGGGAAAGTCTGAACGGCTTTTTTAGGAGGTTAAATTGGTCGTTATTTTTCCTCAATAACGATGTTGGCTCTATAGCGGACACATTGACAGACGCGATTCTACTTGGCATGTGGATCTTTATTCCACACAGAGTAAAGAGTATCAAACCCAAGAGAAATATGTGACTCGATTCTGGGTGCAGAGAAGCCATTAAGGCTAAAGAGTTGAGCTTCGGGTTGTATAAATCAAACAATACTGAGGAAAACCGGAAAAGATTTAAGAGAGCTAGAAATGGCTGCAATGCGTATATTCAGGTTCGCGCCAAGTTCTTCCATGACCAGAGAGTGAGACAAAAAATACTACACTCTCTCACAGGTAGTAGAAACTTCTGGACATTCTTGAAAAACATTCAAAACTCAGTCTCTTCATTCATTCCATTGTCCCTAGTCAATGACCGACCTGTCACCAGTGCAATAGAGATGGGGAATCTAGTTACTGCACTTTTTGCAGCCTACTCAACGCTGCTTGATACCACCATCAGTTCCGCCTTAACTTGAGCATAAGCAGCACACCATGAGCCAGATTTGCTTACGAACGCGTACTGTCGCCCGGGCACTCACGGAGCTAAACGCAAACAAATGCGCTGGTCTTGATGGAATTCGCCCAATACTATTGAAGAAATGTTCCTCTATACTCTCTAAACCACTGCGGAAACTCTTCCATTTGGCCGTTTCCCAAATAGATGGAAGTCAGGGAACATTGAGCCGATTCCCAAAAAGGGTCCTTCTTATCGACTAATAGCACTAACTTATATTCTCTCCAAGGTAATGGAATCACTTATCAACCGTCAACCTTCGAAATATCTGGAATGAAATGACCTCCTCAATGACCACCAATATGGCTTTCGTAGCAACAGGTCCACAGGAGATTTGATGGCGTACCTTACCGAAAAGTGGAGACATTCCATCCACTACCTCGGTGAAAGCAAGGTAGTCGCATTGGATATTTCAAAAGCCTTCGACAAAGTTTGGCATCCAGCTCTTTTGTCAAAATTGCATTCATATGGAGTGGACAATTCTCTGATCCAATGGATAAGAGACTATCTTTCTGGCCATTATTCAAGTGGTTCTTGATAGTATGAAATCTTTCTCCCATCAAATGAATGTAGGTGTTCCCCAAGGTTCGGTGCTCTCGCCCACACACTTCCTGATTATTATAAATGATCTCTTGTCAATTACTCAGAACCCAATTCACTGGTTTGCTGATGATAGCACGTTGAGTTCTTATACTCATACGAACACTCCCGTCGAACGTCACCACCAACCAGCAACTGTATTGAATTCAGACCTCTACAAGATATGTCAGTGGGGATTATCTAACCGAACTTCAATGCCTTAAAAACTCAGTGCTTTCTCTTGTCGTCAAAGGCGAACCCCAAAGTAAATATACTGTCCATGAACGGCACTCCCACCGACGAAGCCAAGTAACTATCAATCCTCGGCACTCGAATTAATTCGACTCTTAACTGGAATGACCACATATTTGAAGCTGCGAAAAGTGCAGCCAAATGTATGGAATTTCTTAAGAGATGCAAAAGATACTTCACTCCATCCAACCTGGCCACTACTTACAAGGCGTCTATTCGTCCACAAATGGAGTTCAACTCCCATATTTGGTCAGGCGCATCCAAAACAGCACTACACATGCTCGACAGGATGCAAAAGCGAGCAGTGACATTTATTGGGGACTCAGCCGTAAGTCGACCAATTCAAAACGTACTTGTTTACACAGCTGCAGTCGGCTTTTCCGACGATCGATCGCCTATGCCGATAATCAGTCATCGAGTTGGACACGATGTGATTGTTATTTAAACAATCATTCCAATGATCATGTCCACATATCGTTTCCTAAGCTAAACAATCTCAACGCTAGCCCTTACCGCTGGTATAAGCGATAAGCACCCATTGGATCGGACACGATCATGATTGTTATTTAAACAATCATACCAATGATCATGTCCCACGATACGTTTTCCCTAAAACAAATATGCGCCCATGCATCATAGCCCTGCCATCGTAAGCGAAGTTCTGTTGACATAACATCAACAGAAAAACTTATTCCCTATCGCTTATGATGGCAACCAGCCTCCGTATTCCATAATCTATTTGATCAGCCGGATATTCGGATTTTCTTTTGCGCACCCTTCGCTTCTGCGTTGTCGTGGCTTCCAACGAATGGATTTTCATCCAGGCCCGTACGGTCACAGGGGAAATGCTTCTATCAAAAACTCCAATTCGATCGCTCATTGGTTATCACCAAGGAAAAGATCGGATTGACTACTCCCAGATCGATGGAAATCCATCACCATCACGGCTAGTGGATGTTGACGGAAACAGACACTAGACGAGTCAGACTTCATCGCCTTAAGTGCACACACGCACTATACGCGTCACCAGAGAGTCGATTAATGGATATACGGAGTTAAGTCCGAGTTAAGTGTCGTTTATGTCTTGGACGTGTTCTAAACAAAGTCGAGCTAGTGTCGAGTTACGTCCTATTTTGCGCGAGTCATTGAATATAGCAACATATTTGTCATCAATTAAAAGAGACGGTGTTAATGTGAAGTTAACTTATACTGTAGTTCCACTGAGTTAATTATTAATTGAAAGAGACACGGTGTTAATGTGAACCTAACTCATACTCTAATACCACGAGTTTTTACTAATTGGAAAAGACACTGTGTAATGTGAAACTGAATAAAAAGGATGTTATATAACTAAAACCAATCGATTTGTTTCATTCATTGACTTTCACAGGTGATCAGTGTTTTGTTCCAACTCCGCCGTCTTTACTTGTTTATTCCTCCTCGGCGAACAACTTAAATTGAACTACCTGTGTGTTTTTATTCGTTTTGTCTTTTGGTGGCCAATCACTTTATGCAGCAGACGGTGGAAGGTTAAGTGAAGCCGTGTCATACTAGACACCTACTTAAAACCTACCCACAAGCAGCTTTCTTGTAGTGCAGTGCAAATTACCAATAAAGCAAAACCCTGTAAATCAAGGCGGAGTGACTCGCCCTCAGAGAAAAGATGTCTATGGATTGGAGGCGTTTTGCCACCGAATCGGCTGATCTCGAATATGAGTTTTGCCGAGTTATTATCAGAGTTGGGTTCTCTGACGTATCTACTCGCGTCGAAGCGTGTTTGTTCTCCCACTTTTCCAAGGAAATGAGAGAATATTCCTTGGTTGGGTGCAACACCGCAGACTCTAGGGAAACTGTCATAAAACTACGAAAGTGGTGTCGTTCAGAGGGAAATTTTATGGTGGAGTAATTTAGTTGAGAAATGTTGCCATCACAAACTAAAATGGTTCAAATCGACGAAAGGGCGAAAATATAGTTTTTGTGATATTTGATGTTCAGTATAAGAGGGCAGTTTGATAAGTCAGTGTCTTTTATAAAAAATAGAAAAAACAGTAAGGGCTGTTGTTTCGCCAGCTGGGAACGGCAACTCCGTTGTTGCCGATGGTTCGCCAACTGGGAAACAGCAATAGGTTGATTCTGCGTCTCGATCCTTTCATCGGCGAGACAACAAAAATGACCGCCGCATTGGGCATAAAAGAAATACATTTTGTAACACACTACATTTTACTTTATTTTACACGAATTTTACTGTCACATAAAAGCACAGGTGCTGAAGGCACCGTAAACAATCTCCAATTTTTTACGTTAAAAACATACTGTCGATGAAAACAGACAATTTTGCTTTTGGCTATTCAGCAATAGGTAGCGTTCCATGTGGTAGGTTTTTCCAACTGGTATAAGATATATGTATAGTATACCCGCCTGTCACGCGGGGGACCGGGGTTCGATTCCCCGTCGGAGAACCTCTGGCGCAAGACTAATGATATATGTTGCGGAACTGCAACAGCTGTGTACATATAAACCATTGATTTAAGTATGCTGGTATAGATAATTATCTTATCCATAGAGTTGGATACAACTTCAAATTCATTTGACGATGCATCGATCTTCAGGTTTGACTTCATATAATATGTAATGCATTCACACTTACTTATTTGGCTACAAAATGTTCAATTTGGAGAAAAGTCCATATAGTGTTAGAAGGTGATAAACAAAATCATTTCTTATGGATATGGAATAATTCAGAGGAACACTTGTAGTCTATAGTTGTACAAATGGGGAGAACGGCCAGAGAAATCGCATCACAAGTGAGCAACGTTGCACTGATCGACGCGAAACTCTTGTGCTATTTTCATGGCTTTATACCGATGGACAAATAGTGTCATAACATTCGGTCCCATATATTTTGGTAATTCTTTTTTCATTTGCCAGCAAAACGAAATATTGTGTTTCTCAATAATTCAATGAGAATAGTTAACATTTAAAGAGAAGTACTGTCGCAACAGGAACGTAATTCGAATGTTCACTGCACTTAAATAAGTTTCGCATCATATCAGCAAATAAATTGTAAAAATAACACAGATAATATAATTTGCAATGTATGTGTACAACAATGCACATAATAATTCCACGCATATGATTACAAGTACCAATGAAAAACATCTACCACAGAGTTAATTAAACCATAACTGAAAGTAATTAAAAAATTCCTCGCGAATTCGCTAGGGATAATGTGTGAAACAAACAGAACCAATCAGCAAATTCATATTAATGCAAATAATGCAGTCGTCAATTGAGTTCCGATGTTTTAATTGTGTTCGTATTAACAGCAACGTTAACGAACGACGGTGAATTAAACAGATTGGTTTTAAAGCTTACCGATTAAAACTTTAATCAGTTTTACTGCTCAATCCTGAAAATGTATTCTTCATGCTCTCTGCGCTCTAGCTGAATTAATATAATCTCAAACAATTGGTGAGGCTATTAACGAGAAAGTGTGTTTATCCTTTTTGATCCAATTTTCTGGCTTCTTGAATTAGATATTTCGTAGACAACATACGACCTGAATCTCTTTTTACTTTTTTCACTTCAGTCCCACCTGGCTAATGAATTGCTCTTGATTGCATGAAAAATTTACGTAAAGCACTTTTCGTCTGCGTTCCCTTGCTTTGTGGGAAGCCCTACGACTTTGTGATAAAACGAAACTGGAAAATTAATGAAAATATCTATCAAGTACATTGTTGGTTTCTTCTAAAGGCAATGAATTATTAATTTATAAATTTTCTTTGGGGCGTAGGAGTTCTTGGAAACAAGCTAGAAGAATATGATACTCACCTGTACTGATGGGGCTTGCAGCCATTGCTGGAAAAGGTCGGATGTCACAGAAGGCCGCTTTGGGGGCTTTCGACTTTCAATAAAATCCTGCAATCGCGAAAGAGCCTCAGGAGGAGCTCGTTCTGTTAACCATTTCTCAAATGCTTCTGGCTTCTCTTCAAACAATTTAGCTACTTCATCTATATCTTGCGATGAAACGATCTTCGCACTCTTCACAGGACTGCTACTCGCACTAGCAGAACTATCAGCAGGGGAACCAGTGTAAAGGGGACTTAAGTGTACTTGTGGCGGTGAATTAGCCATTCCCGAAATGCTACCCATTCTTCGCTTCTGTATCTGTTGTCGTTGTTCAGTTACTGAAGCCTCTTCAGTCCTTACACCAATGCACTTTGGGTGTTCACTGCTACTCCTTATGCTAATATTATCTGGCAAAGCAAGTGGATGTGGTAAGGATGACTCTGCGATTGCTGGCGCCGTATTCACTGTACACGTATCCAGCGTGGGGTTGCAGGATTCTAGAGGTTCTGTATGTACTCCATTCGATTGCCCCAAGCAATCATCTGTAAGCAGTGGGTTATCCAATTTACTACCATTCACGGCAACGGCACGATTTGTTCGTGTTGTGTTTTCGCTGCCATTATTGGAGTCATTACCCCGTGCAGCGTTTAGGGATGTAATTGCCGTTGAGTCTGGGTTAGTTGTTGTTATTACTACTGCTGGTGATAAGGAAGGGCTTTCTGTCATTTTAAGTGAGCGTACATCATATGAACATTTTCAGAGGAGTAGGTATCGTCGTTGTGTGCCTTCTCAAGTCGATGTGCCTCTGGAGTAACCTTCAGTTGAGAGGGGCCGCCTGGCTCGTAAATTGTATCAGTGATTTCATTGCTTTACAAAAAGTCAGCAAGTTATAGTATCAATTGTGAACCTAAAATGAAAGGATACATATATGTTGGAGAAAGATTAAAAGACAAGATATTACATTTGAGTTGTTCAATACACATATACACACTTTGAATCATTGTTTAGTTACATAACTACTAAAATCTATATAGTATAATAATAAGAAGGATAGAATTGCAAACATAGGACAAAAGAGCATTTCTATTATATAATAAAAACTCGGCGAATACTTATTAAGTAATTAAGGAAATCCGAAAGAAACTGAAGAGAACTTTGATATTCAATAATAAAAATTCAACGAAACACAATTTCTTCAAAAAAAAAAAAAAACAGAATTTTGTAAGCAATTGCCTAAATGTTTTAAGAGCAGATAAAAAGAGATCCTAGACATCTTTGTAGTTCAGCTGATAGATCGCTCGAAAAATTTAGAATAGTAGATAGTTGGAATTCCAAATCTCCCCTGCCATGGCCTTGGTACAACTCATCACACAGTCAATGACAGTAATTAAATAGTCTTTATTAGTTAAATTAATTAAATTACAAGCCACACACACACACACACACACACACACACTGTGGTATATTTTTACTATGGCATCGGCAAGGATGCGAGTTCGTTAAAAACACACCGACGAAAAGACAAATCACCGGACACCAACGATGAGTGCTTCACCAAAATTGTCTACAAAAACACACGCACCAAGAACAAAATAAATAAAACGGCACGGGAGGATCTTTGTTTAACGGTTTTGTTTATTGAAGGTATATCAATTGTTCACAATTCTAACTTTGTATAGAATTACGGAAGTCAATGTTAATAAGATCACTCGAACTTTTTAAAATTTATGTTTGTTGCATTCCGCGCACCGATGACGAACTATTTAATTTTGCTAAGGTATATACTTAGTCTCGCACTTTACAATGGTACTTCTAAAGGATTCTTTTAATTTACAACAAAAAGTATTTCAAAATTAATTCAAAAACGCAACAGCACTCCGACACTGTTCGGTTAAGGCTCGGGCGTCTATCTGGCACGTGCGCACACCGTGAATAATTAGATCTGACTCCTTATTTGACGCTCATAAAAGAAAAGGGACACCTAAAGGGAAACCGCAAAAGGGGAGGAGCCACACGATTAACTCGAGGTAGTTAATCGTGATTGGACCGGGGAATAGGCATACATTATGCATATGTGTGTATGCCTCGCATACGATCGTCCGGCGACCGAGGATGGATGCCAGCATCGCAACTGCATCTTCCACGAATGCAAACAATGAATATCTGGTCATCCTATGGGAGGCCATAAATCAACTTTTAGGTTGACGATGTGAATTTCCTTTGGTCCGCCGACGGGTGGCGGCCGTTAATGGGGAATTGTGTATGCATAACACTCTGTGGTGCCAATGCCATGTTTAGATATTGCAACGAATATAGGGTGCAGCCATTGACAGATGTTAAAAGTAAACTCTTGCTGGCTGCATCCAATTCGTTGCTTGTTTGCGGTCCCTGATCGGCGGGGACCGATAATAGGAAACCAGCTATTGCCGGTAATTAGGGAAATGTTTGGTTTGCCTCAGCCGAAACCTTGTCGGCGGTGGCAAACCAATGGGACCTAATAGCCGCATGCTAGGAGTGCCATGGGCAAACAAGAAAACGAGTAAACAAAGAACTCTTTGTTGATGATGTTTCCATAGCATAAGGCTATGGAAACGAGATGCCCGGTGAAGAATGCATGCCTGAGGATGAGATTTCAAATGACACGGCAATGTGATAATCTTTGCCGTGGACTCAATGTTTTTTTTTAGAAATCAATGCCTGCCCGAGGTTAAATTTTCGATGCCACGGCTAAGTGATAAGCTTTGCCGTGGACTTAATGTTTTTCAGGAATCAATGCCTGCCCGAGGATAAATTTTCGATGCCACGGCTAAGTGATAAGCTTTGCTGTGGACTTGATGTTTTTCAGGGATGGTGATGGAGAAAAAGGGGTTTGGAAGGAAAACCCCCCACAGAATAGGTAAGCTGCCTAACGAATATTCGTAACAGTTATCCGATTGGGTAACTGTATTAATTCCAGCGATTTGGCTGGGGGTAAATGCCGTAGCAAGGTTACGCAACCTTGCTGAAGTTCGACTTAGAGGTGGGTCGGTTCGCCTGGAATAGTGGGGATCGAATGATGTATGGCTCTTCGGGCCCTGAAAAGCCCCACAACACATACACACACACACACACCCCCACACACACGGGCGCGCGCACTTCCACAAGGCACATCCCCACACTACGCCTTAATAAGCGAGACAGTGGTGGAGGACATCCCAAGAGTAACGGCAGACGAGCTACAGTCAGCATGCAGGAGGATACAGGACGGCAAAGCGCCGGGTCCTGACGGAATTCCAAACAAGGCGGTGAAAGCTGCAGCTGAAAGTCGACCGGACATGCTTATAATCACCATGCAAACGTGTCTAGAGGAAGGTATCTTCCCAGAAACCTGGAAACTGCAACACTTGGTGCTCCTACCAAGAAGTAAAAAACCACCTGGAGAGCCCTCATCATATCGCCCAATATGCCTTCTAGACACTATGGGAAGGATATTGGAAAGAGTGATATACGAAAGACTGCTAACCGTAGCAAAAGAAAAAGCAGCCCTATCGAACCAACAATACGGGTTTAGAAAATCGCGCTCCACCGTCGACGCCATAAAGAGAGTGGTGGACATTACGACGGAAGCAATAAGTGGAGAGAGGTGGCGCTGGGGCACAAATTCGACTTCGTTCATATGGCCACCGCGGGCACGTTTGCAGCGGTCGATTTGTTGGACCCAATTCTCAATGACTCGGCCACACATTTCGGCCGAAACGGCCGCTATTTCGTGTTCAATGTTGGCTCTGAGCTCTTCCAACTTCGTCGGGTTGTTGGCATAGACCAATGACTTGACGTAGCCCTAAAGAAAATAGTCTAGAGGCGTCAAATCGCACGAACGAGGCGGCTAACCGATTGGCCCATTTCTTGAGATAACACGCTCATCAAACTTACTCTTCAATAAATCGATTGTATCGTGTCCTGTGTGACTTGTGGCACCGTCCTGTTGAAACCACGTGTCGCCTTAGTCCATATCTTCCAATTCGGGTCAAAAATAATCGGTAATCGTGGCGCGATAACGACGGCCATTCGCAGTAACGTGACGATCGTTATCGCCGACGGAAAAATATGGCCCAATGACGCCGCCGGCATGCAAACCGCACCAAACAGTTATTTTTTGTGGATGAAGTGGTGATTCATGAAGCACATGCATATTTTCACCCGACTAAGAACGCATGTTTTGCTTATTGACGAACCCATTGAGCAGAAAATGAGTTTCGTCACTGAAGATGATTTTGCGATGAAATTCATCATCTTGGCGCATCTTTTGCAGAGCCCAATCGGAGAACGTACGTCGCTTCAAATGGTCCATCGGCTTCAATTCTTGAGTCAACTTGATCTTGTATGGGTGTAAACCAAGATCCTTACGCAAAATTCGCCATAAAGTGGTCTGGGCGATGCCCAATTCTTGAGAACGTCGTGGAATTGACTGATTTGAATCATTTGTAGGGACGCCTGAACGGCAACGATATTTTCGACACTTCAACCAACCCGCTGTCTCACTTGCACGGCAACATCACACAACGAATATCTAGACTCACATTTTTGCACTAAACTTGTTATTGCTTGTCTACTAGGGCGAGACTTACGACCGAAAATTTGAGTTAACGATCTTAAAGTTGCGGTCACCGACTCCAAATTTCGGTAGTAAATTATTATAATTTGCAGACGTTGTTCGTTCGTGTACTTAACCACGATGAACATGTTGAGTTTACTGAAAAAATTGAAAGTGACAGTTCGATGATTAGTGAAATGGTGCGTTCACAAATTATATTCAAAGTTGTCAAGTCCCTATTGGAAAACCCGATAGAACGTTTCCTCGAAAATCAATCGATTCCGGGTTTTTAAGGCAGTATGTCTTCAACTTTCTTTTCTGTAAATTACGGTGGCCTTATAGTTCTTCATAAGAGTTGGCTCCGTCTTATATTAAAGGTTTTCTAAGATCAAAGGATAGATATATTTTGAGTTTTGCGACTGTAATACATCGATACCTTTCTTTTTTGAACGTTTGGTCGGTTAACGAATCAACGTTCCATCTGTGCCCATGAACATGTGCAAAAAGTTGACAACTAATTCGATTTCGAAATAGTTTGATTTGGGATGAAATGAGCCAACTCAAAACTACAGAACAGATTCTAAATTCAAATAGTTGAAAGAAAGCTTAAGTACTCTAGGGAACCCGCAAGGATTACCCGATTCGACGACCTATGACACAAGTTTGATCCAAATTCGTGAGTGTCTTTGTGAAGGCTCATGACAACTATTTTATAGCGGATAAGAGATATAAGTCCCCCGCTTGGTAGAAACCTTGACATGGTGCGGGGGCTTATATTACAATGAATCACTCAGGCTATGCTGACGGACGCATATGCTTCCAGTAGGGTCACCCATGTCAGACAGGCTAGCGAGGAGTAACACACAAAGATCTACCACCCGTAATCCAGGGTGTTACGCGTCACCGTGCCTATTGGATGGTTTGCAGCCAGGGGTATACCGGCTGTATTATAACGGCGCCTCTCTGACACCGGGTCGAATGAGAGCAGTAAGCAGACCTTACCACATCAAAACGGGGCTCTGATGTGGCGGACTATTTGAAACCCCAACTCTCGTGGGATCAAAAATGAATAACCAATATACAAAAAACAATCCCACGAAAAACCCGGTAGGCGTAGGTGTGATGAGCCGACACTACCATAAGGAAAAAAATCATCAAGAAAACACCGACTCGGCAAAAAGAAGACGTAGGGAAAAACTGAAAAAGCGAGATATACGCATCGGCACGTGGAATGTTCGAACGTTTATAAACCAGGAAGCTTCAGGAAGTTCGACTCCCACATCAAGTGATCGAAACCAACGGGTTTACACTGGTGTGTGGAGGACCGACACACATAACCTCGGAACTGGCTTCATCATAAGGAAGAAGATTACGCCCCATGTAAAAGATCTGGTAGTGAAAAGCACGATGTTCAAGCACAAGCAAATCCATAAAGCCACATGGATATCACCCGACCGCGTAACGCGTAACCAAATAGACCACTTCCTCATAGACAAAAGACACCACTCGAATATCCTTGACGTAAGATCATATAGAGGAGCAGATTGCGACTCCGATCACCTTCTAGTGATGGGCAAAATTAGAAGTCGGCTTGCAGCAAACCCACATGGACAGTCACGGGAGACGAACAAAAAGTTCGAGATTGATAAACTAAAAGACCTACGTAAAAGGGCGGAATATCAAGACGAACTAACGAATAGATTTAGCATTCTAGAGAATGGGAGCAATGAGGAAGAGGAAGCCAATAGTGTGGACACAAAATGGACATCGATCAGAGACACAATCAAACTAACAGCCCAAAAGGTATTAGGATTTAAGAAAACCATTAAGTCCAAACCTTGGTTTGACGATGAGTGCAGGGCGAAGATCAAAGAACGTAAACGCCTCAGAGCGATCCACTTAGAAAGATATGATAAAGTCAACGCAGAAATATACGCGACGATTCGGAGAGAGGCAATGAGACTCTTCAATCGCAAAAAACGCTAATGGGAGGAAACTCGGATCGAAAAAATCCTAGAAAATTCTAGAGCAAAGAACGTCAGAGGTATGTATGCCGGCATAAATTGAATTAGAAATGGCTACCGAGGGATAGTCAAAATAATTCGACACGCAAACGGCTGTCTGGTCACAGAAACACAATATCGTGACAAGGTGGTAGCAGTACTCTGAAAATCTGCTCAATGTACGCACCCATCAAGCACAAATAAACGCGCCAAGCGTACATACAGCCGAGCCTCAGATCCCAGCGCCCTCTCTCAACGAAGTTGTAGATAGAATAAATCGATTGAAAAACAACAAAGCTCCCGGTGTCCACTGCATACCGGCAGAGCTTGTGAACCATGGAGGAGAGGCAACCACTCGGAAGACTCACCAGCTCATCCAAACAATATGGGATAAAGAAGTCACTCCGGAAGAATGGAAAACCTCAATAGTCGTTCTCATTTTCAAAAAAGGCGACAGATCTGACTGCGAAAACTACAGAGGAATATCATTGCTCCCAACCGCATACAAAATATTAACAAATGTCCTGCTGGTGATAATCACCGTACGCAGATACTGGGAGACTACCAATATGGATTCCTTAGGAACCGGTCAACAAGCGACCAAATGTTCACAATGAGACAACTGCTGGAAAAGAAGTGGGAATAAGGAGAGACGGTTCACCAACTGTTTGTTGACTTCAAAAAAGCCTACGACTCAGTCGCAAGGCAAAGACCATACCATATTGTAGTTGAGCTGGGAGTCCCGAAAAAATATGCCGTCCTCATTCAAATTTGCATGAACGGAAATAAAGGGCGAGTTAGAATAGAAAACCACCTCTCAGAACCATTCGAAATCCGGGACGGACTAAAACAAGGGGATGGCCTCTCACCATGCCTTTTTAACCTTGTCCTCGAGTATGTTATCAGACAGGTACAAGACGACAACACGACCGGATCATCCGTGAACGGGGTCACACAAGTGCTCGCGTATGCTGACGACATCGCCGTTCTGGGCGATAATCTCGAAACTATAAGTAAAAACTGTGAAATCATCATGCAAGCAGCAGAAGAGGTGGACCTAGAAATAAACGAAGACAAAACGAAATACATGATTACGACGAGAGCAGGTGGACCTCAGAGAACACATATAAACGTCAGGGACAAGATAGTTGAAAATGTCAAAGAATTTAAATATCTGGGAACGATACTGATGACCAGAAACGAAACGTCAAAGGAAATTAACAAAACACTACATTCCGGCAACGCTAGTTGGCATGCAGCCATTAAACTATTAAAATCCAAACTGCTATCATGTAATATAAAGCTCCGGGTCTATAGAACCATAATCCGATTGTTCTATACGGATGCGAAACATGGGCTCTCACAAAACGGGAAGAGAACAAATTCCGCGTATTCGGGAATAAAGTTTTAAGGAGTATATTTGGCGGTAAATATGACGAGGAGTCAGGACAATGGAGGAAACTCCACAACCACGAATTGGAAGAGCTATACCGCAAACCTACAATAGTGAGAGTAATCAAGTCGCGAAGATTAAGATGGGGCAGACACGTAGCGCGAATGGGCGATGATAGGACCGTGCATAGAATTCTTGACGGTAAACTAACGGGGAAGAGACCGACAGGACGGCCGCAACGGAGATGGGAGGACAATGTTAGATTGGACCTCGAGGAGGTCGGATCGGATGATCGAACGTGGAAGGAGAGCGCACAGGACATGGAACAATGGCAGAGCCGAGTCGGTGACGTCATGAACCTCCGGGTTCCTACAGGCCAGTAAATAATAATAAAATAAGAGATATAACTGCATTAATTATTTAATTGTGCCGAATGTTTCAATTCTCGTAAAACACACTTTTAATTTGTTCCGTTTTGTACATCAAAGTGAACCAATAAAAAACAAGCGAAGCAGGATTCAGATTTTCGAACAGCGAAAAAAGATACAAAGTACGAGTACTTCTGTATATACATTCAACATGAAACAAAGTAACCCTATGGCTTCTTATACACAGAAGATGCCATCTGCTATCATATTACAGTGTAACAAATATCGATGTAGTTATTCAATCCAGTTTGCTGTGAAAAATTTTATTGACACCACTCCAAGAAATTGCTTCTCTCTGATGTCTGTCGAAACCTGCATAACCACTACACTTGAGGTTTATGTTCCTTAATGTCTAAAGGAACTCAATAACAACAAACTCCCCCAGGCGACTACCTGAACGTACTTAACAACGTTGCACAACTACTGTTCACCCAACCGCACAACATCCTTCCATCAATCTTAGATAGTAACCAGGCGGTATAAAATCAGACGACAGTTTGCTTCATGAACAGGACACAAAGGACAATACCACCCATCTGTCAACAACTTAGGATAACCGATGTCCTTCCGATTCTCAATTCTCATTTGAGGGGTCACATCACTACAGCCGGAACCCAGTTAAACAAATTGAAACTACTGACGCGCGAAAGAAACGAGCAGCGAGAGAATTTATGGAGGTTGACCACGGCAACATCAATTAGCCACACTAGTATAGAACCACTACAGGACATACCCATCGCCGGTAAAACCAAGCTAACCCTAGTGCCTTAGAAAGTGTTAATTCCTATGAGAAAAACTCCTGTTGTGGCATCTGCTGTTCTGCCCCAGTCTTGACTTAAGCACGTAATAGCAGTAGTGTGCATTTTGAAGCACTGACCGTAACTGCCACAAAGTGCACTGTTCATAGGTTGCCGGTAAACTTTAATGAAATTCATGTAATTGGATGCTGAAAACATTCATCCGCAGTCAAGTCGTGGCTTCCTCATCCTTGAGTGCCTCTCGAAAATAAATTAATTTCCCAATAAATTTCTGTGATTGATTTCGTGGAATGTAAGGTCTTCTCCTTGCGAACTGAACGAACATTGTTGCAGATATATTTACTTAGAACTACGAATTTCTTCGAACAAAGGTTACTACTCAATTTCTCTCAGTCGCTGGATAGGAAGGTGTACACCCTCTCATCAGTAGTTGTAGCTTAAAAGGATCTGAATTGCAAATAATTTGGCAGAAATTGGGCGCTTAACCTTGATACCTTAAGCACCCTTCAAATCAGAATGACTTAGTTACGACAATACAGTGCGGTTTTGGGATAGTGTATTAAACCTTCATTTGTTACTAATATGCGTGAACAAAAGGGATTTATGAAAAGCAGGAAACAAAGGTAGAAAGGACGGAGTGAGAGCCATAATGTCTTGGTGCTGTACTACCAGGCCACTAAAACTTATAACTGTTCAAAAAAACAAAAAAAAAAAATTATATAATAGAATTTAAAATAGAAGTACAGTACGAGGAATATTTTATCGTCAGTTGCATCTCAAAGCGTGCACAATTCAACTGACATATAATCCGAACGACACCAATCCTCCACTTACGAGAGTTGTTCAATAAGTTCTTAGAACAACCAAGGGATAGCGCCCAAAATGTTAGCATCATTCCTCATAATGCAGCCCACTAGCGAGCCCACTATACAGCCCACTAGTAAGCATCGTTAGTCAATCAACATTTGCACGAAAAATTGGGTATGAATAAAATGTCGGCAAAGTGTGAAGCACGTTTTCTCCGAGTGGAGAATACCAGCTATCGGGTTTGGGGACACGCTGCACTGATTACGTTGCATTCATCAGATCTAAGGATATTCCCACAAACTCGAAGAGGCGGTCTTCTCGATGCCCTCCTAGGCGATTGGCACCTCGTAAAAAGCTCTGTACAGGTTTGTGGGGGGGGGGGGGGGGGGGTGTTTGGCGCCAACGTATGGCACGGATTCACTACGCTCCCTCCGAATTGCGCCACCGGAGGTTATTCACGGAGAATTGTTCCGAAAACAGAAGGTCCGCTACAAATATCCAAGGGGGGAAATGAAAATACTTGTTTTGTTCGTTGAAGTTTTTTTTTTAATATGTTCTTTTATTCGTCGGTGTTTTTGTTCCACGGGGAGATGTACAACTCGGTGGACAATAGGGAAATACAATTATTTACAGAAAGGAAAGTTAACCATGAGTTGTGAAAATAAGAAAAAGGTTAACACGTGTTCTGGTGTCCATCCACTTTATTACTGAACGTCTAAGGTCGCCTTTGGGATTTGACAAACACTCGGTTGCATTTTACACGACCATTCGATTGTTCTCCCTTTGCCGCTGCTCCTGTTCCAAGCGCCGAGCGAAGTGCCTTACCTATTCCTTCGGCTACGTGTCTGCTACGCAATGGCCGCGCGATATGAGATGGGGTTTGTTCAGCCTAACGGTACGAATACCTTGTTTTCGCGTTTTCTTTTGGGGGCCGGTTGTTCGTTTTAGTTTCGGCGGGAATTTAAAACTGCCCCCCCCCCCCCCCCCGTCTTGCAGCGATTTGCGGATTAATAACTAACGCGGGCTCCCCATCGACTCGACTTGGGCAAGAAAGATAACACGCGACTGTGCGCACTCTATGGTGGTTGTAACCTGACTGTGCGTGTGCGCACGCAATGGATGAATCTCGACCGACTAATAAAGGAAAGAATCTATTCATCGTGTCGTGGCGGTTCATTCATAGCTAAAATCGACTCGCTGCCACTTCTTAGGAACCCGAAGGGGATTGCTATGCTTCCATAGGGAATTCAGTTCCAACGAATCCTCGCCGTATAAGCTGAGTTGTGCATACCGGGGAATTGGTTTTGGTGGCATAGCCAAGTATGATCAAGGGTCTTGATTGTTGTGATCGTTTCGTGGAAAATTAGCTGTCGCTAGGTTGCGAGCGAATAGTCTAGTTTAAGGAGGAAATGAACCGAAATAGTTTTCGGGGGAAATTGGAATTGCTTGGGTGCGAGCAAGGAATATCGTTTAGATAAGATATTAACCGAAGTAATTTCGGGGAAATGTATGCGGCTCGGTATAGTTGGTGGTGATGGTTAATGGTCCTTTGTAGGTTTGAATATGCGTTTTATTATAACGTACGAATTTCAGGGAAATTAAGATTGCTTGGTCGCAAGGAGGGAATATGAATTAAGTAAAGAATTGACCTAAGCAATTTTGGGAAAATGTACGCGGGGATGATTGGAATGTATTCTGTTGAATTGTATTCTGTTGCGGGTTTGGGAGTGCGTTTATTGCAAAGATTGGGATGTATGCTATTGCGGATTTTGCATGGGGAGTTGGGTTAAGGTGACGTTTTGGCGGATTTGTATGTTGTTGTCGATGTGTCACCGAAGTGTTGCGCCGAACACTGTTCACGAGGAGAGAAACAATCTGGAACACAGGGGCACTGCCACAAATAAAACGCCGAGCGTTATTTTCACTTTCTATTTTATTCTAAATGTTTTATCATCTTTCATCACACATAAACTACAACGTATAAATCCGAATCACACGACAACCGACACACATTTCGTTTGGCGACACGGAAGGCTTTCTATTACCTTTAATTGTTTCGCGGTGAGATAATGTAGCACAAGTGCCAAGTTACGGATACCTCCTCGCCAAGTTCTCTAGCCGAACTCTCCTCGACGGATGCCCGATATAGACTAATTGTATCTCCTCGATAAAGACTAATCTCTAAGTCGACTCTGTATTCGCATCCTCCACCGTAAGGGGGATTTTCCCAGTGCATCTCTGCATCGAATTTCCCATCCTATCCGCTAACAGAATTTCCCAAAGTATCTGTTAGCCGCATTACCCATTGTCTCTGTAAAAAGGAGAAATCTTCCTGATGATCATTATCATCATCATTACCATTAATTGCTGGTGGTCGGTATCTCGTCCCTTTGTGTGTTGATCGGATGCCGCCGCTTACTCTCCGATCACTCGCTGGTTTGATCTGGCATGAGGAAAAGGATCGCCTGCATTTCGAATGCGTACACGGATTATGGGATGTAAGGCTTTGTTTGCCTTTTCCACCATAAACATCTATCAGAGATAGGGTCATGCATTTATGATTGTTCGCCTGCTAATCAGCGGCGCAACGAATTGTTTGTTTGCGTAAGCCTGGTTTAGGTGCTAATTGCATTTAGCTACCACCGTATGCATCCGTTGTTCGGTCTATTTACCGAAAATGGCATTTCTTTAGAAACATCGCGTTGATGTTTAGGATGGGAGATTGATGACCTGTATGCGATGATTGCTGCATTCGACGCATTGCTTAGATGTGATGCTTTAGCTGCCCTTTTGAATTGGGGTAGAATACCATGTTTGGATGCGTTGAACTCGATATTGGAAGCTTTTGAACGTTAAGTTCCTTGGTTTTTGCCTTCGGGTTCAACGTTGTTGCAATTTCGTATAAACTTTGTTACAGGTATGATCACCGGGTATTGGGACACGTGTCTATGGGCACGTGTAATGAATAAAGGTAAGTATATTCCTTGGCGGAAAGGACATCTCAACCTATAGTTGGTTGTGGTGGTTTGTAGAACCGCTACATCGTGCTGTTAGCGGTCAATGTTGGTTAGAATTGTGGGCTGGTTCTTCATGCGGTGTAGAGAACCCCCACAGGTTAACCGTCGAGGAATTTGTACCGCTGCTCTCCTGGAGCATATCGGTGATGAGTGGGAGCGGATAGTGGTCGTGGAAGGTGAGCTGGTGGTAGTCGCCTACTAACCACCAGGAACCATCTTGTTTACGGACTATATGGGGTGGGCTTGCTTGATCCGAAGGAGGACCTTCTCGAAAAGGCCTGCGAAGGTTCCCTTGGTAACGGCGAGGTTTCCAGCACTATCCACATCCAAATGGAAAAACGGCAACGAAGGCCCTGAAAATTCGTCTGGTCCGGTGTAACCAAGGACACCAATGCAGGGACACGTGCTTCAAGGTTGGCGATAACAATAGGTAGGCCCGTGGAAACTTGGTAAAACTAACAAAAAACTACGTTTTTTATAAACCTGAATTTGGCGTAGACGTAACTGACCAATTGGCAAGAGATTATAATATTACTTGCGGAAGTGAAATTTTAGTTATGAGAAGCAAAATTATGAGTTGAAATAGAGAAAGCATTCGAAGAGTAAGCGATGATAAGTATCGCTTCGCATATATGTGGTTGTGGGGGTGCTCTATATTACATGGAAATCCAACCCACAATTCCAACCCAATGTCGCCCGCTAACAGCGCACCACCGCAACCCCAATTCCTTACACCAGCTATTTCACCCGAAAAAAAGATATATCCCAAAAGGACGCATTACTGAATTCATTATTTATACAATGATGTATAATTGAATTCAGTACCACTTGCCATACGGCAACTCCATCGCGTTAACCCCATGAGATTTCCACCGGAAATCTCAAAGTCATATTGGTTAACAATAACCCAGTCTAACCAAACGACGCGGTTGCATCATCGCAAAACTGCTGGGGTAATTTTCAAAATTCTTCGAGTTTGGTTCCCACGCTCATAATTCCCAAGCCGTTGCAGCGTTCCTCCGAGTTCCCCCAGACACGCTATTCGCTGGGGATCAATAACCTCTTTAGTCAGGTGAATAGCACAAAACGATTTTCATCCCATTTCATTTTCCCCTTCGCTGAGTGCATTGCACTCTGAGATCAAACCGATGTCCTAACTAGGTCACTCGGTCATCACCAGATTTTGCGTTCGCGCATGCAATAACCCAATCATCCCCGGGATCATTGCGCTTTTCGTTTCGGTGCTCTCATTCTCTCTAGTCCATCGACTCTTGAATTAACCAAAGGTTTTATTCACCTCGATGGGCGGGGAAAATTAGAGAGCCCAGATGAGAGTATGATCTCAATTGGTTGATCATTGTGCATATTCCAAGAAGACAATGTTCATCCCTGATTGGGAGCAGTCGAATCTCAACTACCGGGGTGTGCACACACACCTGCGATCAGTGCGAAAAAGTAAAATTTCATCCCACAAGGAGATAAGTCGCGTTTACTCAACCCGGAGTGCTGTGCTGCTGAAGCAAGTTTTTTTTTCGTTGTCTGCTGTAGAAGTCCAAAATAATTTAAAAAGACATTATAAGGGAGTCGATTTTTGTAATCTTAATTGATAAACAATATCAAGGAGGAAAGTAATCCTGTGCAACGGTTCATAATTAACTAAATTCGATGATTGTGATTTCTTTTTAATTGATAAACAATGTCCAGAAGGGAAGTGATCCTGTGAATTGTTGCATAATTTAACGAAATTGATAGACGGTTTTAAATATCCGGATAGTTGAACTTAATATTGAATGTGCACTATTAATGAGTAAAAGAAAAAGAAATAAATAAAAAACATTAACCATAAAAAAAAACCTCAGGAGAATTCAGACAAGCCAGCAAAGTAGGAGGGGTTAGGCTCGAAAGAGTCGTCCGTGAAGGATAGTTTGAAGAAGGACACGTAAAGATTGGCTATGGTATTGGAGTCAGTTGTAGTAGTTGAGCCGTAGAAAAGAGAGGTGGGATAGGAATCAGATTTCTTTTTGTAGTTGATGAAGTGGTAGAAAGATTTGGGGTCGTTGATCAGGTTGAATTGAGCTTTGGCAAGGTAACTGTGGTAGAGGGCGCTGTAAAGCTCGGTGAATTGATAAAAGTAACCCAGATAGTTGGAGTAGTTAAGGAGAGAACGCGTGTTTAGGAAAGTGTGCCACAACTTATTCCTCTTGTTACGAAGGGCGGGGAGTTTGCGGTTATACTGTGGGGAGGAAGTATGGTGCACCGGCGTACGGCGCTGATTCACTTCACATCCCCATCATTCACTAAATGTTCCGCTGCTGAACCTGATCCGTCGACACTGTCCACCAAGCAACACAAACTCCACAACGACCGTTCACCAGGAGGGAAGTAAATGAAACACACAGGTTTGGTTTATGGTAGGAATGGTATTTTATTTAACTTATTTGTGTTCATGTTTCTCTTTTTAATTAACGCGGTTTATAAAAAACTCAAACGTTAAGTGTACACTTGAACTTTGGCATTCTAACTACTACACTGCACTTTTTGCGTTCTTATTTATGTTTTTTTATTATCTTATAAAGTTGGCGAATGGAATAGAGCAGACCGGCTCTTTACACACATTTTTCGCGATTGAATGAACATTTATTTTCTGTTGAGCACTTAGCAGTTTTGTTGATATCTCTTCTTTAATTCGCAACATTTGCACCAATAAAACGACTAACGGTTTACACTCCGAACGCAACGCGACTACGACTCTTGTATTAATACGCCTCCCCGATGCACCATGGGGAGCGGGAGCAAAACGACCGGCTCGGTCGGTGGATGGTAAAGGATTCAATCGAGGGTTGGAATCTGGCTCTTGATTCACCCTCGATTCGGTGGTGGTGGATATCCTCTCAGCTTGGGATATATTTTTACTTACCACAAGAGAAACGTAAAGTCTCTCTTTGTGGAATGGAAAACAAGATCTCGTAATGAAGATCATAGTGTATGCATGTATGGGTGATCGTACAGATCACAGTGTTTATCGATGCATTTGAGCAAAGGATAAACGAAATCTGAAACGAGGGAAAAAGAACAAAGGGAGAAGCGACCTAAGGCATCGCCCTGTAATGAGGGTCGGCTAAATAAATAAGCTGCAACTCATTAGGTGTGAAATGCATTTGGGATATATCATACAATTTGTATATCGTACCTTTGGTCGTTGTAAGGGAACGGATTCTTTATTTGCATATGTTGATGCTATTGAATTCAATCCGGCGGCTATGCGCGCAGTTGTTGATTGTTTGGGGATTCAAATAAAGGAGCATTTCGGGGTAAGGTGCTTGCAGGTGTATCAATAGCTGCAAGTCATTGCGAAGCAAATTAGATGGTTACACAATGACGGTTTGTATAACATTTATGCCAATTGTATATGGCATCTAAGGCAACTCAAGGATCGTATTCTAGTGTGAGCATTTACACTAAACGAGAATTCGGTTCTTGGTCGCTTATGTAGAGATGCATTGATGCATGAATGCACTTGTGGGAGAAATTCTTTACAGTAATTCCTAGATAATGCGTTGAAAGCATGAATTGCCCTTGAGAAGGGAAATATTTCAGCTATACCGGTGATTGGAATTTATGATGTTTGGAACAGAATACTTATAGGGAATTTTGGATTCTAATAAATGAATGAAGGTAAGAATTCTCTTCCAGGAGCTTTTAGCTAAATACATTTGATACATTTGTTGCGTGAAGCATTTACAGGCGCCAATGCGATTGCATTAGCAAAAAACTGAAGGTTGGGTTGTAGTTATGGGGTTTCTTCGGGTTAGTAGACAGTGCGGTTTGGCAGAACCGCCACGATACCAAGGGGGCGATGAGAACGATAATATGTGTCGGGAATATGGGACATATAGGGATATGGCGTTGTAGATTTATGTGTAGAGCGAGGCTGTAGCGACCTCTACACTTATATCGTTTAAGCGCAGTGGGACATTGCTGGGGTACTCATTTATGAGGCGGAAATTGGCTTTTCGGAAGTTGAAAGGAAATTGGAAGGGGGGAGGTGTGGAGTGGGCTGAGCAGTCGTGGTATAAGGATAAGAGAAGCGGGGGGTGGTGGTTGTCAATAGTTGAGATTGTGTGGAGACTAAAGGTAACTGAGGAATTAAAGGGGTCTGTCGTGAACACAAGGTCAAGTTGTCTGCCCAGATGGTTTAGGACATTGCTTACTTGGCAAAAGCTACAGTCGGTGAGGCTGTCTACAAAGAGACATTCCTTGGTAGTAGTGGGGTTTGAGATGTAGTGTGACTTATCGTCAGACAGCGTCCATTGGAGATAGAGGAGGTTAAAATCGCCAAGTACCACAATGTCGTCTTGGGAAGAACTCAGCTCAGTTAAGTGGTCGATTGCAGCAATTGCGAGTTCTAAGCACAACAACCCGACAATACCTGGCGACCCTTGGGGTTCTTTTCGTAAAGGCTGTCCGACACCCAGAAGCGCTACAGTACCAACGATTGGGACCTTTTGGTGATATGTGCAGCGGCAAAAAACTTCGAGCGGATTCTCGAAGCACGAGGGTTCATCATATTCACCGACCACAAGCCCCTGGTCTTCGCTCCGATCCAGTGGTTGGACAAGGTATGTTCACGCCAAACTAGCATCTCGAGTATGTGTTGCACTTTGTCACATTAGTCTAGCATTACCTCCTTCATGATATATATTCGGTTTTTTATTTATTTATTATAGCTACAAAAGCCATTACATCACATAGAAAAATAATAAAATGCCCTAATCAAATTGATTGGTGTTGGTACAAGTAGCCATGATAATCATAACATCGTTGCAGAAAAATAAAATACTGTGAAGCAGGGACTTCAACATGAAATTCTAGTTCTAGTTCCAATAAAAAATCGAATGTTAACCGAGACGGTTTCCAAAATTAAGTATACCATTTTATTGAGGTAGGATACTCATACCCGATACGAAGGCAATGTCGAAAAACAACAACTTCGAAAGTTTTAAGTTATACAAGGATTGCCTTTTATATTTCGGGATTAGAGAACACATTCAAATATTGATCATCGAAAATCACTTTATTGTTTTTCAAAATATTCCCCATGAAGTTCTATACACTTTTGCATGCGTTTGAACCAATTGTCGAAGCACTTTTGCCACTCTGATTGAGGTATCTCCAACACATGCATTCTGAATGCAGCAACCGCTTCTTCAGGTGTCGAAAAACGTTGACCTCTCATTTTGGTTTTTACGTACGGGAATAAAAAGAAGTCATTCGGTGCCAAGTCAGGACTATATGGCGGATGACCCATCAAATCGATGTTTTGGGTGCTCAAAAATGCAGTTGTCGCGGCCGATGTGTGAGAGCTCGCATTGTCGTGGTGAAGAGTGATCCGTCTTCGGCGGTTGGTTTTCCTGATTTCTTGGAAGATAACTGGCAAACAAATGGTTGTGTACCACTCAGAATTGATTGTTCTGCGTTGTTCTAGTGGTACGGTTGCGACATGTCAAGTTTTTCCGAAAAAACAGGCGACCATTTGCTTGGAAGTGCTTCGTGCGCGAACAACTTTTGTTGGATTTGGCTCATCTTGAAACACCCAGACAGTCGACTGCTGTTTACTTTCGGGCTCATACGCGTAAATCCACGATTCATCACCTGTCACGATGTCATAGACGTGTTTCGAAGCACCGCGACCGTATTTTTTGAGCATTTCTTTCGACCAATTGACACGAGCCTTTTTTTGGGCGATTGACAAATTGTGTGGGATCCAACGCGAACAAATTTTTTTGACAGTCAAATGTTTATGCAATATTGAATGTATGCTGGTTCCACTAACGCCTAATGTTGTCCCAATCTCACGATATGTCACATGACGATCTTCCAATATCAGTTCGCGCACAGCATCAATGGTTTTCGGAACAACAACTGATTTTGGACGACCTTCACGAAATCCATCTTGGAGTGGACTACGACCACAATTGAATTCACCATAACATCGATAAACACTGGTCCTTGATGGAGCTTCATCGCCAAAAATTGAATTAAGTTCATCCATGCACTGTTGCTGAGTTAATCCACGCCGAAAGTTGTAAAAAATAATCGCACGAAAATGTTGACGATTTAATTCCATTTTTGGGCCGAGATGAATCTTTTAAGTTACTGTAAACAATACAAATAGCGCTCGTATGTCAAAACGTTCTGAGTGCGTATAACCTCAAAAATGTCCAAGTTTACGACAGAGCTGTCAATTGTCGGATTGCAACACTAGGGTTGCCAAATCCCGAAACATAAGAGGCAACCCTCGTATATTCTTTGATACTTTCTTTTCTCCCATCCACCTGGGTGATTTTAATTTGGATCTTATCAGCTTTTTATCTGTTGATGAGAAGAGTAGATACTCCACAGTTAGTGCTGTTGGTTACTTGGAAATCACACTCTTACGTAATATGAGAGTCGACGTCAATCTTGTCGTGTTATTAATATTTATCGTTATACGTCAAAATTACCTACGTACGATAGCGTACGTTATTATCCACTAAGCAAACGCCTACGGCCATTGAACTTTTGTGGTAAATTTACGATTTCAACTCCTGCTGTCTTACACAGGAAGCGTTGTGACATCACACCCCAGCAAATGTACATCATGATTGTTCAATATTTCAATAGACACTCGTGCATATTGATGTGACATGATAATCAAGAAGATATCGTATGATCACAGGGCGTTTGTTAAGTTTCGTGTGACGAGTTGCCATATGACACAATGTAGACACATATTTCTCTTATCCTATCCCGGTGTACACGGCTTTCGTGTTGACTGAAAACGACATCCTGCTCACATCAATCATATTAAGAAATGTGAAGAATTCCGTGGTGATAACCGTTGCTAATTGAAACTTTAAGAAACGCATCAATGAATATTAAGTTATATATATTTTAAACAATATTCATTATTGGTAATGAATAATAATCCTTCGTCTTCGCTTCGTCATGGAAATTTTCGACGAGGGGAACAGGAGATGTACATGTACATTGGTCCGTAAAATTGTATTTCCATTTGGTCGGTTAGAAGAGATACTAATTATCAACAGAGATAATAGATTATCCCGAATTGAAGTGATAACAATAACTGATTTACGATTTTCGGGAATTTGTCATCGTTTGAATTCCCACAGGAATTCAGTTGGTCTTGCTTCGGCAGCGGCAGATATGAGGTGATGGTTGGAAGAAAGGTATTTTCGAAATCACTGATAAAGAGAAGAAGATTTTTCCAAACACTTTTTTGGCGATTGATGCAAACATCCTCTAGTGTGGCTTGAAATGTAGTTAGAAAAGTGTAGAATGAGTAGTGAGGACAGTAATTAATATCAGTTGAGATCTCCGTGTTTGACAAAAAAACCTTAAATACATAGCATTCATACTTTTAAAATATGTATAGCGTTACTCTGGTAGTATTACTCACTTTGGGTAGGAATTCTCGCAGGACTACAAAATATCTTACTTACTCCCACTTGCTGGCCAATTCCGATTATTCCTCGCGTTGCCATACCTCTGGCGTTTACGATTCACAAAATTGTAGACTATATATGGGGTATTTTACTTGCGCGTCGACACGGACACTAATTCAGTAAAATCCACCACCGAAGTTACTAAGTTCGAAACACCCAAGCACAACAGCAAATAGAAGAAAATAAAAACACACGATCAGTTCTTTTCTTTACTTTATGTTATAAAGGTAATTTTATTTGCAATGATTTGATATTAATAGTGCACTTCCAATTACAAGTTCATCTTAATTGTAGGTTTAACAATATCTATTTGTACGTTTAGCAATGTATATTTGTAGGCTTAACAAGGACTGTCTATTTTATTAATAACAACCACTTCGTAGGAATTACTTATCAAATCTCCAGTGATGGTTCTTTTGCTGGATTTCGATATCACGTTTTAGCACGAGTTTCCGGAAGGGAGAAAACAGCGTTCTAAGTTATTCTTATTATCGCGAATCAAAATCCAATGGGATCACTTGTATTCACAACAGCGAAACAAATACTTCCTAACGCGGACAATCCGACTGCACACGACTTTAACACGCTCACGGAAATTACTTCACTCTCTCTGGCTAGTGGTTAGATTAATGTTGTAAGGCGCGACCGTCCGCTATGGAGATTGACATCTGACTCGCCGATGCAATCTATATCCGTCAGATTCAATGGTGGTGGATTACATCGGTGTGGCAGGATTCTATATGTGTCCGTATAGGACAAGTACGTTGCACTTCAGCCTGCATATCGGCAACGACGAAAATGCACCTGAATAGACATGGGGCTGGTGTAATGAATTGCAGGCATTCTGTGTCTTAAATAAATAGAAACGCTATTTCGAAGGCCATAAATCCTTGATGACCTGCGCCTGAGAACGAAATAGGTTTTTGCTTTAAGATACACAAAAACGCTATTTCAAGGGTCACGATGATATGCACATCGTGTTTACTCAGGCGAAAATGTCGGTCTTGTTTACAAGACGGTGCCGTTACATGAGTATAATGGCGAGGAATTAGCCATGCAGATGTGCAAGCGTACATATCGCCCAGGGTGGCCATGGACCAGCGATCGGTTAATAGGGTAAACACAGTGATGCTGTTGGGTACGAGTTGATGTGCCGGACAGGGGCACAGATTCACTTCATCCCCAACGATGTTTCGACGAAAGAAAATTGTTCACCCGAGAAGAATGTTAAATAAAACGCACTGGGGATTTTGTTGTTTTTATGTTCTTTATTTTCACTAAGGCTGAAGTGTATTCCGTGCTAATTTACACTTGTTTCAAAAATAATTATGACACTAAGGCAAAAATTAGAATACTTGTGTTTCGATGCAAAACGTGTTGGCGGCAACTAAGTAATAGTTCAATTTGAACGGTCAGGCCCAGTGAGAATTTGTTAAAAACCGTGAAAACTTTCGCGACAATTTTACATTGAAGCTGCATATACAACAAACAGATGACACTCGACTCTACTCACTTCTGCACCGTATGTTGGATGATTAGTGACTGCATTAAATAAACGCGAATTAAAATTTGTGCCCGAGCGGCAGCGTGACTGCGCGCGATTGTAGTTGGATAGTGACTGATTGGAATTAGGGATGGAAATTGGGATTTCTGCTTTTACAGAACGATCAGCCAATGGTAATCGTGCTCTCTTGTGCATCCTTCAATTCCCCACGTTCATCGAGGTAGATAAGTACTTGCGTATTCGTTCGACGTCGAATGGACGTAGAAAGGATGAAGAAATCAAAAGGAAAGCACAATAACCCAGGTTTGGTCTGGCTTAGTGTGTGTGTATTAATTCCGCGTCTGAAACTGGTCCAGTGACCTAGTGCGGTGTTTATGGTGTTCTCAGAGGGCATCGAACTATGGAAAGACAGAGTTGTGGAGGCGAAGAAAATTTAGCTGGTGTTATTCACCTGCAAAAAGAGGTCATTGATCCCAAGCGAATGGATGATCTGATGAAAATCGATAGGACGCTACATCGGCTAGGGAAATGGTACCGTCGGAAAAACGCTAAGGAATATTGGTAATTACCCAAGCCAATGGATGATGATGCAACCGCGTCGTTTGATTCGACTTGGTTGTTGCTAACCAATACGGTGGAAATCTCATGGTTAGAGTAATGGAATTGCCGTATGGCGAAAATGGTAGCTAAACTCAATTATGCATTATCTGCATAGGATACTGAGTTTAGCTATGCGTCCTTGGGGAAAACATGTTATTACAGGTGAATATCATATAAGGGAATGGGTAGAAATGACGCGCTGAAAGCGGTCGAAATAAGGTATGGAATTGTGGGTTGGTTCTCCATGTAATATAGAGAAACCCCACAATGCTACTGTGTGTTTGTTTGTTTAACATGCCGGAGCATCTTTAGGCTAACGTCAATCATATTAGTGCCCAAATCCCAAGATCGGTAGATAACCGATAAAGGAAATTGGTCGCAACTGTAGCGAACCTTGGGATTGGGGCAATCTTCACTCATGAATACCGGCTACAGTCGTGTCAACAATTACGCTGGCCAGCGAGTATTTATCTTTTATGATTGCTGATAAGCCGAGCCGATTGTCTGGCACGGTTCATGTAATATGAATGAAATAACTTGTTTGATGTGCATACCTGCTGGGGTTTTACTTTCAGGTGAAAGTTATTTGAAAAAAAGCTTACACCGCTCGAATGCAGGTAAGTATAGTGGTTTATGGAGTGAGGGAAAAGTAGGTAGTTTTAAAGAAATGGATGGTTCTTTAGGAAGGAAGGCAGAATTATTGAGTGGTAGGTAGGGCCCGAAAGCCCAGCCGGGCGGTGAAAAACACCCCATAAAGCTATAGGCTTCGGATATGGTTGGGAGAAATCATTGAGCATCTTTCAAAGCTTGGCTGATGGACTCGGCCGAGAAAAAATAGCATCTCAGGGCGATGATTCAGCGCTATAGGTTCGCCTTTCCTGGGAGAAGTGTGGGGGCCGAGGTCGCGACGCCAGCATGGGCGAGAGTTCTACCTCGTCTCCACCGTCACTAAACTGTCACTAAGATTCAGCGAAAGGAAAGTCACGAGCACCAAGGGAACAACGGTGACGAAAACACAAACACAAGCACCAACTTGTGCAAAACTGCACGACAAACCGTCCACCAGATAGTAATTAAAACACACGGAATGTTGTTTGTATGAAGTGTTCTTTTATTTAAATTGTTGATATCCACTTAATGCCATTGATAAAACGTATCGCACTATAAATGTACACTCGAACTTTGGATACTAACTGTTACAATGAACCTATTGTTTTATGATGTTATAGTTAATGGATAGAGCAGATATGCTCTTTACACACAGATTTCGCACAAAAAGAATGATTAAGAACTTCACTACTATAAGCGGACCGAACCCGACCCTGGGTATATGCGCGTGTCTGCAGCGCTACAGACAGCGGGAGACAAGCATGGTCAAAGGATGGTAAAGGACTCAGCGATAATCATCTCGTGCAGAGATGATTCGCTTATTGGGGTGAGTTTATGGTGTCGTGGTAGATATCCTCTCCAATAAGGATATCGTTTTTACCTACCACCAGAGAAACGTAAAGTCTCTCTTGGTGGTATATGAAACCAGATCTTGTAATGAAGGTCATGGTGGTATGTGTACGGTCGTTCAGATCTGTGTGGTTTACACGTGCTCGAGGGCAATGGCTAAACGAAGCAGACATACGGTAAAGACAAAAGGATCGAAAAGATCGTCGTCTATGGAGTGCATCGCATCTAAATAAATAGACGACGATACAGCGAAGAAATGTGGTAAAAGAAAAGATGAGACGAGGGCATCATAAAAGTTTTAGATGAATGATGCCCTTGTGTAAATATACGAATAGACATTGGGAAAGGTGCTAATGGGTTGGTGGACTAAACAAATCCCTTGCTAGCATTTGTATATGCAGGGAAATCCCTTTGTGGGAAACAGATTCTAAATTTGCATTGTTTATGCTTTGTATTCAATTGATGCCAAGAGACGCGGAATGCATATTTGCTTTGGTTTGCACATTGTGCGGGTCAGAGAATTTTTTTGCTGGGAGAAAAAGGTCGCCGGCCAATGTGTACGTAAAGAAATTTATCGTGCACATGGCGAAGTTGGAAAATAGACGGCGCAATATTTATGATCCCTGGTGAAGGTTACATGATATGTGAAGCGAGGTGTTCTTGTAAACATATACAAATGTCCTAGATACATCCAATAACTATCCGAAATATTGCTTGTGTGGAATTTGCACACTGTAAATTAAATATATCCAGTTAACAATATTAATTCTCTACACACATGTTCTTGTAAACATATACAAATGTCCTAGATACATCCAATAACTATCCGAAATATTGCTTGTGTGAAATTTGTACACTGCAAACTAAATATATCCGGTTAACAATATTAATTCTCTACACACATATTCTTGTACATATACACAAATGTCCTAGATACGCCCAATAACTATCCAAAATGTCGTTTGTGTGGAATTTGCACACTGTAAATTAAATATATCCAGTTAACAATATTAATTCTCTACACGCATATTCTTGCACATATATACAAATGTCCTAGATACACCCAATAACTATCCAAAACGTTGTTTGTGTGAAATTTGAACATTTCGGCATCCAGTGGTTGGGTAAATCCGCATGCTCCTAACAGTGACCCGAGTTGCGCCGCGCTATATTGCAAAAGTCCGTTGGATACGCGAGGATTGCCGAACGCAAGGCGGCCAAAACGCGTGCCAGGTTCTGACGACCGACTCCCGAAATACACTACGTCAACACCGACTGAGTGGATCGAACGGAAACATTTGAAACTAAACAAAATGCTTGCAGGCGGCGGTGTGGCCCCGGTGGCAGTTGGATCTCGACTCTCGCTTGACTCGACTGATCGGTTAAAGGCAAGAAAATGTTCATCGCGTCGTGGCAGTGGAGTCATAGCTAAATAATCTCACTGCCACTTACTCGGAACTTAAAAGGGGTTGCTATGTTTGCCTGGGGAATTCAGTTCCAGCGAATCCTCGCCGTATAAGCTGAGTTCGATTCGTTGGTTGTGTATACCGGGAAATTGGTTTTGGCGGCATAGCCAAGTATGGTCGAGGGTCTTGATCGTTGTGATTGTTTCGTGGAAAATTAGCTGTCGCTTGGTTGCAAGCGAGAAGTATAGTTTAAGGAGGAAATGAACCGAAGTGGTTTTTGGGGAAAATGCACACGGTTTGATTGTAGGGAATTGATGTGGTTTTACATCTTTTAGGTAGAAGAAGAACCGAAATGGTTTTCGGGGGAAACTGGAATTGCTTGGGCACAAGCAAGGGATATAATTTAGATAGAGAATTAACCGAAGCAATTTCGGAGAAATGTATGCGGTTCGGTGTAGTTGGTGTTGATGATTAATGTTCCGTTGTAGGTTTGAATATGCGTTTTATTACAGCACATGAATTTCCGGGGAAATTAAGATTGGTTGGTCGCAAGGAAGGAATATGACTTAAGTAGAGAATTCACTGAAGCAGTTTTGGGAAAATGTATGTGGGGATGATTTGGAATGTATTCTGTTGAATTGTATTGTGTTGGGGGTTTTGGAGTGTGTTTTATTGCAAAGTTTGGAATCTATGCTATTGCGGATTTTGCATGGGGAGTTGGGTTAAGGTGACGCGCTGTTAGCAGTCAAGGTTGGTTGAATTTTGGGTTGGTTCTCCGTGTGATATAGAGAACCCCCACAGTTCCTCTAAAGGTCCCAAAACACCCGTGCGGCGAAGAGGCTTCATAGCTTTCCTGCTCTATAACAGAACGAGTTTAGGGAAAGAGATACACGTCGGGAGATGAACTGTGCCATAGAGGGATGCCTCGGAATGTATTGGGGACGGAAGTTAACCCGATTCCATGGAAAAATACCAAGAATCTCTGAGGAACAGTCACCGTTTTTGTTCATTTCTGTGTTGTAGTATGCTGTTAGTGGTCGGCATTTCTTTCTTCAATTCGAAATGTAGTGGGCTCATTAGCTGGTCCTGTGGGGAAGTGGTATCCAATCGGATTGGCAGCTTTACGTTGTCGTTGTCGTCCTTTTATTTTCCACTTTTGTAGAAACTTATAATTCTGGCGTAGTATTAGAAAATGTTTGTGATTTTCTGTGGTTGCCGGAACACGACTCCAACTCTTCTTCACAGACAATCTTCGTGGACAAGTCAAATCAGTTTACTTGCTGTGGTATCTCAATAAAATTTCTTTGTCGATTAAAGACTGATACAAATTCCAGAAAGTAAATAACAAAATCCGGATCTAAAGATAAAAATATTTTATTCATTTAACGAGAATTAACAACTTATTTATGTTCCTGGTGTAGTTCTTTGTTCTGCCTTATCTCGCGGATCTTCATCCGAATAAGCTTCCTTCAGGAGATGTTTAAATCGACACTCGTCGCAATCTTTTAATTCGTATCCCTTTTGTTCGTTTTTTGTTGTTGTTTTGTTATTACACTTCTCTCGGGAGAGGCAAACCTATAGCGCCGAGTGGGCGCCCCAAGATGCCATCAAATACTGTTGCAGTCCTTTTCGAACAGCTGCAGGTTGTAACGCTCCAGGAACACTCGCGGAGGAAGGGAGTTCCACAGCTTCCCCGCTCTGTAACGGAACGAGTTCTGATGCAGGGATGTCCGCGCCGTTGGGAGATGAACCGCAAATTGGTGCGATCTGTCGTATTGTATTGTGAAGCGTATATAAATCGAATTGCGCGGAACAACGCCACGAATCTCCTAAGAGCAGAACCCATGATAATATCTGTAAAACAGACAGCGGTCGGCTACGCCCCTTCGATGTGATGACGACTGTAGTCCCGACGTCAGCGCCGAGTCGCCGATCCGAGGGATCGCTCGTCTTTGTATGCTCTCAAGTAGGTCGAGGGTATGTTTAGGAGCGGAGCTCCAAACACGAGAGCAATATTCGAGCGCAGGTATAATTTGAGATTTATACAGAAGAAGAAGTTGGACCACAGTAAAGTATTTCTTGGTTCTAACAAGATAACTCAGTTTTCTAGAGGCGGACTTGGCGATGTTCGACGAGTGTTTATGCCATGATACATTCCCACAGACCGTGACGCCGAGTAACTTCAAGCTTTCCCCAGATTCGAGGGTCTGGTCATTCATCAATAGCTGTGGAACCGATGATCCACTTTTCTTTGTGAATGTTGTATACTGTGTGTCTGCCTTGCATTGCAGTCGACGAGATTAGCCGTACCCATCTGCAGGACCATATCCAGATCCCGGATTCAGAAAGTCGATCTGTATACATCTCAGCTGGTGCGACGTTGATACACTAATCGGCCGATTACTCGAAAAAGAGGAAACAAGGGTACTATCATCCGCAAAACTGAAAACTTTGTGTCCAACAAATCATTAATGTGAACCACAAATAAGATTGGAGCCAAAATAGAACGTTGAGGCACCCCCGAATTAACAGGATACAGATCCGAACACTCGCCGTCAACAACACGGATCGATCGATTTACGAAGAAGCTCTTCGCCTAGTCGCAAAGCTGCTGGGAAAGTCCATATGAACGAAGTTTGCTCAGCAATGTCCCATCCCAGACGCGGTCAAAACCTTTGGGGACATCCAATGCGACTGCCCTTGACTCACCAAGCTCCTCAATCGCAGATGTCCATATATCAGTTATAAGGGTCAAAAGGTCTCCTGTGGACCGCCCCCTACGGAAACCATATTGACGGTCATTCAGAATTGCACTCCAAATACTGAATTAACTCGGTGTTGATGGCCTTTTCCATCAGCTTAGATAACATAGACAATAATGCTATCGGCCGGTAATTTTCTGGGAGACACCTCTTTCGTCTCTTTGGGATTGGCTGAACTTGAGCGATTTTCCAGCAAGTAGGAAAGGACACGCGAAAGATAAGAAAGAGTCTGCCAATAACCGGTGATAGTTCTGGAGCAGTGTTCTTAAGGACTATTGCTGGTATTCCGCACGGGCCCGTTCCCTTCCCACAGTCCAATCCACGTAGAAAACGTTGAATAGTACGCTGGCGAAACCTCACATCCCGCATCGAAGACCGTGCCGCCGCGATCACAGGTGGATCCAAAAGACCGAAATTGAAGTTTGAATTCGCGAACACATTAGCTTTATCTTTTGAATTTGTGACTAACGTCCCACTGCCCGTCACTAACGGAGGAGAAGAGGAGGATGCGAAGTTACTGCCGACAGCCCTTGCCATTGACCAGAAGGAACTCAAACCAATCCGCTTCTCAAGGAGTTTATTGGTCACTCTGTCGTTCTAAGCCTTATTCGCGGTATCAATCGCCCGGTTGCACGCATTTCTGATTCTAACAAATAGGGGAGAACTAGTTTGAGGGGGGGTGAGGAGAGGATTGCAGGGTAGAGGGTCGAATGTCGACAGAGGCTCGGGAACGAGTCCGGGTTTGTGATAACGAATTTCTTAAAGTTCGGCTATTTATCATAATATCGTTGTAAACGTTTGGAAGTAGAATGATACTGATCGATAATCACTTTTTGATAAAAGTTTCAATGCCCAGTTTTATGTTAAATGGAATTAATGAATAGAAATACTTTAAATAATTTCCGGATGTCTATAATTTCGCCTGCAAACTCCAAATCCGTTTTTATTTTTGTCTTAAGGGTCAACGTCACTTTTTAATTTTTCGCACCGTAATCAATGCTGTTCGACATCGCGTTTAATTTATCCGCTCATCGTTAATTAAGATGATCCTAAATGGTTATATTAGATTTGTAACCGCAACTCTTCGAAAACCTCCTAAGCACAATCGTCGAATCACCCATATCAGATCATATTTTATTAAAGGTATATTTTGTTAATATCCTTTTAGTGACAGAAATGGGTCAGCCCTATTGATGGGTGATCCCTATTAATGACCTCACCGACTCGGCTCCGCCATTGTTCCCTGTCCTGTGCGCTCTCCTTCCACGTTCGATCATCCGATCTGATCTCCTCGAAGTCCAATCTAACATTGTCCTCCCATCTCCGTCGCGGCCGTCCTGTCGGTCTCTTCCCCGTTACTTTACCGTCAAGAATTCTATGCACGGTCCTATCTTCGCCCATTCGCCGTACGTGTCCGGCACATCTTAATCTTCGCGACTTGATCACTTTCACTATTGTAGGTTTGCGGCATAGCTCTCCCAATTCGTGGTTGTGGAGTTTCCTCCATTATCCTGACTCCTCGTCATATTTACCGCCAAATATACCCCTTAAAACTTTATTCTCGAACACGCGGAATTTGTTCTCTTCCCGTTTTATGAGAGCCCATGTTTCGCATCCGTATAGAGCAATCGGCATGATTATGGTTCTATAGACACGGAGCTTTATATTACGTGATAGCAGTTTGGATTTTAATAGTTTACTGGCTGCATGCCAACTAGCGTTGCCGGAATGTAGTCTTTTGTTAATTTCCTTTGACGTTTCGTTTCTGGTCGTCAGTATCGTTCCCAGATATTTAAATTCTTTGACTTAGTTACTTACATACGCGTTTTAATTTACCATTCCAAAACTCCCGATATAGCGCTCTTTCCTCGGTTGCAGGGAAGTACTGTGTTGGATCCGGAACAGGTTATTGGTCATTTTGTCGTGGAACGCGTTCCCGATTCTGACAAAGTTATCCGATAAACTTTAGTTATCAAACTACAGTTCATTGGATCAATTTCGTTTAGTGGTATGGGGAATGGGGAATGTGGAATGTGGAATGTGGAATGTGGAATGTGTAATGTGTTATGTGGAATGTGGTACGTGGAATGTGAACTTCCAGATTGAGAAGAATAATGTGGAATGCGGAATGTGAACTTCCATACTAAGAAGAATAATTTCCGTGACTGCTTCCGCACAAGCGTTAACATCGGAATTTCTAAAACAGACCTCTGACCAGTGAAAGTATACGAAGAAATCCCACAAATCGCCTCCGAATCTGATTGGTTGGTTACTCGGTTGAGATGTACGTGACTGCACAACTGATATCAAACAGTGGTTCGAATTTTCAATGGCATAGTGGTCTCCATAGTATAAATGCTTGGCTCGGATGACAGAAATAGACTCAGACTGTTTGCAGAATCCATCCGGCTATTTGGCACTCGCAAAGGCTCCTCTTCCACTTGAGTCAAATTGCGGCTAACAGTCAACGTTTCGGGTTACCTCCCCGTTTCGTCGATTTTATAATAATGTTCTAGTAGTTGTGCATGTTAAAGTTGTAATCTCATAAGCTAGGTGGTTAATATGTATTCAGTCAGTGATACGTGAATAATATTAATTATAATATAAATATATAAAAGAATCCCTGGTTGATCGTCATTCGGGGAGAATTAGAGGCAACAAAGAAATGTTACTGCAAATTTCAAACAAGTCACCTCCAAATGGTGTCCAAGTTATTGCGTTTTAATTCTTCTTTCCCTTGGCAAGCTAAATAAGATCGACTGAAGACACAGACTTCACCTTTAACACAAAATCTCGAATGTAAGTCCTATCCTAGGCAACGAATATATGTCGAACCAGTTGACGAGTCGGTGTCTCGGTTAGAGAATTAATTATAAATAATAAGTTAATTAAATAAAAAGATATCAGTACTAACAAATAGAGCCTTTTATACATATCTAACTCCCAGCCTACTCGCTGTTCGCTCGCTATTAAGCAAGCACGGCAAGCGGTGTTATACTCGTAACACTAGGATATCAAGTTTGGCTGTTTGCAAATATTGGTAGACGTTTACATTCGGATCGGTGAAGCCGATGCATCTTATGTTACCAAATGCCGTTGAACATTGACAGTGTTTCGCTTTGTGATATATGTAAACACTGATTGAGTGATTCATATGAAATTATTATTGATTATTCTCCAGGGATCGCTTCGGACAATGCAGCAATAAAACGTCGTATCACCAGATATACTGGCTACATAATTATCTAGATTTCTACGAATATGTTCTCTTATCCATTCTTTTGTCACATACGCAAATATTTATAACAACAAGCCATCTAAATAAATTCGAATTCATATGTGTTAATATTCATTTTGTTCCTTATTATTTGCCTGTCACATCTGACTTTCATCGTCCTTCTTTGAAGGAGACTACTGTCGTCATAACTGTCTTCGAGATAGTTTAATTAATTCCACACGTTTTCTAGGTTAATAACGGTTCTTAAAACTTTTCGTCCTTCAAAGTCAAATTGATATCTTTAAATTGTTTTAATGAGCTCAAATCCAAAGAATCCTTGAATAAAAATCCTTAAAAGGAAAATTTGATATACATAGTTGTGTTTAGTGTCTCAATGGGACAAAATATTCTCCGTATGAATGTAATAACGGATAAGTGTGAGAAATTTATACATGTGTAGTTGAACATCTTTTCCATAAGAATAAAACAAAAAAATCCTTAGCAAAGTTTTGAAAATGCGGTAGCAGGTTCCTTTTTTACGAACAAGTTTTTGAAAAGCGGTTTACTTCAACGACTTTAAGTGGAAATACAAAGTCTTATATGTGGAGATCATGTACAATTATTCTTGTTGGAATTATTTAACGTCGCTGAATGGTTTAGTAATGTGATTGTGTTTCAGAAAATGAATTGAGAAGTGCTGTTACTTCTGTAGAGGCACTAGATAGAGGGGACTGTGTTCAACATGAAAGTGCGACTACGAGTAACTCGTGGGTACAATTGGTTTAGGTCAAAATGTATTCTCATTTGTAGTGTTAAAAGTGTGTACTTTCAGGGTCTATTCATGTTGTATGTTCCATTATTTAAATGAGATTCATGATTGCTGTATGAAATTAAAATGTTATTGCTGGTGTGAGACTAATAACACCTGCTGTAGAAATATATTATTCGGAACCTGATGGAAGCCTCGAGAACTCAAGAACCAGACGACTACTACGCAAATGAAAACAACTTAACTGATTACAAATAGGCTATACAGAATTCTATTTTCAGAAGGCAATCGGATGGATACCATCTATTAGCAACCCTCTGCTAATGGATGTATTTATCCTCAAGTATCTGTTATTTGTTATTAAAAATGGCACAAACCGTTTTATAAAGTTAACTGCTTCTAGCACCAATAAAAATTGCATTGGTAGTTACCATAAAAAAAGCAGCAGGTTTGGTGTGAATCAACAGCAGAATGGGGTGACGGGTAACATCAACTGACGGAATCTCAATCACATCAATATAACCAAAGTAACGACTTTATGACCGACACAAATCAACTAAAATGGTCCACATATAGGTCAGTAATTGGTTCTTTCTTGTTTATGGGCTTCCATTACGTATCCTCCCAAGACGCGCATCAAATATATTTTCTTAGTTATCACCCTCGGCAATGTCTACTCCTAACTGGGAGTAGCCCCTGAAGTCTATATCCTTTAGTGTCGCAATAAATCCTCACTTTTTTTTTCTTATTAGGTCACTGTGTCTGTGCTGACGGTTTGTCCTCTAGAATGAACAGCAAATATTTATGACACGTTGTTTTGTGAGTAGTTAAGAAACAAAGTCTGAAATTGACTTTGTAAATGATAGAGTGATGTAACCCCAAGTTCTTGTCTATCAACTTGTGTTAGTAAAAAAATAATCTGTGTATTGTAAAGAAAAATCTAAAGAAGCGGGTCCTTAGAAAATCGCGACATAAGCATATAGGGGTACCGAGAGAATAAGAATATTAATGACAAACAGTAATCCTTAGCTTCAATATATAAAAAAAGAGTAACTGATAGGAGTAATAACTCTATTGAGTAACTGTAACTGAGTAAAAATCCTATGAGTTATACATTTTCAATGTTTATGAAATATTAAATATTTGTGTTTAAATCTACAGGATGTTGTGTATGACTCTTGTAGTGCTCCAAAAAGCCCTACCACCTTTTTCCCCCATTCCTAATCCAAAATCCTAGCTATAATACGCTAAGACGTATAATCCGATCAAAACCCACAATAACCCAAACATGATTCAAAATTCGCAATAAACGAATCAAACATTCGTTTATTGCCTAACATTTGCCCCCACGGCATTATTAACCCCAAAATCCAAATTAAAATTAAAATTCACAATAAACGAATCCAATATTCGCTTATTGTTCTACATTTGCTCCACAGCATCACCCAAATCCAAAATTCAGAGATCGTTATCTCTATCCCAAAAATTCCATTGAGTTAAACAAACAAAAAACTCAAAAGCAGATACATTTACACATCTGCGCGATAGTTTTATAAGAATTCAAGAAATTGATTTCTTATCTTATGTAAATACAACATCTCGCTCGAAATATCCAAAAGATCGAGGTTGTTGCACGAAAATGTGTATCTTTGGGATACAATTTTCGATTCCTTTTCCTTTATAAAGGAATAGTCAAGTGATCTCCGGGCCGCAGTCTAAATTCACAGTCCCTGGAGGAAGTACCCCAGGAAAATCCTGAATAATATAATAAAATCATATTCATAAAGGAAACAAGACGTGTTTTCATTTTTTATGGACGACGGATATCTAAGTATCACCTGCCCCCCACGGAAGACCAAGTGAAGACATAAGGACGGTGGCCGAATCAAAGGACGCTGCTCTTCCCTTTGAACTCAGAGGAAGCATGGCAACGACCCCTTTTGTAGGACAAGTTTTCAGGAGCGGTCAAATTTTAAGAGATCGCCTTGTCCTTTTAAGGACCAGGAGACACGCTTCCTGAAAATAAAAACCCCTACAAGAAACACAACAATTTTGGTGGCGGCGGTGGGATACCCAAAATCCGCCTACCACAGAAGAAGAAGACTTGTGGATTATCCGACAATCCCCTACCGCAGAAGAGGAAAACTGCTGAAACGACGAGGTGATTCAGGAGGATACGAAGATCCAGAACTCAACGACTCGTATCCCGAAGTTAAAAAGGGGATACCAAAAACTGTTGAACACCGGCAAAGTGAGATTTTAAAGCGTATTTCCGGGGCTTAGAACACCGGAATGAATAGTGACATTTAAAATCGTTTTTTTTAAACAAATTAAAACTTACAAGCGTTGCCTGGGGCTTAGATACCGGCTGTAGAGAAAATCAAAAGTGTTAAGTGTATGGCGGCCACGAGTCCCGTCGACAATCCAGTGGAAAAGAGGAAAAATGTTTCCCTTGTACAACAGTGACGACAAACAACTAGGAGCATAACACCAGGACCAAGCAGATAGATCCAGTGACGACAGGACACCCTACAAATCTGCAGTAGATCCAGAAAATACAGGTATTAAATTTTTATTTATTAAAAAGTGAAAAGTGATATAAATGTAACTTATTCGAAACAAAAAGTGAACCAAAATTAAATTCAGTGCTGTCATTTTTGTCATTTTGTCTTGGTAATTGGCTCCCAAATAAGTAAATTTTTAAAATGTTTGAATTGTTAACTAAAAGGGGACGCCAAGAATAAATTGAGTATTTATTTTAATTGTTCTTTTACACGGGGATAAAGCTTATTAATAATTTGTGCAAGTGCATTTAAATTTAACTTGTTTTTCTAAGAATAATAAACAAAGTTGTTCTCATTTTTCCAAGAAGAGTACACGCATAAAAAAACCCCAAAGTGATAACTATAATTAATAAAAGAAATTTTTCTCTCGCACAAGCATATACAATATACAAGTACGCACTTACTTTTCGGCTAGTAGAGGCAAACATTTTAAATACATCTTTCTTAAACGCATTTTTAAAAAAACACATATTTTTTGACAATTTTCACGCATATATACATATACACATTTTTTCCAAAAATGTTTTTCCAAAAATATCAACATTTTATTCAAACACAACACTCTACTGAGGGGGCACAGGGCTTTAACAGGGCACCTAGTCGAGAAAAAAGAATCTTAGGGAGCCGATTCAGTGCTATAGTTTCGCAGTAAAATAAAAAAAAATATGAAAAACGCAAATTAATGGAGTTTGCAACAGACCGACATTCACTCCTATATGTACATAATATGTATATATATATGTTGGTACTTTCACAATTTGTTTTCGTTTGACAGTCATTTTTTTATAACTATATTTTACTTTCATCTTACATATATATATATATATATATATATATATATATATATATATATATATATATATATATATATATATATATATATATATATATATATATATATATCATCATAATTATCATCGGCATTACAATATATTGTAGTTGGCAATATATAGCAAGCTCGAGGCCTGTTAAATTTTCTATACGAATTTATTTTCACGGGCAAGGTTATTAGCCTTGCGCCATTATATATATATATATATATATATATATATATATATATATATATATATATATATATATCTACTCTCCTCAAGAAAATATCATCTACAAGTCATCCTGAACTTCTATTACAAAAGAATTAAAACTATTAAACTATTTGTAATCTCAACCTTCAGCGCTGTTCTGTAAGTTATGAGATTGTCTGCGTACGCAATAGCCTGCGGAAGTACATCTAATAAGTCACTGGCCAGTACTGGCCCTGTGAGTAGGGCGTTAGAATATACCCACAGCTAGGCCAGCTTGTCGTAAGAGGCGACTAAAGGCCGAGTGGTAGCCGGGGTCCCAACGCCCTGTGTGCCCGGTGAAATACCACCCCATCAAGCTATAGGCTCCGTGAAATGGTCGGGAGAAATCCCTGGCCATCTTTCGGAGCTTGGCTGATGGACCGGTTCGAGAAAAGGTTGATTAGGTGGTAGTCGGTCCCAAGGTGAGATACCACCCCGTCACGCTGTACATTCCGCGATATCGCCGAGAGAAATCTTCGACGGTGTTTCGGATGTGTGGCTGATGGCCCGGAATGACACGGGGATAAGTCATGATGGTGCCTTCTGATATAAAGAATTCCGGAGGCAAACTAGGCCCCCATTCGGATCTCCGGGGGGGGACTATGCCAGGGGGAACATCATGCAGATATCATGATAAGTAATGGAACTTTAAGAGGTTCGTCGTCGCATAACAGGGCTCGCTCTCGAGGATCGTCCCACGCTCGACTGGTAACGGCATTTTGTAACATCAGGGGCATCGGTTTCACCAATATGAATGGAAACGCCGTCCACCAATATTTACAAACAACGAAACCTGATATACTTGTCCTAACTGAGACCCAGGTCGATTCGTCAATTGATTCGACATATCTTCGTTGATCAGGATACGACTTGCATTCGAGATTCCGTTTTAAGGGCGTAGTCTGCGTCTTTGCGCGGTCGAATCTGGCTTGCCAGAGGATGGAGGCGTTGAAACCCAATAATATGGACATCATATGGTTGAGGGTCGTGCTGAGGAATTCCGTTAAATTTCTTTGTTGTCTTTACCGCTCCCCGAATGACGATCGACCGGCGACATTTTTCGAACATCTTTCATATACCGTCGACTAGATACAGATCAACCACCCAGCTTCTGAAATTGTTGTCCTTGGCGATTTTAATGTGCACAATTCCGGCTGATTGTTACATTCTAACAGAACCGATGAGGCTGGGAGGCTGACGGAAATGTTTGCTGTAAGCCACAACTTGACTCAACTCGTGGGGGAGCCAACGCGAGTGTCGGCTGCCCGAGGCAATTATGCGAACACCCTAAATCCATTTAGTAGGGCTTGGGGGGTGTTCCATCCTTTTAATGGATGATTTTGCGTGTACCGCAATTCATTGATGGAGACTGGCTCCAAAGAGGTATATATTTATGGGTGGGTGGTTTTGGGCGTAACACAGGAAAACTGAGCTATCTTTTTAGAGCCAAGAAATATTTTACTCCGGCTCAACTTCTTCTCCTACATAAATCCCAATATTGCTCTCAGATTTGGAGCTCGGCTCCTAAACATACCCTCGACCTACTTGTGAGCATACGGCGCTGACGTCGGGACTACAGTCGCTATCACATCGAAGGCGCGTAGCCGACCTCTGTCTGTTTTACAGATATTATCACGGGTGCTGTTCTTCGGAGATTCTTGGTATTGTTCCACGCAATTCGGCTTATATGCGCTCTAAAAGACAATCCGACAGATCGCACCCGTTTGTGGTTCATCTCCCGACGCGACGGCGCGAACATCACTGCATCAGAACTCGCTCCGTTACAGAGAGGGGAAGCTGTGGAACTGCCTTCCCACGCGAGTGTTCCCGGAGCGTTACAACCTGCAACTGTTCAAAAAGAACTGCAACAGTTATTTGATGGCATCTCAGGGCGCCCACTCGGTGCTATAGGTTCGCCTCTCCCGAGAGAAGTCTAATAAAAAAAAAAAAAAAAAAAAAAAAAAAAAGTGTAATAACATACAAAAACTTGGGGTTGATAAACATTAAAGATTCTTAAACAAAAATGTTGAACATGATTTCTGAAATGACTTCCTTCGTATATCGTATACAAAATTAGGAATTTACTCCAATTACATCTTGTTACACACCAATAAGTTCAACTTAATATCAACCCAGCAAAATGTGATGAAATTGTAACATGGATGACGACATGCGGTGACTCCGGTGAGCAGCCAACGCTAGTTGACAATATTCGCCTGTGAACCAATCTCCGACGTTTAACTGACCCTTATTAGGTTTAGTTCCAAATTCACTCATTACTTCGATAGTTGATTCCAAATTAGCACAGGGACATCAAGTGCTGTGAAGTGTTAACAATTGTGAAGGGCTCACAGAAGCGCCACAAGTTACTTGTTCTTGAGTGGTCAATTAGGGGCGGCACATTAATCGCTCCTGGAGAGATTTAGATTTCTTCCCATCGCAAAAAAAAACTAAAATGCAAACGTTGGCGCAAATGGATGTACATAACTTGGAAATGATTTACATAAAAAATACTGCCGACATCAAATATGACTTTTAAATTACAACTTAAATTAACTCGCAATGTTCTTTCTGGTACTTTAAAACTTTATCCACAAGCAATTTGTGTGTGATAGTCATAATTGTAAAATCTCTGATAAAAGCAGCGCTCGACTCTGTTTCAGCAAAACTTTTACGAAATGTGGACACAGTAATATCTTAAATTGCCGTGTCGTGCAATGGACAATGTTTCTATTTTTGGAAAAGTACTTCAAAATTTAGTTAATCCATTAACGACTTTCATGGAAGTCACTATTTTTGTTGACGACCATTTCAACCATGAAGCACTACATATCCTACATTCACACACATTTCTAGTTATTTGTATCCTTTTAAAGCTGGAACAAACTCGAGCTTGGTAATGTGTGCATTAATAAAATGATCATAATTGTTGAATGGTGTGTATTCCTATTGATAATTGTACCTTCATTTGTGAACTAAATTGAAATCGCAATTAAAACCAATTTCTATCTCAATGGCAATTTTTGGAAACAGGACCTTTATTTATGTGCGGATGCGATAAAGTGAAAATAATACAAAAGGACGCCCAGGCATTGCAATGAACAAGAACTCGTGTAAACAACTGTCAGGTTAATTATACCAATACTTTCAAGTTATTAGTATTATATTCTTTTTCTCCCTACAGGGCTTCAATTCAATTTCCAATCTTCTTTGCATAGCTTACAAAACGACCCTGCAGTCATTTTCTGTTTACGACTTCCTTAGTACAACTTAAAGCTAATGTGACATTTGCAGGTATTATGGCTATCCAGTGTTTCAACAAACGTTCGGGATTGGATCTATCATCAATTTGCGGCTCTCGACATTGTTTTATGTTTGGTTGATTTGTAGATAAAACGTCTTTTCTCTTAAGCGATTACAAGGTCTGGTGTTACTTACAGCACGAAAACAAGAGGGAAGAATTCCGACAACTTTCAATGGTAATGTCCTCGACAATTTCTTTGCGGATGAAGATTGTTTTTACTATGCGCTTAATAGGGTTGCTATATAAAGCGCACAGAAACATAATATACATAACAGAAAGAATTTCATCTGTTCTGCTGTACAATATCTGGATCATTTCAAAAACCGTATTTAATTTCTTCATTTACATCGGCAATTTTCAGTCAAAGAAAATTATTAGGAGGTAACCTAATGGAGCTCATAGTATATACAAACTCCGGATAAATGTATACTTTGCTGGTGAAAAAAAGTGTTTTCTTATCTATGTTGTGTTGGGTAAGTGGGCTGTTGGTCGATTAACTTTAGTTATGAAATTTCCGTATATACTTGCACAATTGATGAATATGATTTCAAATAGAAAAACTGAATTAAATTTCACAAGAGAACACACTTGTGCGGTCTGCTCTCTTAAGTAGTCATAGAGATTCTGCTTACAATTCATAATCATATTTCTTAAACGTTTCAATAATTGTTTTCCCGTAGTATGGGTTTCCATAAAGTTAATTCTAATTATTCCACTTCTCTAGCCGAAAGCCCTAGTCGCTAGTGCTATTAGTCTTAAGTTACCATGTAATTTACTTGCATTGTAATAAATAATAATTATAATAATAATATTCCACTTCTCCGACGAGAAAATTTTCTTAACTAGCTGATCCAATAGTCGACGAGAGGTTTTAGGGCGAAATATATATATATATAAATGATGGTGTTTGTCTACCTCCTTCTTGTAGTCTTTCACTCAGGGAGTGTGTCCCCTTGTCTTTAAAAGGATGAGGGATCTCTTTAATAGACCGCTCCTGAGAAGGAACGTGCTTCCGGGACTCCCGTGATGAGTGATGACCGGTTGTTGAATTGGGCCATGGGAATCGGCCAGTCCCAATTAAAGGCTTAATTAAAGGCTCAATTAAAGGCTCAATTAAAGGGTTCAAATACTTTAAATTTAATATACTAGTAAATTTAGTTTTTCTGGCGTCCTTACACTGTAGTGCTCCAAAAAGCCCTACCACCTTTTTCCCCCATTCCTACACCCAAATCCTTGTTATATTACCCAAAAACCCAAAATCCTATCAAAACCCGAGAGAACCCAAACATGATCCAAACATTCGCTTATCGCCTAACATTTGGCCCCACGGCATAATTAAATCCAAAATCATAAATTAAAATCAAATCCACAATAAACGAATCTAATATCGTTTATCGTTTCACATTTGCCCCACGGCATCATCGAAAACAAAAATTCAGAGATCGTTATCTCTATCTGAAAATTTTCCATTGAGAAAAACAAATACAAAACCAAAACCAGTTACATTCCCACATCTACGAAATAGTTTCGTAAGAATCCAAGAAATTGAATTCTTATCTAAAGTAAACACAACATCTCACTCAGGATACCCAAAAATCGAGATTGTTGTACGAAAATGTGTATTTTCGGGATACAAATCTCGATTTGTTTTCCTTTATAAAGGAATAGCAAAGTGATATCCGGGCCGCAGTATCTTAATCCTCGTGCCACAGAGCAGAAATACTCTAATTTTAATTTTACATCTGCATCTGTAACAAGGAGCAGAAATACTCTAATTTTAATTTTACATCTGCGTCTGTAACAAGGAGCAGAAATACTCTAATTTTAATTTTACATCTGCAGAAATACTCTGATTTTAATTTATATCTACATATCCCTCTTGCCTTGGAGGCATTGCCCCCAGGAAAATCAACATTCAATAAAACTAAACTGAAATTAAAACCAACACATCTTTTATTATTTTGGAAATTGTGCGTCGTCACCAAGGTTGGCTGATTCTTTGTGTACCAGGACGACTCCAAAAAATTGGAAAAGGAACCGGTGAGTAGAGTGGTGTCAAGACCAAAGTTTTAACCCTTATAGCGTCCACGATTACGGACATCAACAGAAGGTACTAAGGTTGCAGGGTACAGGGACGATATTCCCAAAGTGACGTCCCACGAACGATCGGTTGTTGCTCTTCCCTCAAGGTTTGAGGAAGCACGGCGGCGACCGCAACGGGCTTCCCTCGGGAACAGTCTTAAAGAGATCTTTCGTCCTTTTCAGGACGAGGAGACACGCTACCTCGGAGCGAGGCCAGTAGTAACATCTACTACTACAACAAAATTTTTGCTGGCAGCGGTGGGATTCCCAAAATCGCCTATCACAGGAGAAGAAGACAGGTGGGATAATTCAACTATCCCCTACCGACAACAAAAAATAAAGGAGCCTATTAGTGCCACTGGGATTATTCCAACATCCCTTACCAACTAAAAACGAAAGACGTCTCGATTAAGCGGATACCAACATCTCCTACGAATAAAATAAAAAATACGAACTAGGCAGTGGATTAGACTGGTCCAAACATCCCCTACCAGGAAGAATATAGAGCGCAGTAGCAGCGCATGAGGTTACAGAGAGCCACCGGCAACAGTGAAAAATAATTAAAAACAAAACTTTGACAAAAACAGCGTGCCTGGGGCTAAACACCGGCAATAGTGGAAAATAAGCGAATTTTTTTTCAAGTAGTAAAAGCGTTCCTCTGGGGCTATACACCGAGAATAGGGAATAGTGAAAAATAAGCATCAGAGATAGCAGCGCCGACATCACTGGAGGGACCAAAAATAATATATCCTGTGAAGCAGTCAAAGATAGACCGATTCCTGATGCAGCGGCAACACCCAAAGTAAGCAGCGTACTCAACGATTACCACAGGTACTTATATTTTATTTTATAATCATAAATTAAAAGTGAAATCAATTATGTTGACAAACTAGAGAGAGATTTACTTAATTTGGTCATTTTTTTTGTGTTAGTGATCGGCCCCCCAAAATACTATAAATAAAATTTTTTCTTTAAAAATTTCGAAACCGTTATTTAAAAGGGTGTGCCAAGAATGAATTGAATTGTTCTTTTTACACGGGGATAAAGAATAACCCCCAAGCTTAATAATAATTTGGTCAAGTGCATTTAAATTTAACTTGCTTTTCTAATGATAATAAAGAAAGTTTGTTCTCATTATTCCAAGACATATATACGCATAAAAGCCCAAAGTGATAAATACAATTAATAAAAGAAAATTTTTCACAAGCATATACAATATACAAGTACGCACTTATTTTTCCTAAGCTATTTCAGCTTGTAGAGGCAAACATTTTAAATACATTTTTCTTAATAAACGTATATTTTTTAAACGCACATTTTTAACAATTTTCAAAACCTTTTTACATACATATATACATATACACATTTTATTTTCCAAAATTTTTTCCAAAAATATCAACATTTTATTCTTCAAAAAGGGGACAAAATAAAAACCCCACCCAGAAATAAATTATAAATTTGGTTTTTATTTTTTGATTTTTTGATATATTTGAATTTAATATACACACATACATTTATACATACATTTTCTTAAAATTAGTTCAACTTTTGGGGAAGATTTTGCTTACGTGAAACAATAACGGACAATTTAAAATTCTTTGTCCTTGTCCTTAGCCTCTTTTAGGGAAATTTTTGGGTTGAATCTTTTCCTTTGAATCATCTGCGACTCTTCGAAAATCCATTCTAGGTGTAGACACTTTCTCCATAGGGCTTGATTCTCTCACATTAAGTAGAACAAAGGCTTTCTAATAGGATCAAAACTAACCGAGTTTGAAGACACTTTTCTTGTCGTTGTTCTTATCTTTCCTCTTGGCCATCTTATCCAACAATAATGAAGATCTCCTCTTTGAGTTTTTTGCCTTTTCTTACCCTTATTTGGGAAGGTCTGTTTCACAAATACGTCGTTAGCGCCAAAAAGAACCCGGGCACGCGTTCACAGAGACTTGAGCCCGAGCTCATACAAAATCGCGAGGATGAAACGACTGAAACGTTACGAACCAAGGATTGTGTGGACAGTGTTAGTCCGGGTGTTCTGTTTTGTTTGTTTGCAGACGCATTTATTCACAAAGTCTTTTTTATGTTTTATAATTTTAGTCTAAATGCTAAACCTATCTTAATAATTTTTACTACATAATGTAATTTACTGGCTCTTCACAAGCACTCTAAATTATACAATATTATATGCTTAATTTATGCCTTTCAGCTTACATTTTCTTTTATTTATTCTTAATATAATACACATACATTATAAAAAAATAAACTATTATCTTAGAGGTCTACCTCTTCTTCTTTTAGAGGCATTATGACAAAAAAAAAAAAAGATTTTTTTTTTTTTTTTTTTGGAGGATGCAAAAATTTTAAAAACAAAATAATAAGTGCTTAATGAAAATAAAAAAGATAAAATAACAGAAGTTAACGGGAAGGAGGGCAAAGGAAAGGAAGGGAGGAAGCTGCGCCAAAGCTGAATATTATATCTGAGGACGTGAAGTCCTTTCTTCGTTTTGGAGCCACCACCAGTTGGGGTTGGTTCGGTCTTTTATTGATTTATCTCTTTCACTGATCACCATACTGAATCGAAGTCGGTCTGGTCTATTAGAGATATCGCTATTGTGGACAATTCGTTTATCCCTAGCACCACGGAAAGCGTGGTATATAATAGGTATTCCACCCTCATCTTGGATTAGACCTTTTCCGTCCAAGAAGAAGAACGCCTCTGGGGGAATGAACCCGTTCTGGAGGGTACTCTCCAGATACATATCGTTCGGGTAATATGCTCCCGCGATAAGATTATTTACACTGCACATTGCCCTTGCAATGTGGCCACGAATAATTTTTATAATGAAGTTGTCTATCCTAGTTAGTCCTGATTTATCATACGGGGTTTTATTAGGGTAAAATTTCTGGTATCGTGACTCTGGTGTTCTATTAAGTCCGAGGCAGGAACGCAAACACTGTCTCTCGAACACGCGAATCTTTTCCATGTGGAATGGGGATATAGTGTACCATATTGGACAGCCATAGACCAACACTGGTCGGATGAATGCCGAATATGAAATAATTTTAACTTTTGGATTGAGAATGCTGCTTCGGAATAGACTTTTTGTGGCAACAAATGCGTTTCTTGCTGCAGAGAGAGTGACTGCTATATGCTTGTCAAAGTATAAATACTGATCAAGCCAAATACCGAGATATCTGACTACAGTTTTTACTTGTAGTGGGAGATTATTATTCCCTACGATAGAGAAGTTTTTCCAATTGTACTTTGTATCCTGAGAGGCCCTGGAGAGAGGTGTTCTGAAAAGGATAGTCTCGGTTTTGTGGAAATTAACTTTTAGTTTCCAGTCATTACAAAAACGTTTTATTTTATTGAAGTCGTCCTGGAGAAGTCTATTGACGACATCTATTTTCTCTCCTGTTCTGTATACCACAATGTCGTCTGCGTATGCAATGGCATTGTTAAGCGTACCCACTAGATCACTGGTGTAAATATTAAACAGAATGGGAGAATTCACCGCCCCTTGTTGTAAACCGTTTGTAATTTTGAAGGTCTTGCTTGAGAATATATCTCCGCATTTTACCACAAACTGCTTGTCCGTTATCATTTCGTAAATGTTGTACAATAGATAATGAGGCATTCTCAGGTTTTCTAACTTATGAATAAGTCCTTCTAACCACACGGTGTCGAAAGCCTTTTCAAAGTCAACTAAGCAGGCACCTGTGCATTGGCGCTTTGTCTTGTTCCATTGTATGTCGGAAACAAGCTTTGACGCGGCATGCACCGTACTATGTCCCGCTTTAAAGCCAAACTGGTTGTTGGGGATGATTTCATTTTCATCACACCTGTTCATCAGTGCTTTGTTTATGATCTTCTCGAAAACCCTGCTGATATTTGGCAGCAAGCTAATCGCGCGAAGGTTGGTTGGATTGGTCCTGTCTTTGCCCTTTTTAGGGATAGGGTGGACTATTGCAGTTTTCCAGTGGGTTGGATAGTATTCCTTATTTAAGGCGTTGTTAAATAGCGTAGTGTAGATTTTTACTGCTTCAGGAGGCAAATGTTTTAAAACTACATTTAGGGTGCTATCTATCCCAGAAGACTTTTTGCTTTTGATTGACTTAAGGATGTTCGTAAGTTCATCCTTACTCACAAACATATTCATATTCTGGTTACTCCTGGGGGAGTCCGCTCTGTTATTTTCACTGAATGTGGTAAAACTACGGTTTTGGTTCCTTCAGGTACTAAGTTGATTTCTCAGTGAGCTGTAGGTCTGGAATGCGTTGTTTTCGAGGATCGTATTGGAGTGAGTGGATTCGTTCACTCTGTATACTGCTTCGAAACATGCACCAATTAAGTTCACTTTGTCTTGCGGGTCTTCGACTAATATTATTTCTTCGTTGGAGTTGATATGCTCCAGATTGAGTCCTGAGTTCAGCATTGCTTGACAATTCTCAGGAGTCCGTGGGACCCGCAAATGTGGAATGTCATTGTGATCTTTCTTTCGAAAAGTTTTATTGATTTGTGAGAACATATTCGATCCGCTAGCTTGAATGGCTTGAATTTTGTACTTCCACTCTTCATTTATACTTGAACGGTAATTATCACGGATCAATTTTTGGAGATTTTTGATTAGGGACTTAAGTGTTCTTATTTCCTGACTATTTGGGTCGCTGAACTGTCTATAAAGTCTTTTCAGCTTTGAGAGCATAATGCTCTTTTGCTTATACAAAGCGTCAATTGCTGATGTCCTGTACTTATTAGTATAACCGTCGGTATGGGGAACTTTAGGTATAGAGCGATTCATTGCATTGGTAATAATATCGTCCAATGTTGTTAAGTAATGATCGATTTCGTCGTTATGGAGGTTTCTAATAGTCGGAGGGTCTATGGCTCTGTTACGAAGTTATTTTTTTATTAATCGATCAAAGCGTGACCAGTGAGCTTTTCGAAAATTGAAAGAGTGGATCTGTTCGAACTGCTCTAGTGAATATTATTCATTTGGGACTTCAATTATGGCTCCAAATCCGTAGTGATCGCTATCGTGATCGATTGTGCGAAGACAGTTTCGCGTAGTTAGATCTGTGCCTGTCAAGTTTATTCGATCGTCGACCATAAGTAAATCCAGAAATGAATTTCCTTTAGGATAAGACGGTGTACTTGTGGCGTACAATTCTAATCTGCGCTCGATAGCATTCATTTGCCACCAATCATATAAAGCATTGCCCCTTGTGTTCGTGGTTAAGTTACCCCAAGCACTATGCTTGGCGTTGAAATCACCCGCTATTAGGAAATAGTTGCTTTCCGAATCTAATTTCAGGTGTCGAAATAGCATATCAATTTCATTGATAAATTGCTTACACTGGGTAGTTTGAGGGGCATAAATGGAGACCACATACAGGTGCTTTTGACTTCTCAACGGAATATCTATTATGCAGGCTTCCAGCACCTGAAATTTGTGTACTTCTGTACTATAAATTACCTTATGATAAAGACCTTTTTTAATTAAAACTGCAACCCCACCCCCTTGAGTAGAATGTGGCCTGTCACGTCTGATTATCTTATAGTTTTTATAGACAATTTTGTGCCTTTGGTTTAGCTTAGTTTCACTAGCCAAAAGTACATCAGGGGATTCGACTTCAAGCATGTTGCCTAGATTATCTCTTCTGTCTATGTGTATTAGTGAATTTACGTTCACCGAAATAATTTTTAGTTTTAGTTCAGTTAGAGGGTTGAAGATTTTGATGGAAGGAGTTATTTGAAAACACAGCCGAACAGAGCATATCTATTCGGGCCATTTGTTGCGTCAGTATTTTTTGAAAATTAGCAAATTGTGTTTGCATGACCGATATCATATTTAATATCTCAGGTTGCGCATCTACTGCCGGTATTCGCCCATTGGTATGTGAAGATTCCACGGGGGCTCGTTGCATAGAATTGCCCGTGATTTGTGCATATGTTACACGCGGGGAAACAAAATTATTATAAGAACAAGTTTTAATTTTTTTCTCTTCTGCCACATGCTTTTGTTTTGACTCCCACTTTAACTTCATATGTTGAAATTTGGGACAACCCCTAAAATTTGCCGTGTGTCCTGTATTTTTACATAGTACACATGACAGTGTTTCCCTATCCGGAAGCTGCAACTTTACTATTAGGACTTAGAGATACAATGTAGAAAGGCAATTTGCGGTTGCACTTTCTAGAATTCGCAGTTGAAAACGGTTTTACACCTGTAAATTTTAAACTAGCGGTTTCAACCGTTTTTAATTCCTCGAGTATCTCCTCTGGGGAGAACGAAGGATCAACTCCTTTTAAGAGCATGGAAATTGATTTTTCTGATTTTGGGGTGTACGTGTAGTACTCGGTTTTTGCCCTTCCCAAAGCAGACTTTACCTTATTGTAACCTTCTAGGTCTTCGCACAAAATTCTAGTTTTTTCAGCACTAATTCTTTTTGTTTTAAAATCTTTACAAGTCAACTCACCCAACTTCATTAAATCTTTCGCTTCTATGTAACTGATGACAATTGGAGGTATTATTTCCTTTTTTGGTTGCTGTTGTTGCTCGTCCTTGGCTGTCTTTGTCTGCTGCTGTTGTTTGTGATGCTGGTGTTGAGCGTCCATTGTTTCGCTTATTTGTAGCGAATGTTGATGCTGCCGCCGGTGATTTGTTTTTTGCTCTCTTTTTGCTTCGGTTTCATTCCGTCTTTTGTTTCGCTCTTCCAGGGCTGCTCGTACTTGTTTGGAAAGTTCTTCGCGTTTTTTGATGAGATCAGCAATTAAGCTGTTTAGGTCATCGTCTCCTTCGGGAATGTTTGACTCCAGTATCTCCAATTCCTTAAATTTGTTCCCTGCTCCTGAGTAACAAGTATCCTTGGCAGGTATATTTTCTTCTGTGACGGTTTTTTTCGTCACATTTGACTTTTGTCGTTCCATTGACAGGTTTGAGCGGACTTTATTTGCCAGTGGGCTGTCATCTATAATTGACACTTCGTTCTTCCTTTTGGTAATTTTTTTGATTGTTTTTGAATTAGCGACTACACATGAGTGTGCCATTTTTAATTCGACGCTCTTCGTCTTGCCCATTTTGGGTTCGAAACACACACACACTCGTTTTTTTTTTTTTTTTCTTTTTTCGCCGTGCAACGCCGGCCGAACTGCGAAAAACACAGTTTATTCACGAATTCACACACACACGCACTCGATATTCTGTGTTTTAGAACTGCTCACCGTCTTACGATGTTTGTCGCTTGACGAACGACGAGCGAATGAGTTCGGGTGTTCTCTGACTACTTGGATGGAGGGATGGTGGGAAAGAAATCATACAAGACCGGTAGGTCTTAAGTGCGGTAGTAAACGCAGATCACGTCTTTGGCGTCTGATGATCTGCGCTTTGGTCGGTGCGTGTAGGTTTGTGCCCTTTTGTACTATGTCCGTGTGTGTGTGGTTTGTTAACAGTAGACCCTATGGGATGGATCCAGGAATCCTCTATTATAGAGGGGAATGTTGTTGGAAAGGGTGCTTTCTTCAGTTTTATACTGAAGAAGAAATTGTGGTGGTCTGATTCACCAAGAGATCGAAAGAGAGAGAAAGGCCAAGAACGCAAGTAGGTTCTCGCTGTTCTGAATGCTTTCGATGTACTTGTATGCTAATTGCAGCAACTAGTCGTCGATAGGGGTAATGGAGGCGCCTTCGTATAGTTGAGAGTTGAGGTAATGACGACCGTCAAGCCTTCTAGAGTGATTGGTGCATCTTTTGAGGAGTTTCCTTCCGAAAACTCGAAGTCTTTCCATTTGAGCCGAAGATATGCAGGACCAAATGGGAAAGGCGTACGATACTCCAGATCGGATTAGCTGCTTATAGCAGAGAAGCTTAACTTTAGTGTCAACTTTGTTGCTCCATTTCAAGATGTTGTGCAGTTGCTTAGACCGACCGAGGCTTTATATAATGGTTTCTAATTAGGATGCCTTCATATTTTTGGATGTTGATCTTAAGTTTCCCGTCGTTGCAACTGCGTTGCACTTTGTTGAAGTCTCGCTGTAGTAAATTATTTTTGATCTCAACTTCCGGATCTTTTCTGTATATTATGAGATTGTCTGAGTACGCAATAGCCTGCGGAAGTGCATCTAATAAGTCGCTAATGTAAATGTTAAAAAGAATGGGCTAATGTACCGCTACTTGTTGCAAGCTATTCTTGGTATTATACGTTTTATTAGAGGTCACATTACCACTTTTGACCACGAACCTCCTGTCCTTTAACGTATCGTAAAGTACATATAGTAAGGGTTTATATATGCCTTGTGTGACCAGTTTGTAATATAACTCTTCGATCCAGATGGTACTATGGGGTATGAAAATGTTCTGTTGCCAGCGTATGGCACGGTTTCCACTTTTACCCCAAACACTTGTCCACAGCAAAATTGTCCACCAAAGGGAAGAATGAATGAAAGCACTTTTTATTTAATTTTTAAAGTTTTCTTTTATTTCTTTATTTAACATTCTTTTATCAATTCGCGTTTCAGTGTTTATTCGCTCCGATTGAAAATATGTTTTTTTAGGGGAAATTTATTGTAATTGGTAATCAATTATCAAAGGAAGAAAAAAAAAACGATTCACTATTGTTTTTGACGCGACACGACCTTTTGCTATCGGTGATTGAATAGCGACTGAACTAATTAGGGATGGAAATTGTAATTTCTGCTTTTTTACACATTGATCTGCCAATGGTAATCATGCTCTCTTGTGTGTTCCCCAACTCACCACACTCATCCACGTCGAAACGTACTTGTGTATTCGTTCGACGTTGATGGGCGTAGCCAGAATGGAGAAATCAAAAGGGAAAGCACAATAACCCATGGTGGATCTGGCTAGGTGTGTGTGCGTCAATGCCGTGTATACGGCTGGTCTACTGACCCAGTGACAATATCTTAGGTCAACGCACTATAGCAAGACAGAAATACGAGAGAGAGAGCAAACATAGCTAAGGTTATTCACCAGCAAAAAGAGATCGTTGGTCCCAAGCGAATGGGTGATCTGGGAAAAGTCAATAGGACGCCGCATCGGCTGGGGATATAATTCCATTCTGTGGAATGTTCAATAATACCCAAGCCTATGGACTATGACGTAATCGCGTCGCTTGGTTTGGCTTGGTTGTTGCTAACCAATACGAATGGAATTTCCGGTGGAAATCCCATGGTTAGCGCAATAGTGTTGCCGTATGTTGTTGATTGTAGCTAAACTCAATTATGCATTATCTGCA